>CM064525.1:24069820-24451429 GCA_032716605.1 Paralithodes platypus
CAGTCAGAAGAATATCAATATATAGTTAGCAAGGGACATGCGAAGTCGCTCTGCCTAATGAGTTTTCTGATCAAAAAATGGCTAGACTTCCCTTTTTATAGCTCGGCCCTCTAGTGAGCCCAACGTAGAACTACTAAGGAACCGCCCCACTGACAATCATTACGCAATTTCTCTCTCTTCCTCTGGGATAGACAAAGGCCTCCCCAGCACTGAGGGGAGGGGGGGAGGGGGGAGTGCTAGTGAGTTTAGCCCCACCTCCCGCATGGCGCACCCACTGACCCCCAACTGTGGCTTGCTTCTCCCCCCATCATTACAAATAAGTTTTACACACAATACTTATAACTAATGATATAAAATTGAACTCGTGGACTCAGATGAAAACAAAATACATATTCATATTACTTAGAGTACAACGGCTCCCATTAACTAAGGTTAGGAAACTCTACATAGACTACAGCCAAAGTTCCTGCCCTGACGATCCTAAGCGAGAGTGGGGCAAATGACTAGGCGTTCTGTACAGCCGCTCACACTGGACATTCGTCACACCTCCCCCAAGATTTGACTTGCTCAACCATGAGCTTAAAATCTGACAACCGAGAACCCCAACAAGCCCCTCCCACCCAGCGACCGCATGGCACTAAAACAAAGCTGAGTTTATCACCAAAACACATCTTATTATTAAAAAAAAAATTCACATTTTATAAAACGCTCCTCCCAACAATAGCAAAAAGACACAATATCCTGCTCTCCAGAGCGAGCCCTCCAGCAGCTCAGCCCGTTTGAATATTTCGTGGACCTACTCAAACTCTATAGTCTATGACAAACTTATAAAACGATTATTATATCAAAAGAAAAGAGTTTTTTATATGATTTTTATATTGAATATGTTTTTTCCCGTCTTGCACTATAAGGGCAGCCTATTTTCCTCCACTCAAACCCACACAACCTGTGATAGCCTACGACTGATCCTCCACCCTTGATAAACAATCCGCGATCACATTGTCACATCCCGCAATATGACGGATTTCCAGGTTATACTCCTGCAACATCAAAGACCACCTGGTCAGTCTCATATTGCGATTGTGAAATTGATTCAGGAATCTCAAAGGGTGATGATCAGTGTAGATAACCACGACTGGTGCCATAGTGCTGGAAAATACACCTCAAAGTGCCCTGAAGCGAACAGCACAATCGCACATTAATTCCTTTTCTATTGTAGAATAGTTCTTTTGTGCAGCATTGAAACTTCTTAGAAAAGAAACTTACCTGGTGTTTTCCACACACTTCATTGTCTGTCTGTAGCAAGACGGCACCAGCCCCTACACCACTAGCATCTGTTGCCAGCTGAAAAGGCCTGTTAAAGTCTGGGGCCCTTAGTACGGGTGAGTACATAGCAAATTTTTCACCAAAGTGAAAGCCTTTTCACACTCAGGTGCCCACAAAAACTGTTTGTCTTTAGATAACAAATCTGTGAGAGGTGCCAACACCATTGAGTAACCTTTTATGAAGCGTCTGTAGTAGCCTATCATACCCAAGAATCTCATAATCTGCTTCTTGGTTGTTGGGTGCGGAAATTTATTGATAGCCTGTACCTTGTTCTGAGAGGGGCACACCTGTCCCCTTCCCACTACAAACCCAAGGTACTGCACAGTGGCTTTTACGAAGACACACTTTTGCCAAATTTACTACCAGACCTGCTTCACTAAGTTTCCGGAACAAGGTCTCAAGGTGCTCACAATGGCTCTCAAAGTCGTCATCATAAATGATTACATCGTCCAAATATACGGTGCAATTTGGAATGTCCTTTACAATTTCATTCATCAGGTTCTGAAACGTTGCTGGTGCATTCTTAAGTCCGTAAGGCATAACATTGCACCGGTAGGTACTCCCGTCCACAACAAAACCACATACCTCTTACGCACGCTCGGACAAAGGTACTTGCCAGTAACCTTTTACTAAATCTACTTTAGACAAAAAACCAGCATTACCAATTTTGTCAACACTATCATCAACCCGAGGAAGAGGATATGGGTTAGTTGGAGTCAAACCGTTTAACCTACGGAAATCAATACAAAAGCGTACCTTGCCATCTGGCTTAGGCTGCAGTGTTTACGGGGGGAAGTCCACTTAACTGTGCCTGTCTCTATCAACCCTCTACCGAGCATATACTCCAACTCATCCCTCAGAGCTGGTAGTTTTATGGGGGGCACACGGTACGGGATTGACTTAAAGGGTAGATGGTCCCCCACGTCAACATCATGCATATCCTGAGTAGTGAGGCCTGGGTGTTCAGCAAATACAGTGGGGTATGAACCGAACAACTGACGGATAGCATCAAACTGCGGCTCAGGCAAATGAGCTATAGCCTCGTCAGCCCTTAGGCTCGAGTTCCCCGCCCACTGATCCGCTGAAACATGTTGATCCCAGCTATCCTCCTCTGAAGCTTGACTGTCCCCCTCTCCTTCTCCACCACGGCCGCAACAAGCCACTACAGGGACAGTGAGAGGCTCAGAGGGCGCCTCACATACTCTTTAATAAGGTTCACGTGACATAACTGGTTCTTTTTCCTCCTGTCTGGAGTGGCAACAAGTAATAATCGAAGTCTGAAATTTTTTTATACAATTTTATAAGGTCCAGTGTACTTCGCAGAGAGGGGGTTACCAACCAAAGGCAACAAAATAATACCTCTTGTCCTACAGTGAACTTCCGGAGCCTCACTTTGCGATCATACCTGTCCTTCATCAAAGCCCTTGTGATTCTGTCAAATTTCTACCTGCCATCTCCATACTCTTAAGCATGCGCTCACGGCTTTCAAGCACATACTTTAATAATGGACAAGGCTGCACAGTCCCCTCCCAAATTTCTTTCAGCATGTTAAGGGGGCCCCTGACACGGTGTCCAAAAATCAGCTCGTTTGGACTAAATCCCAGGCTCTCACCAGGTACATCCCGAGCAGCAAACAGCACATAAGGCAATCCAAGATCCCAATCCATACCGTTGTCAGCACAATAACACCTGAGCATGCTTTTAAGTGTAGCATGCCACCGCTCAAGCACCCCTTGACTCTCAGGGTGATACGCTGACGATACTACTGCTCGTATCCCATGCTGTTGCATTGTTTGCTTGAACATGTTGGAGGTGAAATTAGATCCCTGATCAGACTGAATCTCCTCCGGGTACCCGTACCTTGAGAAGTACCACAACAAGTTACTGACTACCGTCTTAGCCATTCCATTTTTCATAGGGTATGCATCGGGGTAACTAGTGGCAACATCCATTATGGTTAACAAAAATTTATTTCCAGCCTTAGTGGGAGGGAGTGGACCAACCATGTCAACAATAATTTTTACTAAAGGGTGACCCAATCACAGGAATCGGGTTTAACGGAGCCTTAGGAATAACCTGGTTCGGTTTCCCGACACGTTGACAAATATCACATGAGTTTTATCCATGACAGCACATGAGCCTTCATCCCGGGCCACCAAAACAATTTCCCCAACCTCGCCACCGTTTTTCTCACCCCTAGATGTCCTGCCAGTGGTGTGTCATGCGCCAACCTCAGTAGCTATCCCTGCACTCCCGTGGCACCACCAACTGGTCCACTACTCCGGACCCCTTTTGCCAACTACGTTTAGGGTCTTGAAAATGCCTATAGAGGATGCCTTCTAAATAAAAAAAATCTCCTGGCTGTGCATCGCCGTCCTCGTCGAGCTCTACAGCTCCATTAGCACACGTTTGGAGCTCAGGGTCCTCTAGTTGCAACCGATGTATATCTGAGGGTGCCAAGCGATCTAACTGCTCCCGGAGCAATGCATGACCTTCCCCGATACTGGGCTGCTCCCTCTGTCTCTCTCGATGTACATAACGTTGCTGTCGTGGAGACTCGTCATGCCCAGCCTCGTCACTCTCGATGACAGGCCCAGGGGCTACTCCAGAATTAAGTAATGGTGCTAATACGGAATCACCCAGGAGAGCCGCCGAGTCAAAACTCTTAAAACCAACTCCAGCTTTAGCCTCCTCCTGTTGATCGTTCCTCCGCTGGTCTGAAGACGGAGGACTAGGCTGTGACACTTTAGCTGCCCGAGCTCTGGTGACAACACACTCCATGGGTTGTGTCTGGCACCGCTCGACCCACTCTTGCTCTTCCCTACTCACGGTCGGCCGGCCTCTCGGCAACGACTAAGTGTAGAACCTCAGAAGCGGGCATTGCAAAGTCGTTGCCGAGAAGAAGGTCGACGCCCCTCCACTGGCATTTTCTCCACAATCCCGACATCCAATTCACGTGCCACACCATCCACCTCCAACTCCAACCGCACCAGCGGGTATGACCGAGTTGCCATTAATACCCTGCCACCACTACCACCCGAGCCGCGTTTATAGGGTAGCAAGTCAAGTTTTTCATCAGAGTCTGGGAAGCACCTGTATCACGCAAGACCTCTACTCCATGCTTGCGCCCCGCCCACATCACGCAACCCCGCCCTCTATGGTCGGCAAAAAACATCCTGAGCAGGGTTCGAGCCTCCCAGGTGCTTCTGCATTGGCTGTGCCTCAGCCTCTGACGAACTGCCCCGGCAAACTCAGATGACTTCGGAGACACACCAATGTTGCAGGCCAAAGACACAGCTGCTGTAGGTGGTTTGCTAGGACAGACTCTTGCAAATTGCCCCTTTTTATGACATTGATAACACTCCAACTCCCATTTGGGCTGCGCTTGGTACTGGGAAGGCCCGGCCCCTTCTTAAATGGGACGGTGCTAGTCTTGTGGTAAGTCTTGGTATCATGGCTCTTGTACTGCTTTGCATAAGGTATATCACTAACTCTGGGGGGT
Organism: Paralithodes platypus; assembly: GCA_032716605.1. NCBI lineage: Eukaryota > Metazoa > Arthropoda > Malacostraca > Decapoda > Lithodidae > Paralithodes > Paralithodes platypus. The sequence continues at coordinate 24,074,649 of CM064525.1, forward strand.
GGGGCGTCACGCCCCTTGTTACCTGCCTCACTACGCTGGGCAGACCCGCACCCACGAATTAGTGATAGCCGGAGGTCAGCCATCTCAGCTGCCTCCTGTAGAGTTTTGGGGTTCTTTTCTTTAATAGTTAAAGTCATTTCTGCACCCGTACACTTATAAAACTACTCGAGCAGAAACAGCTCAGTCAACTGTTCTGCCGTCTCAGCTTTCTCAGAACGTGTCCAGTTTTTAAGTGCATCTGTTAAGTCCCGGGCATGTTCAAGAAAGGTCGTCTCCCTAGTCTTTGTAACACCCCGAAACTTCAATCAATATGTTTCCGGTTGCAACTCGTATGCCCGTAGGACAGCTCTCTTCAATTCTGGGTAGTCAATGCAAGACTCTAAAGGCAGTGCATCATAAGCCTTCAGACCCTTACCCGTAAGTCTTGAGGAGACTAGAGCTGCCCACTTCTCTTCAGGCCAATTATGCTCGCTACACTTCTTCTCAAAACGATTAAAACATTCTGTTTCAGTTTCACTAAATACCGGCACCAATTTGACTAATTGGGCCAAGGACTGTTCTCTTACTTGGGCCGTGACACGAGTCTTATCTAAATCTAATTTAGCACAATATTTCTCCGAGTCATACCTAAGCTCAGCCTCATGCCTCCTAACCTCAATCTCATGTCTCCTCGTCTCATCCTCCTGCTTCCTGGTCTCATTCTCCTGCTTCCTAGCCTCAATCTCCTGCTTCCTACCCTCAATCTTAGCAAGCTCAAGTCTAAATACCATATCTGGAGACAGGCAGGAAGAGGGAGCTGCCACTACTGAAGGAAGGGGGGCAAAACCTGGGGAACCACCATGTGCACCACCCGAGGGCACTCCAATCTGCCAATTCTCATCCCTCTGTGGGAGAGTGCTAACCTCCGGTAAACTGAGTGGACGGCACTGTGGGAGTCGAGTGAGAGGGGATCTGGGGAGGAACCCCCCCAAACGCCCTCTCCTCCGAAAGCCTATGTCGCCCACGCAACACCCAGGAAATCAGCTCCCCCTTGGACATCCCTACTACATTGGAAATGCCCAAAACCTTGGCTATCAGGTGCAAGCCACAACATCCACCCCAGTCAGCCTCTCCTCCGTCACGTGGTACCGCTTACTCACAAAAACTCTAGCATCCTCCTCACTGGTTACTAACGGCACACCTTCAAATGGCATCTCTCGCTCATCGTCAGTGCTAATGCACGACATACTGAAGTCCACCCAAAAATTCTTGAGACAAAAGTGTTAAACTTCCTATGCAAGCACTAATTATTAAATTAACTGGAGTCACTTAAATGCTTTACTAATTGCCATAAAAAAAAAAATATTCTTCAATATGCACGCTAAAATACAAACAAACAAATGTTGTACAACTCTGCAAAAATGTATACTGTTCACAAAATCCTAAGCAAGGTCGCCATTTGTTACGAACTGGCACTCGGTTACACAAGGGCTCTCAATCAGGACTCGAATACGGCTCGCTGCCACAACGGAAACACACGATCCCAACCCCTGAGTACTGCCAGCCGAACAAAAAACACCAATACCCTCCAGAGTTCAATCTGCTATAACGGGGTATACAAGAACTCGGTACTAGTGTTCAACAACAGACTAATAAAGAGACAGGAATTCTCTAGTCTGGTCAACAATCAAACAAAGAAGTAAGAAACAACAACACCAAAGAATAGTGTTGGCCGAAGCCGAAGTAATCCACCCTTGACTAAGAACTTAAGAAGTCCTCCACCCTCTACTTCGGATCGGCACTATTACGTTACGTTAATTAATAGTCCTTAAGCATCGAGCAAGGAATCTTCTGAAAAAAGTTAGATGCTTCTCGGATGCTCGTAAAGAAGTACGAATCGGATTTTGAACAGTAATTCAATAAGCAAAAACACTGGCAATTAAATACTATTAAAGGTTTAAATTGGCATAAGAATAATTAAAAGAATATGCAATAGTAAATGGCAAACATTAAAAAGAAGTACTCCGCAAATGCAACGGCAATAGCCTACTCGGATTGTGCTCGTGGGCCACTAATCACTAAAGTAGCCAAGCGTGCAACACATGAAATCAATAGTGCATAAACAATATCATACATAAGGAAAGCTTCAATACTATTCTGTATCTACTAATCGAGTAAAGTCTAGCTGGGGTACTGTGGGCAAAAGGTAGCAGTGACTGAGCAAAAACGGCTCGTAGCCTAGCGAAGTCCTCACAACTGTTTTAAGTATTACGTTAAAACTAACAAGTGCACTTTGAGAAATCCAGATCCCTTGTATCTGGTTTTCTCCCGGCTCCTTGACAAAGTAAAAACAAACTGTTAATAAAATACAGGGTGGTTAGGGCTCTTGCCCTCACGCACTGTAAATTATTAACTCAACACAGTCAGCCGCGAAGACAACCTAGGCTTCACTGAACCGAAACGAGTATGCAGGTTTATCGCTTAACCACTGCATCAAACAACAACTCGTAACACAGAAAAACCTTACCCCAGTCTACCACTACCTAGACTAGCAGAAAACAGGAATAATAATAATAACACACAGGGAAATGCATATACAAGTGCAACAAACATAAATCAATCCTATTCTAAGTTAACCTTTCCAAAATAGGCTATCTAATAGGCAAGTATCAGTGAGAACTCAAGCGATAATACGTTGGCTGACTAGCTCTGCACCAACGGGACCATGGAAGTTAAACAGGCAGGGAAAAGAGGAGATAAGAATGTAAGGTAGTAGAGAAAGTTCACATCAGTCAGAAGAATATATATAGTTAGCAAGGGAAATGAGAAGTCGCTCTGCCTAATGAGTTCTGATCAAAAAATGGCTAGACTTCCCTTTTTATACTCGGCCCTCTAGTGAGCCCAACGTGAACTACTAAGGACCGCCCACTGACAATCATTACGCAATTTCTCTCTCTCCTCTGGGATAGACAAAGGCTCCCCTAGCACTGAGGGGATGGGGGGGGGAGTGCTAGTGAGGTTAGGCCCACCTCCCGCAAGGCGCACCCACTGACCCCCAACGGTGGCTGCTTTCTCCCATCATTACAAATAAGTTTTACACACAATACTTATAACTAATGATATAAAATAGAACTCGTTGACTCAGATGAAAACAAAATACATATTCATAATACTTATAGTACAACGGCTCACATGAACTAAGTTAGGAAACTCTACATAGACTACAGCCAAAGTTCCTGCCCTGACGATCCTAGCGAGAGTGGGGCATGACTAGGCGTTCTGTACAGCATGCTCACACTGGACATGCGTCACACCTCCCCCAAGATTTTACTTGCTCAACCATGAGCTAAAATCTGACAAACACAGAACCCCATCAAGCCCCTCACACCCAGCGACCGCATGGCACTAAAACAAAGCTGAGTTTATCACCAAAACACATCTTATTATTAAAAAAAAAAATCACATTTTATAACTCCTCCCAACAATAGCAAAAAGACACAATATCATGCTCCCAGAGCGAGCCTCCAGCAGCTCAGCCGTTTGATAGTTCGTGGACTACTCAAACTCTATAGGCTATGACAAACTTATACGATTATCTATATCAAAAGAAAGAGTTTTTATATGATTTTTATATTTTAATATGTTTTTCCCGGCTGCACTATAAGGGCAGCCTATTTTCCTCCACTCAAACCCACACACCTGTGATAGCCTACGACTGATCATCCACCCTTGATAAACAATCCGCGATCACATTGTCACATCCAGCAATATGACGGATGTCCAGGTTATACTCCTGCAACATCAAAGACCACCTGGTCAGTCTCATATTGCGATTGTGAAATTGATTCAGGAATCTCAAAGGGTGATGATCAGTGTAGATAACCACGACTGGGCCATAGGCTGGAAAATACACCTCAAAGTGCCTGAGCGACAGCACAATCGCCAGTAATTCCTTTTCTATTGTAGAATAGTTCTTTTGTGCAGCATTGAACTTCTTAGAAAAGAAACTTACTGGGTGTTCCACACCTTCATTGTCTGTCTGTAGCAAGACGGCACCAGCCCCTACACCACTAGCATCTGTTGCCAGCTGAAAAGGCCTGTTAAAGTCTGGGGCCCTGAGTATCGGGTGAGTACATAGCAAATGTTTCACCAAAGTGAAAGCCTTTTCACACTCAGGTGCCCACAAAAACTGTTTGTCTTTAGATAACAAATCTGTGAGAGGTGCCAACACCGTTGAGTAACCTTTTATGAAGCGTCTGTAGTAGCCTATCATACCCAAGAATCTCATAATCTGCTTCTTGGTTGTTGGGTGCGGAAATTTATTGATAGCCTGTACCTTGTTCTGAGGAGGGCACACCTGTCCCCTTCCCACTACAAACCCAAGGTACTGCACAGTGGCTTTTACGAAGTCACACTTTGCCAAATTTACTACCAGACCTGCTTCACTAAGTTTCCGGAACAAGGTCTCAAGGTGCTCACAATGGCTCTCAAAGTCGTCATCATAAATGATTACATCGTCCAAATATACGGTGCAATTTGGAATGTCCTTTACAATTTCATTCATCAGGTTCTGAAACGTTGCTGGTGCATTCTTAAGTCCGTAAGGCATAACATTGCACCGGTAGGTACTCCCGTCCACAACAAAACCACATACCTCTTTAGCACGCTCGGACAAAGGTACTTGCCAGTAACCTTTTACTAAATCTACTTTATACAAAAAACGAGCATTACCAATTTTGTCAACACTATCATCAACCCGAGGAAGAGGATATGGGTTAGTTGGAGTCAAACCGTTTAACCTACGGAAATCAATACAAAAGCGTACCTTGCCATCTGGCTTAGGCTGCAGTGTTACGGGGGAAGTCCACTTAACTGTGCCTTTCTCTATCAACCCTCTACCGAGCATATACTCCAACTCATCCCTCAGAGCTGGTAGTTTTATGGGGGGCACACGGTACGGGATTGACTTAAAGGGTAGATGGTCCCCCACGTCAACATCATGCATAGCCTGAGTAGTGAGGCCTGGGTGTTCAGCAAATACAGTGGGGTATGAACCGAACAACTGACGGATAGCATCAAACTGCGGCTCAGGCAAATGAGCTATAGCCTCGTCAGCCCTTAGGCTCTAGTTCCCCGCCCACTGATCCGCTGAAACATGTTGATCCCAGCTATCCTCCTCTGAAGCTTGACTGTCCCCCTCTCCTTCTCCACCACGGCCGCAACAAGCCAATACAGGGACAGTGAGAGGCTCAGAGGGGCGCCTCACATACTCTTTAATAAGGTTCACGTGACATAACTGGTTCTTTTTCCTCCTGTCTGGAGTGGCAACAAGGTAATCTAAGTCTGAAATTTTTTCTACAATTTTATAAGGTCCAGTGTACTTCGCAGAGAGGGGGTTACCAACCAAAGGCAACAAAATTAATACCTCTTGTCCTACAGTGAACTTCCGGAGCCTCACTTTGCGATCATACCTGTCCTTCATCAAAGCTTGTGATTCTGTCAAATTTCTACCTGCCATCTCCAGACTCTTAAGCATGCGCTCACGGCTTTCAAGCACATACTTTAATAATGGACAAGGCTGCACAGTCCCCTCCCAAATTTCTTTCAGCATGTTAAGGGGGCCCCTGACACGGTGTCCAAAAATCAGCTCGTTTGGACTAAATCCCAGGCTCTCACCAGGTACCTCCCGAGCAGCAAACAGCACATAAGGCAATCCAAGATCCCAATCCATACCGTTGTCAGCACAATAACACCTGAGCATGCTTTTAAGTGTAGCATGCCACCGCTCAAGCACCCCTTGACTCTCAGGGTGATACGCTGACGATACTACTGCTCGTATCCCATGCTGTTGCATTGTTTGCTTGAACATGTTGGAGGTGAAATTAGATCCCTGATCAGACTGAATCTCCTCCGGGTACCCGTACCTTGAGAAGTACCACAACAAGTTACTGACTACCGTCTTAGCCATTCCATTTTTCATAGGGTATGCATCGGGGTATCTAGTGGCAACATCCATTATGGTTAACAAAAATTTATTTCCAGCCTTAGTGGGAGGGAGTGGACCAACCATGTCAACAATAATTTTACTAAAGGGTGGTCCAATCACAGGAATCGGGTTTAACGGAGCCTTAGGAATAACTTGGTTCGGTTTCCCGACACGTTGACAAATATCACATGAGTTTATCCATGACTGCACATGAGACTTCATCCCCGGCCACCAAAACAATTTCCCCAAAGCCGCCACCGTTTTTCTCACCCCTAGATGTCCTGCCAGTGGTGTGTCATGCGCCAACCTCAGTAGGCTATCCCTGCACTCCCGTGGCACCACCAACTGGTCCACTACTCCGGACCCCTTTTGCCAACTACGTTTAGGGTCTTGAAAATGCCTATAGAGGATGCCTTCTAAATAAAAAAAATCTCCTGGCTGTGCATCGCCGTCCTCGTCGAGCTCTACAGCTCCATTAGCACACGTTTGGAGCTCAGGATCCTCTAGTTGCAACCGATGTATATCTGAGGGTGCCAAGCGATCTAACTGCTCCCGGAGCAATGCATGACCTTCCCCGATACTGGGCTGCTCCCTCTGTCTCTCTCGATGTACATAACGTTGCTGTCCTGGAGACTCGTCATGCCCAGCCTCGTCACTCTCGATGACAGGCCCAGGGGCTACTCCAGAATTAAGTAATGGTGCTAATACTGAATCACCCAGGAGAGCCGCCGAGTCAAAACTCTTAAAACCAACTCCAGCTTTAGCCTCCTCCTGTTGATCGTTCCTCCGCTGGTCTGAAGACGGAGGACTAGGCTGTGACACTTTAGCTGCCCGAGCTCGGGTGACAACACACGCCATGGGTTGTGTCTGGCACCGCTCGACCCACTCTTGCTCTTCCCTACTCACGTCGGCCGGCCTCTCGGCAACGACTAAGGGTAGAACCTCAGAAGCGGGCATTGCAAAATCGTTGCCGAGAAGAAGGTCGACGCCCTCCACTGGCAGTTTCTCCACAATCCCGACATCCAATTCACGTGCCACACCATCCACCTCCAACTCCAACCGCACCAGCGGGTATGACCGAGTTGCATTAATACCCTGCACCACTACCACCCGAGCCGCGTTTATAGGGTAGCAAGTCAAGTTTTTCATCAGAGTCTGGGAAGCACCTGTATCACGCAAGACCTCTACTCCATGCTTGCGCCCCGCCCACATCACGCAACCCCGCCCTCTATGGTCGCAAAAAACATCCTGAGCAGGGTTCGAGCCTCCCAGGTGCTTCTGCATTGGCTGTGCCTCAGCCTCTGACGAACTGCCCCGGGCAAACTCAGATGACTTCGGAGACACACCAATGTTGCAGGCCAAAGACACAGCTGCTGTAGGTGGTTTGCTAGGACAGACTCTTGCAAAGTGCCCCTTTTTATGACATTGATAACACTCCAACTCCCATTTGGGCTTCGCTTGGTACTGGGAAGGGCCCGGCCCCTTCTTAAATGGGACGGTGCTAGTCTTGTGGTCAGTCTTGGTATCATGGCTCTTGTACTGCTTTGCATAAGGTATATCACTAACTCAGGGGGGTGGGGCGTCACGCCCCTTGTTACCTGCCTCACTACGCTGGGCAGACCCGCACCCACGAATTAGTGATAGCCGGAGGTCAGCCATCTCAGCTGCCTCCTGTAGAGTTTTGGGGTTCTTTTCTTTAATAGTTAAAGTCATTTCTGCACCCGTACACTTATAAAACTACTCGAGCAGAAACAGCTCAGTCAACTGTTCTGCCGTCTCAGCTTTCTCAGAACGTGTCCAGTTTTTAAGTGCATCTGTTAAGTCCCGGGCATGTTCAAGAAAGGTCGTCTCCCTAGTCTTTGTAACACCCCGAAACTTCAATCGATATGTTTCCGGTTGCAACTCGTATGCCCGTAGGACAGCTCTCTTCAATTCTGGGTAGTCAATGCAAGACTCTAAAGGCAGTGCATCATAAGCCTTCAGACCCTTACCCGTAAGTCTTGAGGAGACTAGAGCTGCCCACTTCTCTTCAGGCCAATTATGCTCGCTACACTTCTTCTCAAAACGATTAAAACATTCTGTGACTTCAGTTTCACTAAATACCGGCACCAATTTGACTAATTGGGCCAAGGACTGTTCTCTTACTTGGGCCGTGACACGAGTCTTATCTAAATCTAATTTAGCACAATATTTCTCCGAGTCGTACCTAAGCTCAGCCTCATGCCTCCTAACCTCAATCTCATGTCTCCTCGTCTCATCCTCCTGCTTCCTGGTCTCATTCTCCTGCTTCCTAGCCTCAATCTCCTGCTTCCTACCCTCAATCTTAGCAAGCTCAAGTCTAAATACCATATCTGGAGACAGGCAGGAAGAGGGAGCTGCCACTACTGAAGGAGGGGGGGCAAAAACTGGGGAACCACCATGTGCACCACCCGAGGGCACTCCAATCTGCCAATTCTCATCCCTCTGTGGGAGAGTGCTAACCTCCGGTAACTGAGTGGACGGCACTGTGGGAGTCGAGTGAGAGGGGATCTGGGGAGGAACCCCCCCAAACGCCCTCTCCTCCGAAACCCCATGTCGCCCACGCAACACCCAGGAAATCAGCTCCCCCTTGGACATCCCTACTACATTGGAAATGCCCAAAACCTTGGCTATCAGGTGCAAGCCACAAACATCCACCCCAGTCAGCCTCTCCTCCGTCACGTGGTACCGCTTACTCACAAAAACTCTAGCATCCTCCTCACTGGTTACTAACGGCACACCTTCAAATGGCATCTCTCGCTCATCGTCAGTGCTAATGCACGACATACTGAAGTCCACAACAAAATTCTCGAGACAAAAGTGTTAAACTTCCTATGCAAGCACTAATTATTAAATTAACTGGAGTCACTTAAATGCTTTACTAATTGCCATACAAAAAAAAAATATTCTTCAATATGCACGCTAAAATACAAACAAACAAATGTTGTACAACTCTGCAAAAATGTATACTGTTCACAAAATCCTAAGCAAGGTCGCCATTTGTTACGAACTGGCACTCGGGTACACAAGGGCTCTCAATCAGGACTCGAATACGGCTCGCTGCCACAACGGAAACACACGATCCCAACCCCTGAGTACTGCCAGCCGAACAAAAAACACCAATACCCTCCAGAGTTCAATCTGCTATAACGGGGTATACAAGAACTCGGTACTAGTGTTCAACAACAGACTAATAAAGAGACAGGAATTCTCTAGTCTGGTCAACAATCAAACAAAGAAGTAAGAAACAACAACACCAAAGAATAGTGTTGGCCGAAGCCGAAGTAATCCACCCTTGACTAAGAACTTAAGAAGTCCTCCACCCTCTACTTCGGATCGGCACTATTACGTTACGTTAATTAATAGTCCTTAAGCATCGAGCAAGGAATCTTCTGAAAAAAGTTAGATGCTTCTCGGATGCTCGTAAGAAGTACGTATCGGATTTTGAACAGTAATTCAATAAGCAAAAACACTGGCAATTAAATACTATTAAAGGTTTAAATTGGCATAATAATAATTAAAAGAATATGCAATAGTAAATGGCAAACATTAAAAAGAAGTACTCCGCAAATGCAACGGCAATAGCCTACTCGGATTGTGCTCGTGGGCCACTAATCACTAAAGTAGCCAAGCGTGCAACACATGAAATCAATAGTGCATAAACAATATCATACATAAGGAAAGCTTCAATACTATTCTGTATCTACTAATCGAGTAAAGTCTAGCTGGGGTACTGTGGGCAAAAGGTAGCAGTGACTGAGCAAAAACGGCTCGTAGCCTAGCGAAGTCCTCACAACTGTTTAAAGTATTACGTTAAAACTAACAAGTGCACTTTGAGAAATCCAGATCCCTTGTATCTGGTTTTCTCCCGGCTCCTTGACAAAGTAAAAACAAACTGTTAATAAAATACAGGGTGGTTAGGCTCTTGCCCTCACGCACTGTAAATTATTAACTCAACACAGTCAGCCGCGAAGACAACCTAGGCTTCACTGAACCGAAACGAGTATGCAGGTTTATCGCTTAACCACTGCATCAAACAACAACTCGTAACACAGAAAAGCCTTAACCCAGTCTAGCATTACCTAGACTAGCAGAAAACAGGAATAATAATAATAACACACAGGGAAATGCATATACAAGTGCAACAAACATAAATCAATCCTATTCTAAGTTAACCCTTCCAAAATAGGCTATCTAATATGCAAGTATGTAGTGAGAACTCAAGCGATAATACGTTGGCTGACTAGCTCTGCACCAACGGGACCATGGAAGTTAAACAGGCAGGGAAAAGAGGAGATAAGAATGTAAGGTAGTAGAGAAAGTTCACATCAGTCAGAAGAATATATATAGTTAGCAAGGGAAATGAGAAGTCGCTCTGCCTAATGAGTTCTGATCAAAAAATGGCTAGACTTCCCTTTTTATACTCGGCCCTCTAGTGAGCCCAACGTGAACTACTAAGGACCGCCCACTGACAATCATTACACAATTTCTCTCTCTCCCCTGGGTTGCATTACAAAGGCTCCCCTAGCACTGAGGGGAGGGGGGAGGGGGGAGTGCTAGTGAGTTAGGCCCACCTCCCGCATGGCGCACCCACTGACCCCCAACGGTGGCTGCTTCTCCCCCCATCATTACAAATAAGTTTTACACAAAATACTTATAACTAATGATATAAAATAGAACTCGTTGACTCAGATGAAAACAAAATACATATTCATAATACTTATAGTACAACGGCTCACATGAACTAAGTTAGGAAACTCTACATAGACAACAGCCAAAGTTCCTGCCCTGACGATCCTAGCGAGAGTGGAGCATGACTAGGCGTTCTGTACAGCATGCTCACACTGGACATGCGTCACACTCGGATGATCAGTGGGCGGGGAATTCGAGCCAATGTGCGCATGATGCTCTGGCGCACCTGCCGGAGGAACAGCAGGTGGCAGTGCAGCACCTGTTCGATTCATACCCCACTGTATTTGCCGAGCACCCAGGCCTCACTACTCAAGCGGTGCATGATGTCGATGTAGGAGAGCACCCCCCCTTCAAGTCGATACCTTATCGGGTGCCACCCATTAAACTCCCAGCGCTCAGGGATGAGCTGGAGTATATGCTGGCGAGAGGCTTGATCGAGAAGGGGGCAGTACGGTGGACTTCTCCTGTCACTCTGCAGCCCAAACCTGATGGAAAGTTCGGTTCTGCATTGACTTTAGGCGGTTGAACGGGTTGACCCCCACCAAAGCATATCCTCTTCCCCGGGTGGATGACAATGTGGATAAGATCGGGAAAGCAAGGTACTTGACCAAGGTAGACCTCGTCAAAGGCTACTGGCAAGTACCACTGTCTTAACGGGCTAAAGAGGTGTGCGGGTTTGTGGTGGATGGCAGTACTTACCGTTGCAACGTGAGGCCATATGGTCTGAAAAATGCACCGGCCATTTTCCAGAGCTTAATGAACGACATCGTAGCAGACATCCCAAACTGTACTGTCTACCTTGATGACGTGATCATTTATGACAACGATTTCCAAAGTCACTGTGAGCACATAGAAGCCTTATTTAGTCAACTTAGTAAAGCAGGCTTGGTGGTTAATCTGGGCAAGTGTGACTTTGTGCAAGCCACGGTGCAGTATCTGGGGTTTGTGGTTGGGTTAGGGCAGGTGAGCCCGCCCCAACAAAAGATACAGGCTATCGACTTGTTCCCCAGGCCGACCACCAAGCGGCAGATCATGATATTTTTGGGCATGATTGGGTATTACCGCCGCTTTATAAGAGGCTATTCTACTGTGTTAGCTCCTTTGACAGATCTACTAGCCAAAGATAAAAAGTTCCGCTGGGCACCGGAGTGTGAGCAGGCGTTTCGAGTAGTTAAACACCTTTTATGCACTCACCCTATCCTTAGGGCCCCGGACTTTGAACGACCATTTCAGTTGGCGACTGATGCCAGCGGAGTAGGGGCTGGTGCCGCACTTTTGCAGACAGACGAGGAAGGTCTTGAGCATCCAGTCAGTTTCTTTTCAAAGAAATTTAATTCAGCACAGAAAAACTATTCGGTTGTTGAAAAGGAACTGCTGGCAATCGTGTTAGCGCTCAGACACTTTGAGGTCTATGTTCCTGCCTATGGGCCAGTCGTGGTAGTGTATACCGACCACCACCCGCTTAAGTTCCTCAATCAATTCCACAACCGGAATATGAGGCTGACCAGATGGTCGCTCATGTTGCAAGAGTACAACTTAGACATTCGCCATATTGCCGGTTGTGAGAATGTGATTGCGGACTGTTTGTCGCGGGTGGAGGATCCGGGGTAGGCTACCACAGTATGTTGGTATAGCCTCCTGTCTTGGCTCGCGGTGTATTTTTGCGCTGGTGCTTGTTGGCTCGCGTGTGTAGCATCAGCGTAGGGTCGCAGGGCAGGAGTTGTTGGCTTTGATTAGAAAAAAAAAAATTAGGCTACATCTATAGTAGCCGCCAAAAACAACATTAAAATAAAATATGAAAAATTAAATAAAAACTCTTTCTTTTTGATAATTAATTTTAAGATAATATTGTAGCTGAGTACTGAGTGCAGATGATTTCCCTCAGTAGGCTGTGCTTCTTAAAGCTCGCTCTGGGAGCACAATGTTATGAATTAATGTATTATATTTGGGAAGGGTGATAAGATTTTTGTTTTTATATATAAATGTTGTATTTTTTTGAGGAGACTGAGCTTGCATTCCATGAGTGGCAGAGTGGTTAGGAGTGGCAGATTCTAGCGACATTCTGCCTGTTCAGATATGGGCTCATGGTTGAGTGTCCCATATCTTGGGGAGGGTGTGACGCCTCCCGGCGCTGGCAGAATGGTTGCGTGGGGCATTGCAGCTCGCTAGCGCTCGCCAGGATGGGGGTTTAGGCTACAGTTGTCGTAGAATGATCTGCTTTATTTCATTAGGGTCGTGTTGCCACAGACAGTCTAGAAATGGTCTTTGTTTTGGTCTGTGACCGCGCATTATATTTTATATTCGCTATAATATAAATGTTGCTTGTGTGGGAGGCGAGCGAGAGAGGGTGAGGGGGTACACCTGGCAGCGGGATGATCTATCACGCAGCTCGCTTGGGCGCTAACGGCGTTGGCGGCCGGGTGGTCAACTAGTCCCTGCCCATCGCGGCCTCGTGTTTTTTACAAGCTCAGAGCTTGCCTGACACGCGTATCGTCTACATCCTTTGCAATTCTGTCCCCCACACTCGCCACTTTGCATACTATTTCTCTCTCTCGACTTCTCCTTTCTCATTCTCTAATCTTTATTAAACTCAACATCCCTTCTGGTTTCAGCATAGACGTTCACCGTCGGCCAGTCGTATTGTACGCGAAGCTCTCAGATATTTCCATGTATTAGGTTAAGGAGGTATTAGGCTTTATTGAGGTTGGAGAGACGGACTTTTCCGTGTGTGTCCTCTCTCGGGAAGGTTGTAGACCGGTATATATCTCCCTGGCAAGGTGTTGAGTGATTCTGCTTGGTTATTTAAAGCTAGACTGGGGGTAAGGTTACTGTGTCGTTGTCTCCGATGTGTGCAGTGTTAGCTAAGCCCTGCACGACATCGACAGGTACTGTTGGAGCCTAAGTTGTCTGCGGCTGGGTTTACTTTGCGAGCACAGCGCTGTGGTGTGAGAGGGCCATAGCCTATCCCTCACAACATAGTGCTGCCTCTTTGTGTTGACTTCTGAGGGATCGCCAGGATAGAACTAGGTACTAGAGACCTAGATTTATCAAGAGAGCATCCCCATCATATAACGTAATCTTCATTATACCACCTTCGGACAACGTTAGGCTACGAGCCACATGCTCGCCCATTGTTGCCCTGCCTTGATACCCCAGCTAGACTTTATTAACTGAGCAGACACTGGTTAGAGATAAGCCCCCATTATTATATGTATGCAACATTATTATTCACTGCACTTTTGAGCCGAGGTTGTTGTTGAGTTGCACAACCCTAGTAGACTGTTGCGTTGTGTCACGAAGCATTTCTTTAGTTGTCGAGCATTACTACCTTTGCGCAGTCTTTATTATTCGCCTGCCTATTATTACTATATGTCCTAGTATTTATTGTGACCCGTATTCTGCATTATAATTGTTCAAGATTCTTTACGAACATCTTCCCAGCATCAGACTTATTTCAGAAGTTTCCAGTTGATGTTGCAGGACTAGCATTGCACTTTCTTTAATACAGGAGTGCCAGTTATTTGAGTATCTACCGTAACGTTAATTAATCACGTTAACTATCTTTTCTTTGTGTAACCTAATCGAGTAATCTTTTACTGTTTGAGAATAGGCTGTTTCATCGAGCGTCAGCCTAGTGTGTGTGCACCAGTTACCGAGTCATAGGATACCTCGTTGTCCAGGCACGACTCAGGGCGGTAATGGTGTTTTGTTTTCCAGTGTTTAAGGCAGGGGTTGGATCTAGTGTTACCGTTGTTGCATTTTTGCCATTATCTAGTCCAGGGATTCCCAAACTCTTCAGCTCATTGACCCCTTAATGAAGCTTCAAATTATTCATCGACCCCCAAACATTTAAAAATAAGAATAATATAATATGTTATGAAATAAGAACCGTATTACATGCAAATTATATTAAAATAAATATGTGGAATTACAGTATAGTAGTACCTTAATATTAGTAGTAGTAGTAGTAGTAGAGTCAATGTCTGCATTTTGTATTTCCAAGTCAAATTGTATAGGAATCCATCCAGGCACTTGCATTTCCTCCATGTCTTCAAAGCGCACTTTAAAGTCTTCAATCAATTTGGCCAGGTGTGCTATGTATGTTTCTATGTCACCATCTTAAATGCTTTCACTTTCCCCAACTGTTGTAAGTTCGAAAAGTACTGAAAATCCCTATGTGCCATTGACGCTTTAAACAAGCCTAGTTTGCCTTAGAAGCCCAGTAGAATTGTCTTGGCCTGAATAATGGTAACATCTTTACCCTGCAGACGTTTCTGTACCTCAATAAACTTTGAATATACTGTAGGTCTGCCAAATAGAACAGAGCATTCTACATATTTTTAGTTTTTCACATAGAGATGGGTCTACAACTCTACATCTTTTGAAACGTTCCTCACCTAGCCATTCTGTTACGACTGGGGTTCAAATATATCAGGGCTCTTATTCATTGGACTAGTAATGGCATAAATGTTACAACGGAAAGCGCTAGCTCCAACCTCTGATGTATATGCCCAGTGAACAAAGAACACAAATACTCTACAGAGTTCTATATGCAATAATAGGCTATCAAACTCTCAATAAATGTGCGTCTACTCTAGGCTTAATGTTATGTGAAAACAGCCTATTACTACCTATAACCGAAGGTGCTTGGTTATGGTATGCAAAGCAAGGTGGTGGTAAGAGAAGTTACAGCTTACGTTACTGTAATCAATAAATGTCAGGCACTCCTGCATGAAAGAAAGTGCACTAAAGTCCTTCAACACTAACAAGGAATCTTCTTTAAATGTTAGATGCTATAAAGATGCTCGTATCGGAAATGGAACCCAAAAAGGCAGGCAGCGGAACAATGCTCGTGCAGGCTATGCACACAAAAAGGCAGAATATATAATGCCGTCGGAGCCAAGAATATCCTAAACACTACAACAATAATAATAATCGCCACGACAATGCAGTATTCCTATCAACAAAAAGAGCCTAAGTCGTTTGTGTCTCAATACATCAAACTAGGCTGCGAAATGCTTGTGTAATCATAAACGGGTATGCATAAAAAGAGTAATTAGGTTAATATACTTAATGTCTACTATGATTGATAAAGTCTAGCTAGAGTCAATGATACGAGATACTGGTGCGCATGGCATGCCGCATAGCCTAGTGTAAATCACAAGTCTGTGCGTCAAATATTACGTTATAGGGAAGGGTAGCTCTCTTGAGAAACCTTAATACCGAAGTATTAAGCGTTCTCCTGGCGTACCTCAAAGACAAACAACGAGCTTAGAACAGTGCAGAATGGTATAGGCAAAAAGCCCTCACTCGTGCATGCTCTACTCTCAATGGCACACAGACTAGAATTTACTCAATCAACTCCAGTTCTCAGGTATGTCGTGCCGCTTTTAACTAAAGCCAGCACTCATAGGAAACAATACCTTATAATATCAGACTCCCAGTCTAGCATTATCTAATCCAGCAGAACACTAATAATTAAAGGAAGCAGTAATATGAAAGCCAACCAATGCTTCGTGATCCACTTATCTTAACAACTAAACATACATAGGTTATATCAGACCTTAACGCACAATACAACTGGCCAGCATGAAGCTGATTTTGCAGAGTTAACCAGAGGGGGTATAATATTAATAAAAAGGTGGTGAAAGATATGGAAAATGAGAGAGATAGGCAGAGGAAAAGATTCTCAGGTGCAGAGCAGGTGACAGGTAGCAAGGGAAAAAGATGAGTGCGTTCTAGAAACCAGATCTGAGGGAGAGAGTGGCGAGGAACTGTATATATACTCGCACCAGCTCGAGCCGCGTGGGAAAAAAGCGGTTACAAGTCCTCTAGCCACTAACAAAGTAGCTAGCAAAACATTACGTCACCAAGCATGGTAAAGAACTCCCTCAACCAATCCCCACGAGGCCAGTCAGCTGTGACGTCATCGAGCGGGGCAAAAACACTACGCGCCCCCTCTCACTCTGTTCTACTCTCTCTCTCTCTCTCTGATCTTATCATTACTAGTTAAGGATAAAACATATACTTTACAATTAAATATATAAAGCCTTGACATGGGCGAAAACAAAGAGCCTTTCTGGACTGCCCATGACACGAGCTTTCACATGAAATAAAGCACACTCTAATACACAAACTGTAGCCCCATCCACTGCCCTGGCGATCCTAGCGAGTCACTGTAGGACAAGCCATGCGGTTCTAACGGAGTGGTTAACGTCACACCCCCCCCAAGATTTTTCTCAGAGGCCCCATGGCTCACAAAAATCTGATGGTTAGAACCCATGCTATATCTCCACTTCCTATCACCCAGCGGCAGTAAAATATCTGGCACAGTTCTTCAAAAAAAAAAAAAAAAAAATTATAACCCTCCCCAACACCATAGGTTAAATTATATGTAGTTATGCTCCTCAAGAGCGAGCTTCTCTAGCCCAGCATTCTGAGAGGAGTGCAACTCAGGATTACTGCTATAACATACTAAACAAAAATCAACTATCAAAGAAAGAGTTTTTATTTGATTTTTATGTTTATAATTTGTTTATTTCGGCTGCACTATAGGGGCAAGCCTAGTTTTTTCTTCTATACCAAACGCTCAACTCCTGCTTTACGACCCAATACGCTGGGCTACAACCGCGAGCCAACAAGCACCAAGCGCAAAATACTATTCAAACTAAAGGAGGCTACCCGTGTGTCAATCTACCCAGGATCATATACCCTTGAACGGCCATCTGCAACCACGTTGTCACAACCGGCAATATGGCGTATGTCCAGGTTATATACCAATAACCTTAGTGACCACCTGGTCAGCCTCATATTCCGATTGTGAAACTGGTCCAAGAACTTGAGAGGGTGATGATCTGGGTAAACTACAACGACCGGACCATAGGCTGGAACACAGACCTCGAAATGCCTCAGAACAAGTACAACCGCCAGCAGCTCCTCCTTGACAACAGAGCAGCTCCCCTGGGCCGAATTGTACTTCTCCGAGCAGAAACTAACAGGATGCTCCAGCCCATCATCGTCCTTTTCCACAAGGACGGCACCAGCCCCCACACCACTAGCCTCCGTTGCTAGTTGGAAAGGTAGGCTAAAGTCAGGGGCCCTGAGGATCGGGTGAGTGCACAACAGGTGTTTTACTTCCCTAAACACCTTCTCACACTCAGGCGCCCATTTGAACTTCTTATCCTTCCAGTTATCCTCCACCTGAGCTTGACTGTCCCGTTCTCCTTCTCCACCTTGACTGGTAAACGTCATCACAGGCACAGTGAGAGGCTCAGGGGGGTGCCTCCCATACTCCTTCACGGGATTATCATGACATAACTGATTGCGCTTCCGTCTGTCTGGAGTGGCTACCAAGTAAACCAGGTCCGATAGCTCCTCCACCACCCTATAAGGACCAGCGTACTTCGCGGATAAGGGGTGACCTACAAGGGGCAGTAGAATCAACACCTCCTGACCCACGTGAAACTCCCTGAGTTCAACCTTGAGGTCGTACCTGTCCTTCCTGAGGGCCTGAGAGCTAGTCAAATTACGGCCAGCCAACTCCAGACTGCGCAACATCCGTTCTCGACTGTTGAGGACACACTTGAGCATAGAACAAGGTTTTTCTGCGCCCTCCCATACTTCTTCAACCATATGGAGAGGCCCTCTGACACGGTGGCCAAAGACGAGCTCATTAGGGCTGAATCCCAAACTCTCCCCAGGTACCTCCCACACATCAAACAAAACACATGGCAGGCCAAGATCCCAATCCCTCCCACTCTCAAAGCAACAACAACGAAGCACAGATTGCAAGGCTGAGTGCCATCGCTCTAACACACCCTGGCTCTCCGGATGATATGCAGATGACACAACCCCAACAATCCCATGCTGCGGCATTGCTTGTACAAAGAGGCTAGAAGTGAAGTTGGGTCCCCGGACTGACTGAAGCCCCTGCGGGTAACCATACCGGGAAAAATACACTAGCAAGCTTCGGACCACCGTCTTCGCCGACCCATTTCTCATAGGGTACGCGTCAGGGTACCTTGTTGCTACATCTCCCGACTGTGCATCACTGTCCTCCTTCAACTCTTTCGTCTTTTTAAGCCCATCCCCTGCCCCTTCAGGAACAGTTACTGGGTCTTCTCCAGACTCGAAATGTGGTCCTAATAATGAGTCCCCGAGAAGGCCCGTTGACACTAAACTCTCAACCGCATCAACTTCCAACCCCTTCTCGGTACCCTTCCTCCGCTGATCTAAAGATTGTTGACCAGAATGTGACTCCCTGGATGCAGAATCTCCGGTGACAACACACGCCATAGGCTGCACCGGACACTTCTCAACCCACTCCTGCTCCTCCCTACTCACGTCGGCCGGCTTCTCGACAACGACTAAGGGTGGAGCCTCAGAAGTAGGCCCCGCAAAGTCGTTGCCAAGAAGGAGGTCGACGCCCCCAACAGGTAACTTCTCCACAATTCCTACATCCAGGTCATGAGTCACACCATCAACTTCCACCTTCATTCTTACAAGCGGGTATGACCTTGTCGCATTAACTCCCTGAACCACAACCACCCGTATTGACAGGTTTACCAGTGAAATTGCTCAACAGTGTTTGCGATGCCCCAGTGTCACGCAAAATTCTCACCTCATGTCTTCTACCCCCCCACTCCACACAACCAAGTCCCCTGTGGTCACTAAAGGCATCACGGACAGGGAATAAGCCTTCCGGATCCTTCTGCACTGGCAGTGTATTTACCTAGGAAGAAATGCCTCTAACAAACTCCGATGTCCTCTTGAACACTCCAATGCCGTGAGCAAAAGACACGCCTGCCGGAGGAGGTCGACTAGGGCACTCATTTGCCTTATGACCCTCCTGGTGGCAACTAAAACACATAAATTTCGGTTTCGGCTTATACTGTGATGTAAAAGGCCCCTGACTTTTCACATACGGTGTGGTGGTAGGTTTGGCTTCAGTTTTAGTTTCATTGCTCTTTGGTTTAAATGTGTCATTGCTACGGGGAGGGGGAGGATAACGGTCCCTAGCACTTGCATCGTACTTCTGTGAGGACCCGCAACCCCGAATCAACGACAGCCGTAGATCAGCCATTTCTGCTGCTTCTACTAGAGTTCTTGGGTTTTTCTCCTTTAAGTTCAAAGTTAGATCACCGCCCGTGCTCTTAACCCTTAATTAGCGGCTCACCACATAAGTCGAGTTAAATAAAGCTGGACTATGTGGCGGCGCTCGACATAACTCGAGTGGCAATTTCAGCACGTAATGTTGCTGAGAGAGAGAGACAAGTGGTGGCAGGAGAGTAGCGAGCGTATGACTGCTCCAGACCACCGCGGCGAACCTACTGACATGAATCTCACCTCCCTCCTACCTCTCTCACTCGCTATATAAGGAATTGTATGGGGAAAGTGCCTAATTACATGCTTTTTGCATTCGCGTTGCACGGTTATTGCAAGAAAACTAGCCATCATAAAAGGATCGTTATGGTGTCATTCGAAAGCTCTGTTTATGCCCTTTCAGGGATAGATACTTGTTTTACGTTCTGGGTCTTATTTAGGCATGAAAATGATCACGTAAACAGCCCTATTTTGGCTAAAAACACCCGGCTGGGCGGTACATATAAATAAACCGCATAGGCCGCTCTTAAGGTGTTAAAGAACTGCTCCAACATCATTAACTGCTTAACTCCATCAAACGTTGTTACCTTCTCAGATCGGAACCAGTTCCCCATAGCATCGGACAAGTCCCGGGCGTGTTCCAAAAAGGTTCTATCTCTTCCCTTAGTTACACCCCGGAACTTCAAACGGTACGTTTCTGGTTGCAATTCGTAAGCCCTCAGGACAGCCTCCTTGAGATCCTCATACACGATCCTCAATACACGACTCCAAAGGTAACGCATCGTAGGCTTTAAGACCCTTGCCTATTAATCTAGAGGATACAAGTGCTGCCCATTTATTCTCTGGCCACTGGTGTTCCTGGCACTTCTTCTCAAAGCGTGTGAAAAATTCTGTTACACCACTCTCATCAAACACCGGAACCAGTTTCAATAAGTGCGAGAGAGACTGCTCATGAACACGGTTACCAGCCCCAAGTCGCTGTCCCGTTGTCTCTACTCGCGACTTCTCTACATCCATGTCGGCACAGTACCTAGTCGACTCTAAATCCGCTTGGATTTTTGCTAGCTCTGTTTGCTGCTGAAGCTCACATACCCTGATAGCCTTTCTCTCTTCGATCTTAGCTAATTCGAGCTGAAGCAATAATTCTGGAGTTAACCCTTGAGGAGGTGAAGGTGCTACACTGTTTGAAATTAGCGGTGGTCCCCCCAGGGGCAACCAACCCTGCCAGTCACCACCCAACTGCGGAAGCGTACCCGGGGTCGGCAAACTACTGGGATGGCTGGGAGTCGAGTGTAGGGGAAGCATGGCCGAAGGGCTCTGAGCACTCAACCCATCTCGCTCACCAGTCACCCTGCCCAGTACACACGTTATCAAGTTATCCCTGGTCATGCCGCTAGTAACCGCATGACCGATAGCTGTGGCCAGGCATTGAAGACCGTACCGATCCATACCCTCCAACCGCTCGGCAGTAACAGGCCATTCTTACTTGAATCTTACTTGAAGTCGTCTAGAGGTCCCGTCCTCACAGTCGTGGTCCGCCACCGCTGCGTCCGTCCCGTGCGTCCCTTCGAAGGAGGTCCGTCTGGTCCGGTATAGAGTTTGAGGCCGCCCGGCAGTTAGCAGTGTATCCAGACACTGGTGGTTCATCTGGGAGGGTCTTTAGAAACTTGTCTAATAACCCTTTGAACCTGTCTACCGGGCAACCTACTATGTCTCGCACTTCCTTGGGCAGCGAGTTGAAATTTTTTGGTCCATTGTGGCCTAGGCTGGACGCGAGGAGGGATCTCACTCGTTCTGGTGCCTGTGTTGGGAGGGATCTCCTCTCACACTTCCTTCCATTGCAAAAATATCCTAGCATCCTCCTCACAGTTCACCCGATTAACCCTTTCATCATGCTGCTGTTCATCAGTTTCGACATTACGTACTGCGTCTCCATTCTCCTCTGATCCGGTATAAGACATGATGCTCTCAAAAATTTCTCACAACAATATTCAGAAAAGAAGCACCCCAAACTCTTATACCTCAATATACACACAAAAATTCTCGGAAATACTCAAGGGCTATACTACGTTGCAAAAAAAAATTATTCTTGCTGATCCCCGCAAAATATTCTCCAAAACAACAAATGTTCCCTGCTAATAAATGTAGGTTCACCAAATCCTAGGTAAGGTCGCCATTTGTTACGACTGGGGTTCAAATATATCAGGGATCTTATTCATTGGACTAGTAATGGCATAAATGTTACAACGGAAAGCGCTAGCTCCAACCTCTGATGTATATTCCCAGTGAACAAAGAACACAAATACTCTACAGAGTTCTATATGCAATAATAGGCTATCAAACTCTCAATAAATGTGCGTCTACTCTAGGCTTAATGTTATGTGAAAACAGCCTATTACTACCTATAACCGAAGGTGCTTGGTTATGGTATGCAAAGCAAGGTGGTAAGAGAAGTTACAGCTTACGTTACTGTAATCAATAAATGTCAGGCACTCCTGCATGAAAGAAAGTGCACTAAAGTCCTTCAACACTAACAAGGAATCTTCTTTAAATGTTAGATGCTATAAAGATGCTCGTATCGGAAATGGAACCCAAAAAGGCAGGCAGCGGAACAATGCTCGTGCAGGCTATGCACACAAAAAGGCAGAATATATAATGCCGTCGGAGCCAAGAATATCCTAAACACTACAACACTAATAATAATTGCCACGACAATGCAGTATTCCTATCAACAAAAAGAGCCTAAGTCGTTTGTGTCTCAATACATCAAACTAGGCTGCGAAATGCTTGTGTAATCATAAACGGGTATGCATAAAAAGAGTAATTAGGTTAATATACTTAATGTCTACTATGATTGATAAAGTCTAGCTAGAGTCAATGATACGAGATACTGGTGCGCATGGCATGCCGCATAGCCTAGTGTAAATCACAAGTCTGTGCGTCAAATATTACGTTATAGGGAAGGGTAGCTCTCTTGAGAAACCTTAATACCGAAGTATTAAGCGTTCTCCTGGCGTACCTCAAAGACAAACAACGAGCTTAGAACAGTGCAGAATGGTATAGGCAAAAAGCCCTCACTCGTGCATGCTCTACTCTCAATGGCACACAGACTAGAATTTACTCAATCAACTCCAGTTCTCAGGTATGTCGTGCCGCTTTTAACTAAAGCCAGCACTCATAGGAAACAATACCTTATAATATCAGACTCCCAGTCTAGCATTATCTAATCCAGCAGAACACTAATAATTAAAGGAAGCAGTAATATGAAAGCCAACCAATGCTTCGTGATCCACTTATCTTAACAACTAAACATACATAGGTTATATCAGACCTTAACGCACAATACAACTGGCCAGCATGAAGCTGATTTTGCAGAGTTAACCAGAGGGGGTATAATATTAATAAAAAGGTGGTGAAAGATATGGAAAATGAGAGAGATAGGCAGAGGAAAAGATTCTCAGGTGCAGAGCAGGTGACAGGTAGCAAGGGAAAAAGATGAGTGCGTTCTAGAAACCAGATCTGAGGGAGAGAGTGGCGAGGAACTGTATATATACTCGCACCAGCTCGAGCCGCGTGGGAAAAAAGCGGTTACAAGTCCTCTAGCCACTAACAAAGTAGCTAGCAAAACATTACGTCACCAAGCATGGTAAAGAACTCCCTCAACCAATCCCCAGGAGGCCAGTCAGCTGTGACGTCATCGAGCGGGGCAAAAACACTACGCGCCCCCTCTCACTCTGTTCTACTCTCTCTCTCTCTCTGATCTTATCATTACTAGTTAAGGATAAAACATATACTTTACAATTAAATATATAAAGCCTTAACATGGGCGAAAACAAAGAGCCTTTCTGGACTGCCCATGACACGAGCTTTCACATGAAATAAAGCACACTCTAATACACAAACTGTAGCCCCATCCACTGCCCTGGCGATCCTAGCGCGTCACTGTAGGACAAGCCATGCGGTTCTAACGGAGTGGTTAACGTCACAATTCATAGACCCCCTAGCCATTTATCGACCCCCTTTCGACCCCTGGCGATTCATTGACCCCTTGGATGGTCGATATCGACCCTTGGGGGTCGATATCGACCACTTTGGGAATCCCTGATCTAGTCCAATGTTGAAGAGCCCTGTGTCTTTGAGAACCTGGATCGTAACAGTGTACTGTAGTGTGTGTTTGTACTGTAGTGCGTGTGTATGTGTAGTGTGTGTGTGTGTACTGTAGTGTGTGTGTAGTGTAGTGTGTGGGTACTGTAGTGTGTGTGTACTGTAGTGATTTTTTTTTTCTATGTGAGTGAGGGAGGCAAAAGGCAGAACTACCTATAGCGAGTGCCTCCCCCATAGTTGGAAGCATGACAGGGCCAAAATCAAGGGACGTTCGGGCCAAAATGCCTGGACACACGGAGTTTAAAGCAATTTAAGTCATAGGAAGAGGGACAGACTGATTCTGGGAGAGGTTTCCAGAGCTCAGCTGTTGAATAGAAGAAAGTCTGAGAGTAACTTTCCAGTCTTTGGTTGGAGAGTTGCACAGAGTAGGGGTGGGATTGTGTTGTATGTACTGTTGTGAGTGTGTACTGTAGTATGTGTGTACTGTAATGTGAGTGTGTACTGTAGTGTGTGTGTACTGTAGTGTGTGTGTGTACTGTAGTGTGAGTGTGTACTGTAGTGTGTGTGTGTACTGTAGTGTGTGTGTGTACTGTAGTGTGAGTGTGTAATGTAGGGTGTGTGTGTACTGTACTGTGTGTGTGTGTGTACTGTATTGTGTGTGTACTGTAGTGTATATGTGTACTGTAGTGTGAGTGTGTACTGTAGTGTGTGTGTACTGTAGTGTGAGTGTGTACTGTAGTGTGTGTGTACTGTAGTGTGTGTGTGTACTGTAGTGTGTGCGTACTGTAGTGTGTGTGTACTGTAATGGGTGTGTACTGTAGTGTATGTGTGTACTGTAGTGTGAGTGTGTACTGTAGTGTGTTTGTACTGTAGTGTGTGTGTGTACTGTAGTATGTGTGTACTGTAGTGTGTGTGTGTACTGTAGTGTGTGTGTACTGTAGTGTGTGTGTGTGTGTACTGTAGTGTGTGTGTGTGTGTACTTTAGTGTTTGAGTACTGTTGTGTGTATGTGTACTGTAGTGTATGTGTGTACTGTAGTGTGTGTGTACTGTAGTGTGTGTGTACTGTAGTGTGTGTGTGTACTGTAGTGTGTGTGTGTACTGTAGTGTGTGTGTGCGTACTGATGTGTGTGTGCGTACTGATGTGTGTGTATGTGTGTGTACTGCAGTGTGTGTGTACTGTAGTGTGTGTGTTGCAGTGTGCGTGTGTGTGTGTGTACTGCAGGGTGTGTGTGTACTGTAGTGTGTGTGCACTGTAGTGTGTGTACTGTAGTGTGTGTGTAATAATAATTATAATAATAATAATAATAATTATTATTATTAATTCTGTATTCAAGACACAGAAGATAGTTATGCAGTATAGGGTATACAGTACAATCTGATGGTCAAAACTTCTTTCACAGATAAGATACAACATAAATTAGTAAAGAAACAGTAAGCATGTACTGTAGTGTGTGTGTGTATTGCAGGGTGTATGGTGTGTGTAGTGTAGTATGTGTATGTGCATGTACTGTAGTGTGTGTGTACTGTAGTATGTGTGAGTGTGTGTGTGTGTGTGTGTGCTGTAGTGTATGTGTGTACTGTAGTGTGTGTGTGTGTGTAATGCAGTGTGTGTGTATTTTGATATGTAAATGCAGGAGACAAAAGGTAGAATTGCCTGTAACAAGTTTCCCCCCAAGGTTGTAAAGAGTGATAGGGAGCCAAAGTCAAGGTATGTTAAATGTTATTTTTTGTGCGCTGGAAAGAAGCGTGGTGTGCTTGTTAGGTGTAGTGAAAATAATCGGTAGGAGGTGTTTGCGAGAGTTAGCTGGATTACTCTATGTGTAGGTGAGCCACTTATAGAATCAGTTAGGAAAGACAGGCAAATGAAACAAGAGTTCCAGCAACTCCTTATCATATGCCTATGTGGCCTCTTCTGAGTACAGCCCTACTCGAATTGTGCCTACAATCTTCCTAACTGTAGTGTGTGTTTGTGTGTGTGTGTACTGTAGTGTGTCTGTGTGTGTGCGCGTACTATAGTGTGTGTGTACTGTAGTGTGTGTGTACTGTAGTGTATGAGTGTACAGTAGTGTTTGTGTGTACTGTACTGTGTCTGTGTGTGTGTGTACTATAGTATGTGTGAGTATTGTAGTGTGTGTGCGTATTGTAGTGTGTGTGTGTACTGTAGTGTGTGTGTATTGTAGTGTGTGTGTGTACTCTAGTGTTTGTGTACTGTAGTGTGTGTGTGTATATTGTAGTGTGTGTGTGTGTACTGTGGTGTGTGTGTGTACTATAGTGTGTGTGTACTGTAGTGTGTGTGTGTACTGTAGTGTGTGTGTGTGTACTGTCTGTGTGTGTACTATAGTGTGTATGTACTGTAGTGTGTGTGTGTGTACTGTAGTGTGTGTGTACTGTAGTGTGTGTTTGTACTGTAGTGCGTGTGTATGTGTAGTGTGTGTGTGTGTACTGTAGTGTGTGTGTAGTGTAGTGTGTGTGTACTGTAGTGTGTGTGTACTGTAGTGATTTTTTTTTTTTTTTCTATGTGAGTGAGGGAGGCAAAAGGCAGAACTGCCTATAGCGAGTGCCTCCCCCATAGTTGAAAGCGTGACAGGGCCAAAATCAAGGGACGTTCGGGCCAAAATGCCTGGACACACAGAGTTTGAAGCAATTTAAGTCATAGGAAGAGGGACAGACTGATTCTGGGAGAGAGTTCCAGAGCTCAGCTGTTGAATAGAAGAAAGTCTGAGAGTAACTTTCCACTCTTGGGTTGGAGAGTTGCACAGAGTAGGGGTGGGATTGTGTTGTATGTACTGTTGTGAGTGTGTACTGTAGTATGTGTGTACTGTAATGTGAGTGTGTACTGTAATGTGAGTGTGTACTGTAGTGTGTGTGTACTGTAGTGTGTGTGTGTACAGTAGTGTGAGTGTGTACTGTAGTGTGAGTGTGTACTGTAGTGTGTGTGTGTACTGTAGTGTGTGTGTGTACTGTAGTGTATGTGTGTACTGTAGTGTGTGTGTGTACTGTAGTGTGAGTGTGTAATGTAGTGTATGTGTGTACTGTACTGTGTGTGTGTGTGTACTGTAGTGTGTGTGTACTGTAGTGTATATGTGTACTGTAGTGTGAGTGTGTACTGTAGTGTGTGTGTACTGTAGTGTGAGTGTGTACTGTAGTGTGTTTACTGTAGTGTGTGTGTACTGTAATGTGTGTGTACTGTAGTGTGTGTGTGTACTGTAGTGTGTGCGTACTGTAGTGTGTGTGTACTGTAGTGTGTGTGTACTGTAATGTGTGAGTGTGTACTGTAGTGTGTTTGTACTGTAGCGTGTGTGTACTGTAGTATGTGTGTACTGTAGTGTGTGTGTGTACTGTAGTGTGTGTGTACTGTAGTGTGTGTGTGTGTGTGTGTACTGTAGTGTGTGTGTGTGTGTGTGTGTGTACTTTAGTGTTTGTGTACTGTTGTGTGTATGTGTACTGTAGTGTATGTGTGTACTGTAGTGTGTGTGTGTGTACTGTAGTGTGTGTGTACTGTAGTGTGTGTGTGTACTGTAGTGTGTGTGCACTGTAGTGTGTATGTACCATAGACTCCTCTACATAAGGACTGGCGTCGGCCATACTCGGGTCCCGGAACTTGGGTCCATTGTCAGGCCCACAAACTGAGGTCTTATTTTAGTTTTACTGGATATGGGACTTTGTGTTTTTACTCTACAACATCTTATTAACTAGAGCAACCAAGTAAAGGAAAATAAAACATTTGTTTTTGGTTGATTGACTCATAAGTCTCTTTCGTGATTGAACATAATAGGAAAATATACAGTTATAATGAGATAGTTTATAAGAACATGTATTATACAAACAAAGCATCATACCATGACTTACATTAATTAAATATTAGAAGAAATTAAAGTAAAACCTTTGCAAAATATTACTTTACACACAATTTTACATATATCAAAAGTCACATAACACAATAATTAACTTAAACATTAGAAAGTTTCTCTTGTCGCCTTAAGCAGCCTAGTGTACACTCCCGATCGCTTGTATTAAATACAAAGGCCTTAAACAATAAATTACACAATGTCTGGCATGCTCCTGAATGGCTAGCTAAAGGAGCATCTACATAAGACAAGCATTGTTTCAAGTAATTGCGACAACACTTTTTCGAGTCTTGAAGAGACATTTGAAGGGTGATGCCACTATGTACAAAGAAGACAGTAGCCAGTGTAGGCATACTCAGCCCACCTCGATTGAGCGCAGTCAAAAACTCTGATGACATGCATTCCCCAGAATCTACTTCCTGTTGTCCATGTTTATGAGCTAAAAATCCCCCAATGTAGACAATTTTATGTTTTAAAGTATCATCTGAATCTAGAAGTAGTTGAGTGTCTTGTAATGTCAGCTCTTCCAGAAGTTGTAAATCACCATCATCTATTGCTGCTGTACAAAATTCACAGCTTACTTCTTTGGCTCGGTCAGGAACGATGTCACGTTTCAACAGCTGATGCAACTGCTGTACTTTGGATGCTGCTTGAACATCCCCAATGTCAATGTAAAATTTCCTCCACTACGTTGTCTTGCTTGACCAAAAAACTTTTCTAGGGGATCTTGTGAAAAAACAGCAGGTAGGATGTAAGCAAAATCATGGGTTTCAAAAAGATATTGTGCTGCTTCTATGTTATACCTTGTTGTGATGACAAAGGCATCTGCTGTTGACTGTGTTGGTTTCTTCTCTCTGCCATGCCCACCAGTCCACCGACAGCTGGATACAACTGTACACATTTCCTGCAGAGCTTTGAAGTTTGTACAGTTTAATGTCCAAGGTTCACGATATTGGTCTCGTAAATGAACTGCGCTGTACTTGCTTTTAACATTCATAATTTTAAACCAATTGGTTACCAGTGTTATGTATATCACTGTTCCATCCTGAAATTTAACAGTTCCTTTAAGACCTTCAAATGCAGCAATCGTTTTCTCATTGAACACTTGGCAAACTAAGGGCACACTCTGACGTTGCAATGGTTTAGGAAATATTGATGAGTGTGAGTTTTGTCAGACGAAGTGGTGTTTTCTGATCTTCATTGTAAAGAGCTTTAACATCACTCCAACACGCCAAATATTCTGTACCGTCCTTGCTAAAATGTAATTCTTGACATTTCTTTGTGATCCAGTTGTTTCTCATATTCTTGAGGATGTGAACATAATCATGGACAAGGAAAACATTTATGCCATCTGGTGCTAGTGTTACTTTTCCAGGACCCCCAAGCATTCTGTAAACAGCTTGATTCAGTGGACAGTTGTCACAGACGAACGATACTGGATGGCCACCACTAGCTTTAACAACATATACAGCCTCAAGTAATATTTCCTTCAGTTGAATAGCATTCAGTTTTGATACAGGATGAATTTGTATGATGTACCGTGGTCCTCCATAGTGACGAACAACTTCAATAGCAAGAGCAGATGTTGCTAGATTTTCTGGTCCGTTTGTTGCATAGCCTACTATATGCTCTCCTGTAAATCTAAGGGCCTGCTTAAGCTTGACTTCATCAAACAAAATGTTAACTAACCACTGTTGTGGCTTCAACTGATCAAAAAGGATTGGGAGACACTTGTCAGCATAAGTGCGAGATAACAATTGGCGAATCTGTTTCTCACAAGGAAGACTAATTGCTTTGGAGTTTCTAAGCATTCTATATGCTGGGGTGATATACAAAACAGTTCTGCTGCAAGAATTAACATATGCTTTGTATATCGGCGATTTTTAGGAGGGATAAGAAGGAGTTGTAACTGTGCTTGAATGAACTGAAAACCTTCAATTTCATGAAATTCTGTGATAGAGTCAAGTTCTGAAATTATTCTTTTTAAGCGGTCAGTATTAGTCGCTTCATGAGTGTTCATAATTTTCACTATTTCTTCAATTTGAGACCACTTACTTACCAAGCTATTTTTTTGAAGATTCAGTTTACTTTTTGGTATCTCCAAGCCACTTTTCTACTACCAGCTGCAGAAAACCAAAAGGAGACTGTACCTCTTTAAAATGAAGAAACTTATCAACTGCTCTACCATTACCATCTGTCTTAAACATTGTCAGTTCTCTACCATTTTGCATTATATAAAACTCAGGGAAGTGTTTTCCAATCTCTCCTGCAAATTTGTCATAACTATGCATTTTGTCTTGTTCATTTTCAAATTCAGTTTGTTTTTTAAGTCTTGCTTCACTTGTCACTGTTTTAGTTAACCTAGGAGCTGACGTAAGTTGTTTGAGGCAAGACTTGGGTACACCTTTAAAAACTGTAGGAGGCCCAGCTGGTCGTTTTCCTCCCCGAACTGTGACCCAATCGCAAGTCAGTGTGATGCACAAATCCATAGTTTCGACCTGTCTCTCAAACTTTCTGGGCTATTTGGCATACCACTAATCCATGAATGTCGTTCTTGTTCTTCATTCGGGAAACACACCATAGGACTGTATGGCTCTCCCCTGTAGTTTCCACGACAATTGAATTCAGCACATCTTTTCGGCATTGTTCCTGTAAAGCAAAAAAAAAACAAGAATAGTTGTAAAATGGTAATCAGTACATATCAAAGCAACCCGTTGACATCAGCTCAATTCTAATATTTATCAGCTAAATAAGTTGTTAACACAGATCCTTTTGTGACTGGTAAGTATTTATAAGAAAATTACTTACAATAAGCTGAGAGATAACGAACAACAGAACAAAAATGTGTTGCCTCTAACGTGTCTCATGGGTGACTGGCGTCTGGCATCGTCCTGGGCTGTTCGTTTTCTGGCGAGACATTATGTCGCCAATATGGCGGGGATATGGACGATTGCGTGTGAAATTACATGCATTTATATGTAAAGTTTTGTTTGTGTACATATTTTTGTGTTTTAGAAAGTCGGAGAGACCACTGCTTTCATGATACTGCTTTTAAGCAATGGACCCAAGTTTCAAACTCCGAGAGTGTTCGTTTCCAGTCCTTATGTGGTATGTACTGTAGTGTGTGTGTGTGTACTGTCTGTTTGTGTGTGTGTGTGTGTGTGTACTGTAGTGTGTGTGTGTACTGTAGTGTGTGTGTGTGTACTGTAGTGTGTATGTACTGTAGTGTGTGTGTGTGTACTGTAGTGTGTGTGTGTACTGTAGTGTGTTTGTGTGTACTGTAGTGTGTGTGTAATGTAGTGTGTGTGTGTACTGTAGTGTGTGGGTACTGTAGTGTGTGTGTACAGTAGTGTGTGGGTGTACTGTAGTGAGTGTGTACTGTAGTGTGTGTGTACAGTAGTGTGTGTACTGTAGTGTGTGTGTACAGTAGGGTGTGTACTGTAGTGTGTGTGTACAGTAGTGTGTGTGTATGTACTGTAGTGAGTGTGTACTGTAGTGTGTGTGTGTGTACTGTAGTGTGTGTGTACTGTAGTATGTGTGTACTGTAGTGTGTGTGTACTGTAGTATGTGTGTAATGTAGTGTGTGTGTGTACTGTAGTGTGTGTGTACTGTAGTGTGTGTGTGCACTGTAGTGTGTGTGTGTGTACTGTAGTGTGTGTGTGTACTGTAGTGTGTGGGTGTACTGTAGTGAGTGTGTACTGTAGTGGGTGTGTACTGTAGTGTGTGTGTGCGTACTGTAGTGTGTGTGTACTGTAGTGTGTGTGTACTGTAGTGTGTGTGTACTGTAGTGTGTGTGTGTACTGTAGTGTGTGTGTACTGTATTGTGTGTGTGTACTGTAGTGTGTGTGTACTGTAGTGTGTGTGTACTGTATTGTGTGTGTGTACTGTAGTGTGTGTGTACTGTAGTGTGTGTGTGTACTGTGGGTGTGTACTGTAGTGTGTGTGTACTGTATTGGGTGTGTGTACTGTAGTGTGTGTGTACTGTACTGTGTGTGTACTGTAGTGTGTGTATAATGTAGTGTGTGTGTACTGTATTGTGATGGTAGTGTACTTTCCTCAGGTAATGATGTTTGGGTGGGTGTGAGGGACGACGTGTGGCTCACTGGACAACCACCAAACAGTCAAGAGTGGTACAGTGGAAGGCCATATTCAGATAATTTTGAATGTAGCGTCCTTTATAACAAGAAGCTGGCTGACATTCTATGTACGAACACCAGACGCTTCGCTTGCCAACTCTTCTAAGCCGATGCAGTTGGTAAGTTGTTTTACAGGCCATTTACGCTAATGTGTCACTATGTATTAACGGGCTACTATTTGCGCTACACATCCATCCACATACAATTATATATAATGTATTCCCTATGATTACGATGAGACCTATTTCAACATACAGTATATCCCAGCTACCACTGTATAATGTAGTCCTTATCTATTTTAACATACAGTATATCCCAGCTACCACTGTATAATGTAGTCCTTATCTATTTTATCATACAGTATATCCCAGCTACCACTGTATAATGTAGTCCTTATCTATTTTAACATACATTATATCCCAGCTACCACTGTATAATGTAGTCCTTGCCTATTTTAACATACAGTATATCCCAGCTACCACTGTATAATGTAGTCCTTGCCTATTTTAACATACAGTATATCCCTACTACCACTGTATAATGTAGTCCTTGCCTATTTTAACATGCAGTATATCCCAGCTACCACTGCATAATGTAGCCCATACCTAGTTTAACATACAGTATAGCCCAGCTATTATACCACTGTATATTATGGGCCTTATTTATTTTAACATACAGTATATCCCAGCTATCACTGTTTAGTGTATTCCTTACCTATTTTAACACACAGTATATCACAGCTACAACTGTATAATGAATTCCTTACCTATTTTAACATACAGTATATCCCAACTACCACTGTATAATGTATTCCTTACCTTTTTTAACATAGAGTATATCCCAGACACCACTGTATAATGTAGTCCTTACCTAGTTCAACATTCAGTATATCCCATACAAACAAGGTATATACTGTACAATCATTGCGTACATTTATGGTGATTTACCTCTCTAAACTTATATTAGATGGATATATTAATACCAATTAATAATTGTCAAGGTATTGTGTTGTTGTTCCTATTATCATTATAATAATTATTATTATTATTATTATTATTATTAGTATTATTAGTGTTATTATTACCCAGGTTTGAATCCCGGTGGATCACATATATGCTTTCATGAATTTAATTGGAGGTGTTTGGTGTTGTGGTGAAATTAATAAGAATATAGATTATTAGTATGTTCAGGGATATTTTGTAGCGAAGCCGGTCTATATGATCTGTGGCCCATGCATATTCTTTCCTCTCACTTAAACATTAGGCTACCATAGCGCGGTTGGGAATATGAACATGATTAGATTAATATCCAGTATTCGAGAATGGAGAATAAGTCGTAGGCGTGTGCATAAACCTTAACCGTCCTGGTGGTGTAATGGTTAGAGTGTTTAAACATCTGAGTGTGATTGCCCAGGTTCGAATCAAGGTGGATCACATACATGTTTTCATTGATTTCATTGGAGATGTTTGGTGTTGATGTGAAATTAATAAAAATATAGATTATTATTAGTCTTATTATTATTATCATTATTATTATAATTATAATAATTATTATTTTTGTTGTTGTTGTTGTTGTTGTTGTTGTGAACACTTTGATTACCTTTTTCCTACCCATAACTTTATACAGTGTAATTAAATACTACCACATACTAAAATTTTAAATCAATTGAGCCCCATGCAGGTGTCACTTTTTTCCTGACGAGCGATAGCAAATATAAATTTGGAAGAAACCGGCTTTTAGCTGGGATTATTCTATTCCGAACATACAGTATATAATGTTAACTGGAGGGATTCTGGGGGTGTCTTTCTAACTTGTAGCGGGTCTGGGGAGGCTTTTATTGCTTGAAAGGGGTATAGGCCTGCAAGGGGCAAACTACAAAAAATGCTCGAAATTTGCTCGATAACGATCCTGCTATTAATTCCTGCTATTAAAGAGAAACCTGCCTTCGGCTGGGACACTTTTCTACAGACAAAAATGCACTAATTTCTCTTGAAGGAAAGCATTGGGGGATTTTTGTTCTTTCTTTTTCTTGTTTTAGCTTGATTGGTGAAAGGGAAGGTTAATGGGTGGAGTGGTCTTGCCAGTGAACTGGTAATCCAATATGTCAATGGGAAAACATTATTGGGATGGAATTTGTGCTGTACCTAGTATCAGTACATTACCACAAATCCCACCAAAATGCCAAAAAAATACCCTCATTGTTCTCTGGTTAACCCGGGAATGGCAAGAACACTATTAAGAGGTTTTACTGGGCGACGGCGAGAAAGCTCTTAGGAGGGAAGGCCTAAAAAAAACATTTTAAAAGGCGCCAGTAGCACTTAATTTTTTTTTTCCTTCTCCATACCTCATATCACTCCTCCACATCCCCTCCTCCCCCCCCCCCCCCCCCTTCAATTATCACCTATTTTCCCTGTTATTCCCTTATTCATTGGTATAGTTTTGTGTAAACATCTCCATACTGATCCTAGGCTGTGGTCATGTGTGTGTTACGTAAGGTAGAGACCGGGAGGGTGTGAGGGAGTAGTTCAGTACTGCTTCAACCCTCGAGAGAGGAGGGCGTGAGGCCAGCTGGCTCACACTTGATGAATGAACCGCTCGCTAACAATTCGTGATTTTGACCAGCCAAATCATATTCCCTCTTGTTTTATTGTTGTTGCAGGTTACTATTTTCATATTAAAGGTAAAATAGGCGCATATGAATTAGTAATAACGATATTTATCGTAAAATGACGATTATAGGCAGGAATGGAGCGTAATATTGCAGCCCTGAACTGTGGTGTTCACTACACCCTGCGCGTGCTTAATGGGTTAAATAGCACTGTTTGAATAATCCCATAATCAACATATGTTACAAGGGGGGAATGCCTAGCAAGTTAATTGCACAATAGGTAGCGTTCTGAGTGAGGGTCCGAGTCTAGGGGATGATACAGTGAAGCACGAAGGCGAAGCGGCTTCAGATATGGGGCTCCTTTAAGCTGTGAATGGGTGCTTCACATGTCTCACTCCCTAGACTTGAATGAGACCTCACGGGCTTCACCTTGTTCAGCGGGAGAATGAACAGGCTCTTAGCCCATGCCCGAGAGGAAGTAGGCTAGTTGGAATATAGAACACAAAAAACGACTCCCACCAACCCTGCAAGACCCCCTGGATTGATACTGGTAAGAGGAAGGGGAGGGGGGGGGGGGGCCTTCAACCAAAGCCCCCCCATCAACCCTGCAAGACCCCCCTGGAATAATACACCCCTTATGGGGCGCATTAGCGTTCACACATCCTTTGGAAAGGGTAATTCAATTGTCCATAATAGTATACCTCTTATGGTGGTATTATGCCCATTTTAAAGGGTATAAGTGTCCATAATAGTATACCTCTTATGGTGGTATTATACCCATTATAAAGGGTATAAGTGTCCATTATAGTATACCTCTTATGGTGGTATTATACCCATTATAAAGGGTAATTAGTTTCCATAACAATATACTGCTTATGGTGACATTAAACCCAGTATAAAAGGTATTTAATGTCCATAACAATATACCTCATATGGTGGTATATTGGTGAGAATAAACCCATACATACATACATACATCACATTTTAAGACTGAGTGCTCCACACATACGTGCAGTTTCAGTCTCTTGTCCTAATGGCGGCGTTCCAGGCAACCCTGTTAAGGGCTGCTTCACTTGTCAAGTTTTTGGATTTGAGATCGGCATGCATAGTCCGATCCCAGGTCTTCCTCGTTCCACTCCTTGGTGTAGCTCCCTCCACAATCACAGACCTGCATCTTTTCACCCAATTTTGTTCATCCATTCTCTCTACATGTTCATACCATCCCAGTCTACTTGTACGCATCACCTCGCTAATACTCTTTATACCTAAACGTCTCCTCAGCTCATCATTTGTTATTCTATCCTGCAGCCTGGCCCCACTCATCCATCTCGCCATTCTCATCTCATTACGTTCCATTCTGTTGACATCTTCTACTCTAAGACCCATGTTTCTGAGGCATACGTCATTGCACTTCTAACACATGAGGCATACACCTTTCCCTTCAGGGGGAGAGGCAGTCTTTTCATGGTCAGAATTGGCAGCAATTCTCTGAACTTCCCCCAGCCACATCTAGTTCTAGCGACAGTGGCAGCCTCGGCCCCACCACCGGCAGAGTTGGTATCTCCTAAGTAACAAAACTTGTCCACCAGCTCCAATGAATCATTTCCAAAATTCACAGCCACAGGATCATCATTTAACACAAGCTCGCCTTTGCACACTACTCACTCAAATTTGTCTATTTCTGACTTAACCTTCGGCAGGGGTCCTTTTATTCTATCTATTACAGCGCTTACTCCCATGGTGCACCCAACATCGACAGATGATACATTGAATCGAGTTAGCGCCCACACCCTTTCCACACACTGCACATGGGTATGCACCGTTCTTTTCCACAGACTACAATGCATAACCTTGGTTTTGTTAATATTGACTCTTAAACCCTTGCTCGCCATGCCCTCTCTCCATCTTCTGAAATTGGCCTCGGCATCTTGCACATTGTCAGCTATTCGGACTAAATCGTCTGCATAAAACAGTTCCCACAGGAGTTTGCATCTAAAAACTCTAGACAGCGATTCCAGGACCATAATAAAGAGGAGGAGGCTTAACACTAATGAACTCCTCACTCAGTACACCTTTCACCCTCATCGCAGTTCGTGAATCCTCATACATCTTCTTTATCACATGCACCAGTCAATCTTCCACACCAAGTTTCCTCATAGCCCACTGCACAACATCTCTAGGCACCCTGTCAAATGCCTTCGCCTGGTCTACAAACACAATGTAAAGATCCCTGCCTTTTAGTAAGTATCTCTCCTGTATCTGCCTGGCTATGAAGATAGCATCGGTTGTACTGTACCACGTCCTGGCATAAAACCAAACTGCATGTCATCAATGGAGATACTTTGCCTGATCAAACCGTCAAAGACTCTCTCACATACTGTACCCTCACGATATACACTCTAAGCAGTTATGAATACGGAAAGGGTAATTCAGTAATTTAAAACAATATACCCTTATGAAGGAATATTGGCAGTACCCATATCAAACTAGAGGGGCACTCGGTAGAGCACATACCTCCACCTAAGTTGGCTTTGCCACATAATATGATCTGGATCGTTTCCTAAAATTAATCACTTCTTCCTTGGCGCATATCCTATCTGGCCACCAAATTTCGTGAAAATTGGTTCAAACTTTGTGAGATGTCTTGTTTAACGATAAACAAATAGACAGACAAACAAACAGAGGCGAAAACATAACCTCCGTTCAACTTCGTTGGTGGAGGTGCTAAGGATAAAAAGGGATATCACTCAATATACCCAATGCTTTAGAAAACATATATACACCCTTGATTTGTTACATTGAAGTCACATAATGAGTTCTGGTTCGCTCTACTCATTAATAAATATGTAATATTTGTAATAATGTAGATGTGCAGTTTTGGCAATTACAAAAAATAAATAAATAATGAATACTAAGGTAAAAAGGCCATCCGCCAATCACCGCGCTCCCTTTAGCCTTCCCTTTAAGCCAGCTGAGTTTGACATTACGGGCCCACCAAGTAAACATGCCATGCCCTCCCCGGCCGATCAATCAGAAGCCTCCATTTTCGGAGCTGACGGCTACGCGTACCGCTTCACATTTAAACTCGCTCTCGCTCTCTTCACAGGCCGTTTCCTCTGGTTGCCATGGGTCTAATGCATTAGAGCCAGCCCTATATAGTAAGCCACTAAAAGACATTCGCAACCAGCTTCCACATAGTTTTCTAAAGGACCCATATTAGGCCCGAACCCGACTTAACCCACAGAACCCCAGAGACGCAGCGTTTGCTTCCGCAATGTATGTAACGCTAAACCCCAGGGACGCATAAGGTGCGTCCTGGTTAATTACTCTGGTCCTATGGCACCTAGAGGGCTCAGATTTGTATAAAAACTGTGTAAGTATCCCACGCAACAATGCCGATGGTTGAAAACTCTCAAAGTCCAACCGCGTGTGCGTGAGTGTGCACAAACCTGTGATTGACTGTTTTTGCCTACCCATTTCCCCATGTTAATTCCGACTTTCGGGCGCACCGTAGGACCCCTTAATTATCTATGGGATCGTTTTTTTTGTGGGGTTTCCTTCATTTCTAACCCATTCCTGGTGTTTTCTGGATTTTTTTTTTTTTTTTACAACCTGCTTGTCCTGGGGTGCACATTTATTATTAATTAGCTGGGGTCCAGTGGGTTAAAGAAAGAGAGAAAATGCTTGACTAATCCAGTGGTTCCATACATAATAATTGATGTGTTCTTATAGGACAAACTAAAGAGAAAGATACTAGACTTATCTATCTATCGCCCGATGCCGCAATCCCCGAAGGGGTGGCCACGAACGAACCGCCCCCATGCACCTCTGTCCCCAGTCATTCGACACCCCTCCTCCCAACCAGCACCGCCTTCATTCAAATACTTCCTCACTCCATCCTTCCACCTCTCCTTCGGTGCAGCTCTCCCTCTCTGTCCTTCCACCTCGCTCTCTAGACTTATGTATATATATAAAACGATGATGTATTAATAGGATAATAGTTATTCTTGATAGAGAAGGCTCCATGCCGATTAGCTATCAATAGTATAGGATCTGATAGGACAGCAACTAGTTATTAACATTAAAGTAAGAGGGGGAAATTCTTAAGTAGATAAGCACCTGTAAGGCTCAGGGGAAATACAGAATAGTTGCAAATAGTTTAGCTTTAGTTTGAGAAATAGGTAGGGAGGACACTAGTCTGTATGATCTACGAAATATTTTTTTATCAAGGAAATATTATCAATTATATGGTTTGAAGGAATATTCGGTTAGTTTCGTGGTAAGCGTTACGAGCATTAAGTCCAGGAGAATAATGTAATCACAGAATCTATGTAGAGGATTAAAGTGGTGAATCTTGTTCTTGTAGGGGTTTGAGGTACTGATCATATTAAGTCATTTACTGAGTTTTATTATTGAATAGGTGATATATGTAACATATAATTTATTGGTAACAGGGTTAAGAGAACATATAATCTAAGAGAGTAGTAACGTCGTGGTCGTTTGAGTAAATATATTGTATAAGGTTAAGTGAGAGTATAATCTACGAGTGTAGCAACGCCCTGGTCGTTTGAGTAGAACATATAATCTAAGAGTTTAGTAACGCGTTGGTCGTTTGAGTAGATATATTGTATAGGGTTAAGAGAATATAGAATCTAAAAGTGTCAAAGGTAGTAACGCCCTGGTCTCTGGGAAGACACAGTAGGGCCCGGTAAAGTTATCTAATTTTGAAGTTTAGTTAAGAATAAATCTCTGTTCTATATAGGGACATAAAGGTTATATTTATTAATGCACTGGTCTCTGGAGTAGACACAGCAGGGCCCGGTAAAACTATATTATTTTAGAGACTAGTAACGTGACTTTGGATCGAAGTCGAAGTGAGTCAATACCTGAATAGCGGGAATCCAAATAGGTTGTAACGGGAGCTCTGGAGTTCCAATGTACAACCTATAGTGGGTCGACGAAAATATTCAATCTGTGTCTTGAACTCATTTCGACCCGAACAGAGAAATAGTTACTAGGGTAGTAGTAAGTTTTGTTAAATAAAGTATACGAACCTCTAAATGACTGTCGAATTATCCCCCACCGTAGTAGTATATTTGGAATGAGAAAATAAGTACTACAAATACGTAAATAAATATCCACAAATAACAAATAAATACCAAAAAAAAAAAAAAAAATGCATACCAAACTCTACAACCTAGAATTCATATATTGTTTCTTAATTGTTTTGGTAATGACGGTTTATATATATATATATATATATATATATATATATATATATATATATATATACCGGTATATAAATTATATATACTGTATATATATATATATATATACCGGTATATATATATATATAAATATATATTTTCTTTAATACATACGAGGTTGAAAGAAATGGCAATTTCTGCGTTGGAAATTTTATTATTCAAAGTTGCCTGGTCTCTGATGAGTTTTCGCTGGGTGGCAGGAAGTAGATGAATGAGATTAGCAAAATTCATGGTGGTACAGGGTTACATTAATGTACATGATACAGGATATACGACGCATTTCACTATACAACCAGCATTATCAAGTGAGGATAGAATGATATAAAAGGTAAACAGGAAGGGTATAATTATATAGAGGGTGGAGGATCAGAGGAGGCGAAAATCAGGGGGCAAAAGTCTGCTATTGGTGGAGGGGTATTCTAAAAGTGTTAGAGGGAGACCCGCGTCACGCAGGCGCACTGGATGCGGGAAGGTGGTGGTTTGGTTGGCGGGGTCGAAGCTGATTGGCTGCGTGTCGAGGGGCGTGGCCTAAGTGGCGTAGTAAGTGTGGCGCCGGCAGAAGACGAAGCTGAAGGAGATAGCGCGGGGGGCTGCGTCAAGGGCACCGGGGGGCGGAAGGAAGGATCCTAACATCAACAACCAAACTCTTGACCTTCAGATCCTTCCTTCTGCCAAAAGGCACTATCCTACAGGACCTAACGCCCCCCCCTCGCCCAGTGCCCTCAAGGGCACCGGGGTGCCCTTGACGCAGCCCCCAGGAGGTACCAGGAGGCTAGGCAGAGCGCAAGCATGCTCGTCGCCTACTGTCTCCCCTTGAACAGATTTCCCTTATGTTACGTTAATTGACTAGAAGGCTCTCTTGGTAAGTCCAGATCTCAAGTATCTGGTCTTGCCCTGGCGCTCCACAAAGGTCAACACAAAGAGGTAGCGAGCATACGAGCAAGAGTAGGCAAAAGCCCTTCGCTCGTATACTGCTACACTCGCAAAGGAAAAATATGCACAAAGGTTACAGGCACCTAGCTCCGTCGAAGTCGTATAAGCTTTGACTCTCCATATACGTAACTCAGACAACGACTAGAGATACCTTCCACTGTCTAGCATTAAATAGTAACAAAGAACAACTCACTAATTAGAAGCACCCAATGATAATATGACTCATGTGACTATGACTAATAATCCCTAAAGCTAATGCAAAACATATATGTGAGAACTGGTGCTGGTAATATGACTGGCCGACTATGGAAGTCGTATGCAGAATCAGAAGGGATAAGTAATTGAATAAAGGTGAGAAGTAATTGGAAAAGAAGAAATTCAGAGAGAGAAACAGTAGTATAGGGGGTTAGATTGGGGGACAGATTGCAAGGGACGTCTAGTACCAGGCACGCTATGCCAAGCTCTGCAGGAGATACGCGGGAAGGATCCCCGCACCACCCTCCCAGGACAGTGGCACCCAATCACAGACCACTACGTCATGAAGAGCAAGCGTTCTATGACGTAGCCAGGCCCGCCGGCCAATCAGGGGCGTGGGAACCTCCACCCGAGCGAGGGAGGGACACGTACTTACACACGCACATAATACCCCCACGCTGCCTCCTTCGTTCTCTCTCTCCTCAACTTCACACTATACATCTTATACTCTATTACTGATATACAATACTTCCATGTGTCACAGACAAGAATAAAGACCACCACTGATCTGGCTGTGACTACATGAATACTAGGAAAGAAAGAACATCGTTCTACGATTATTATAGCCCATTCCACTGCACTGGCGAGCGCTAGCTAGTACGAGCACATTCTGGCAAGCTGGCCAGCGTAACACCTCGCCGAAGATGATGGATGTTTTAACCTCAGGTAAACGCCACATCTGACCAGACAGAATGCTCATAAACCCCGCCTCACCTAGCTACTCCCCCAAGTTGTGAAAACAAGGCACAAT
Organism: Paralithodes platypus; assembly: GCA_032716605.1. Classification (NCBI taxonomy): domain Eukaryota; kingdom Metazoa; phylum Arthropoda; class Malacostraca; order Decapoda; family Lithodidae; genus Paralithodes; species Paralithodes platypus. The sequence continues at coordinate 24,116,329 of CM064525.1, forward strand.
CACAACATAAAACACTTTATTTTATAAAAAAATCTACACAACACTTCCCCAAAAGAATAGTATCATTTAACATATTACGCTCAACGAGCAAGCTTCAACAAGCCTAGCCTACTAAGACAAAAACTCAGCATGTCTTAGATTCTTGCTGTAACATACTGCACTTATATACTATCAAAAAGAAAGAGTTTTTATGTGAGGTTTTTGTATTATTTTTAATAGTGTTTTTGGCGGCTTTGCACTACAGGGGCAAGCCTAATTGTTCTCTACTCTCAAACACACACTGACTGAACGGCGAGGGTGCTCCTTAAGACATACCCTCCCATGACAAACAATCAGCCATAACATTATCAGTGCCCTTAACATGCCACACATCCAACTTGTGTTCCGGCAGCAACTCAACACCTGACACTGATACTCTGCCCAGTCCATCACAAGACTGGCACTTCTCTTCGCTCTCTCCGGCAACGGGACCTGCCAATAACCTTTCACTAGTTCTACCTTCGTGATAAATGAGGCAGCCCCGATGCGGTCTATGGTGTCATCAACTCTAGGTAAGGTATAGGCGTCTGTCAGGGATAATGCACACACACTCTTCCAATCAACACACACACGGGTCTTGCCACTTAACTCAGGTTGCAAGGTTACTGGCAACGACCACTCACGATATCCCTTATCCCTCAGACACTTTTTCAACATGTAGGCCAGCTCTGCTTTCACAACAGGCTGTCGTGCAGGATTTATACGGTAGGGAGCCAACTTGAGCCTTGCACTGTCTCCAGCCTCCATGTCGGATTCTACCCCGTACATCAGGCCTGGAAAATCAACAAACATGCGGATGTACTGCTACAGCCTAGTAAACAACTTCTCTTGACGCTTAGGAACAAGAGGTTGCAATTTCTCTCGACGAACAACATGCTCATTGCCCTCCCACAACCCAGCTGAGACCACAGTTTCTACACTATAGCCTCCCTCCTTCTCCACCTTTGTCCCTAGAACAGACAGGTCACGAGAGGGACAATCTGTACCACCTGTGCAGTCATTCCCACAGTTCATAATTGCTAATGCTCCCCCGCCGATACCGTATATGCGCACCCCCGCATTCCTTGCGACTACCTGCGCAGCATCACCGCCTTCAGCGACATGGTCAGATACAGTCGGTGTATGGTAGGGCTGTTGCATATTACTAGGGCAGCATTGGGAGGCTATGCGATGACCGGGCGCATCCACTCCACAGCCAACCTCACCAATCTGATCAATGTCCTGATACTGACTGCCCTTAGCAGCCCTGGGTCGACCCTGACCTGACAACCATGCCAAAGCCTCATCACCCACCTTAAACCACTGAAACAACGAGGCCAACGGTTTACTCCCACTCAAGTGACCTGTCAGCGGAACATCGTGCACCGCATGAGTTGTGAGGCCTGGGTGCTCGGCACGAACAGTGGGGTATGAACCGAGCGGGTGCTGGAGCGCTGCACACTGCTGCTCAGGCAGGTGCTCTAGCGCTTCCACAGCCACCTGGCTCGTGTCCCCCGCCCACTGCTCCGCCGAGACATGACAATCCCAACTCTTCACCACCTGCGCCTCACTGCCCCCCTCTCTTTCTCCACCTTGGCCGCTGCAGACCAACATAGGGACAGTAGGCTGCTCAGGTGGTTGCCTCACAAACTCCTTCGACAGGTTCACATGACAAGCTTCCCCGTCCTCGTCGAGATCAGTAGCCCCGTTCCCACAGCTCTCAAGAGTAAGATCTTCTAGTTGTTCCTGGGAACTACTCTGTCGCGGAGTGCCATCACGCCCTACCATGTCACTAGGGGGGACAGGTCCTGGGGCCACTCCGGAGCTCACTATTGGGTCAAGTACCGAGTCACCAAGGAGTGTCGCTGGATCCAAACTCTCAACCCGACCAGCCTCGACTTTCTCCTTCCGACCCTTCCTCCGCTGGTCTAAAACTTGGGTCCTAGGCTGTGACACCTGAGCGGACTGAGATCTCTCGAGCCCCTCTTGCCCCTCCCTACTCGTGTCGGCCGCCCTCTTGGCAACGACTAAGGGTGGAACCTCGGAAGTGGGTACCGCAAAGTCGTTGCCGAGAGGAGGTCGACCCCCTCAACTGGCAATTTCTCCACCACACCCATATCCAACTCCCGTGTCACACCGTCCACCTCAAGCTCCATTCTGACCAGCGGGTAAGACCGCGTAGCATTGATGCCTTGAACCACCACAACCCGAGCTGCGTTAATTGGCTTGCCAGTGAAATTCTTGACAAGTGTCTGGGAAGCGCCCATATCACGCAACATCTCAAGCCTATGCTCCACACCAGCCCACCTCACAGTGCCGTGCCCCCTATGACCACAAAAAACATCTCGGACGGGTGACGAGCCCTCCTGCTGCTTCTGCACCGGCGATGACTTCGTAACCGACTGTTTACCCCGGGCAAACGCGGCGGAAGACCTCAAAGACACGCCAATGTTGCTCACTAGTGACACCACTGCTGTAGGCAGCGTGCTCGGACATGAGTGTCTCATGACACTTGAAACATTCCGCTTCACTCATGGACTTCCTCTGAGGTGAGGAAGGGCCCTGGCCTCTCTTTAAGGGGAAGGGTTTCGACTTGGGTTCATAATTGGCAACAGTACTCTTAACCCGGGAACTGCGGGAAGACTCTTAAGAGTTCCCCCGGCGGACTGCGGGAAGACTCTTAAGAGTCGGAGAAAAAAAATCAACTTTAACCCTTCTTTAGCGGCCTATGCGGTTTATTTATATGTACCGCCCAGCGGGGTGTTTTTAGCCAAAATAGGGCTGTTTACGTGATCATTTTCATGCCTAAATAAGACCCAGAACGTAAAACAAGTATCTATCCCTGAAAGGGCATAAACAGAGCTTTCGAATGACACCATAACGATCCTTTTATGATGGCTAGTTTTCTTGCAATAACCGTGCAACGCGAGTGCAAAAAGCAGGTAATTAGCCACTTTCCCGATACAATTCCGTATATAGCGAGTGAGAGAGGGAGGAGGGAGCTGAGATTCGTGTCAGTAGGTTCGCCGCGGTGGTCTGGAGCAGTCATACGCTCGCTAGTCTCCTGCCACCACTTGTCTCTCTCTCTCAGCAACATTACGTGCTGAAATTGCCACTCGACCTATGTCGAGCGCCGCCACATAGTCCAGCTTTATTAAAAACGACTTATGTGGTGAGCCGCTTTTTAAGGGTTAAACATCGAAAAAAAAAAAAACATTTGTTTGCCCCTGGGCCATGCAAAATATCACTGCTCTACCTCCCCTCCTTCCCCACTTTCCTCCCCTCCTTCAGTTATCACCTATTTTCCCTGTTATTCCCTTATTCTGAGGTATATTTTCGTGCTAACATTAGCGAGTTGCAAGCAGGGCATTGTCATCTCTGTTAGCAAGCGAGTGCAAGAGAGAGAGAGAGAGTATCGATCGACTGTGTCTCAGTGGCCTTGGGGGAAATTGGCGGGAAAGCAGGTTGCCTCACCCATACATTATATAACTCGCGGCCTGTATCTCCGATTTTGACCATCCAAACGCTGTTTTCACTCGTTTTATTGTTGTTTCAGGTTAATACCTTTATAATCAACCCATAATAGGCGCGTATGGATAAGTAATAATGCTATTTATGGTAAAATGATTATTTTAGTGATGGAAACAGCTCAAATACGTCAGCACAGGCGGACGTTTCTAATTACCCCCATGCGCACTTCTTAGGTTAAATGGATAATTAGTTGTGTCATTAATTCGGGGGGGTGGAGTGGTACGCCCCTTGTTACCTGCCTCAGCTCTCTGTGCAGACCTGCACCCACGAATCAATGACAACCTGAGGTCAGCCATCTTAGCCGCCTCCTGCAGAGTTTTAGGTTGCTTTTCTTTCAGGTTAAGAGTCAAGTCACTGCCAGTACATTTAAAAAATTGCTCTAACAATACTAACTGCTTCACTGCCTCAAAAGTAGTTGCCTTCTCTGATCTTAACCAATTCTCAAATGCATCTGACAGCTCACTAGCATGTTCCTGGAAAGTCTCCTCCTTTCTCTTGGGAACAGCCCTAAATTTCAGCCTATAGGTCTCTGGCTGTAACTCATATGCCCTCAGGACAGCCTCTTTCAACGCCTCGTAATTCACACAGGAATCTAGGGGCAAAGCATCATACGCCTTGAGTGCTTTCCCCGTCAAACGTGACGAAACAAGGGCAGCCCACTTCTCCTCGGGCCATTGGTGCTCCTGGCACTTTTTCTCGAACTGGAGAAAAAATTTGGTAACTCCTACGTCATCAAAAACTGGAACCAACTTTAGTAGATGCGACAGGGACTGGTCATGGGCTCGACCCCCCTGGGCGACCCGGTTCCTTGTCACCTCTACACGAGTTTTCTCTAGATCAACATCGGCACAATACCTTTCAGACTCATACTTAAGCTCAGCCTCTCTCTGCTTGAGCTCATTCTCACACTTATACTTGAGCTCAGCCTCATGCTTTTTCTGCTCGAGCGACAGCTCATGCTTCCGCTGCTCGAGCTCAGCCTGTCGCTCTTGCTGCTTAAACTCCGACTGCTGCTTAAGTTTGGCGAGCTCGAGCTGAAACAACATCTCGGAAGACAAACCCTGAGGAGGAGGTGCTACTATTGGGGACCCACCCCGTGAATCACCTAGAGGCATACCCAACTGCCAGCGGCCATCGGCCTGCGGGAACGTACCCGGCTCCGGAGCCCGAGGGGGCGCCATGATAGGAGTCGAGTGGAATGGGGGCTGGGCCGAAGGTGCCCCAGCTCCCGTTCCACTCGAAGCCCCATGCACCCCACCGAGCACCCAGGTAACCAGCTCACCTCTCAACAAACCGCTAGTATCGGACAGCCCTAAGACCGTGGCTACACACTGCAGTCCGTACCGGTCTAGCCCCGACACCCGATCCGCCGACACAGGCTCCTCCAAAAAAATCCGAGGATCCTCCTCATTGTTCACCACCCGAACGCCGTTAGACAACTCCACCTTCTCCACCTCCTCGCCTGTCTCTCGCACTGTGCCCTCACTATGTTCAGACCCGTCCAGTGACATGATGGAGTCAACAAAAAAAATCTCAAGTCAAGACAAAAGTAGCCAAACTCTTGCGTAACTTTATTCACAAAAATATTTGAAGATGTTCTTGAGTGCAATACTAGGTCACCAATAAACTCCAACAAGTTCTATATATCCTCAAAACAATGTCCACTGCCAACAATGCGAGAAATAAATTCAACCCCAAATGGCAATAAGATTTCTCCAAAAAACCTGCAATATTCTGTTCACTATATTCTGGTCTAAGGTCGCCATTTGTTACGACCGACACTACGAAATAAACAAGGGCACTCAATATTGGACTAGATGATAGGCTATATCTGCAACAACGGTACACTAATTCCAAACCCTCGAACTATTACGCCGGTGAACAAAACACTTAAACCCTCCAGAGTTAATCTCCTGGATAACGGGGTATCAATTAACTGGGTTTTAGTGCACTTCTACAAAGGCTTTCCAGTGACGGCAAAGCCTACTCACAACAGGAGTACTTTACATTAATAAAATGTTCTTAAGTAATAACAATGCTTGAATAAACTATAACAAGATTTAATAAAGAAATATATGCTTACGTTAACTTTAGTGTGAGTATGTACTCAACACTAAACTCTTCAATGCTCTATGAAAACACTGGTAGTCTAGTCCTACAGCAATCAGATATGGAATCTTCTGGAAATGTCTGATGCTCTAAGATGCTCGTTAATATAGAACAGAAATAATACAGGGGCAGGACACCAAAGTGTGTATCTTAAATACACCAATAAGTAGGATACATATATATAACAAGGGAGTGCAACAACTCTGTGACAGTACTAATAATAGCCTCTCAAAACAGTACTTCCTTAGCCAAAGTAACAGCCATACTGGGATGTGCGCCAAGCATCAACCTAGGCTAAAATATTACGTGAATTCCTAAAGCATACACATATAAAGTTAATAAACACAATGCTGTCTTTATTACTAATAAAGTCTAGCAGCGGCATAAAAGGTACCAGGAGGCTAGGCAGAGCGCAAGCATGCTCGTAGCCTACTGTCTCCTCTTGAACAGATTTCCCTTATGTTACGTTAATTGACAAGGAGGCTCTCTTGGTAAGTCCAGATCTCAAGTATCTGGTCTTGCCCTGGCGCTCCACAAAGGTCAACACAAAGAGGTAGCGAGCATACGAGCAAGAGTAGGCAAAAGCCCTTCGCTCGTATACTGCTACACTCGCAAAGGAAAAATATGCACAAAGGTTACAGGCACCTAGCTCCGTCGAAGTCGTATAGGCTTTGACTCTCCATATACGTAACTCAGACAACGACTAAAGATACCTTCCACTGACTAGCATTAAATAGTAACAAAGAACAACTCAATAATTAGAAGCACCCAATGATAATATGACTCATGTGACTATGACTAATAATCCCTAAAGCTAGTGCAAAACATATATGTGAGAACTGGTGCTGGTAATACGACTGGCCGACTATGGAAGTCGTATGCAGAACCAGAAGGGATAAGTAATTGAATAAAGGTGAGAAGTAATGGAAAAGAAGAAGTTCAGAGAGAGAAACAGTAGTATAGGGGGTTAGATTGGGGGACAGATTGCAAGGGACGTCTAGTACCTGGCACGCTATGCCAAGCTCTGCAGGAGATACGCAGGAAGGATCCCCGCACCACCCTCCCAGGACAGCGGCACCCAATCACAGACCACTACGTCATGAAGAGCAAGCATCCTATGACGTAGCCAGGCCCGCCGGCCAATCAGGGGCGTGGGAACCTCCACCCGAGCGAGGGGGGGACACGTACATACACACGCACATAATACCCCCACGCTGCCTCCTTCGTTCTCTCTCTCCTCAACTTCACACTATACATCTTATACTCTATTACTGATATAAAATACTTCCATGTGTCACAGACAAGAATAGAGACCACCACTGATCTGGCTGTGACTACATGAATACTAGGAAAGAAAGAACATCGTTCTTCGATTATTATAGCCCATTCCACTGCCCTGGCGAGCGCTAGCGAGTACGAGCACATTCTGGCAAGCTGGCCAGCGTAACAAAAGCATGATATTTCCCTCGCTCTAGGGGTGAGAGCTACTTGCCAATATCCCTTCATTAAGTCAATCTTGCTGATATAGGTGGCTGTACCAATCTGGTCAATGCAGTCGTCGATCCGTAGCAGTGGGTAGGTATCGTTCTTTGTGACAGCATTAACCCGTTGAGCCCCGGCTAGTTATAATATTTTGTTCACCCCAGTCCCAAGCCATTTTCACTTATTTTGTTTGTTTGCTAAAATGGAAGACAAGGATGAGAAATGAAAACAAATAAAAATAAATCACCTCTGACATTTTGTTTTGGGGGGGGGGCCCGGTGGGGGGTTGGGGGGGGGAGCCTCAAAAAAATTTGTTGAGCCAAAATGGAAGAGAATGGTGAGAAATGAAGACAAAAATAAAAACAAACTCATTTCGGTCATTTGGGGGGCGGGGGGGGGGGGTTTCAATAGTTCGTCTCCCCCGCGTGACCACCCGCCCGGGAGCATTAGGGTAAAAACTGAGTATGGCATTGTACGGCATACATCCTAAGGAGTATCTCACATAAATCTCAAGCCTCTAGCTCCCATACGACCGGAGTAATGAAGGTTCAAAGTGGCGGTGAACTAGGGGTGTAAACTATCCCCACTAAGCCCACCACCACCAGCCGCGCGGCTGTCTCGGCCCGCTCACACCTACTGGCCCGGCTCCCCCACACACTACGGTACCGCCCCCTCCTATTCTCCCGCCATTTCCTACCTTACGAGCCACGTAAGTGTTTTTTATATGTCGGACGCACGTGATGCGTCGCTGGGAGTTGGTGATCAAAGACTGCCGACGCAACACGTGCGGCGCTGGGTCTCAACGGGTTAACTTGCCTATAGTCCATACATAACCTATGGCTCCCGTCTGGCTTTGGCACAAGTATGACCGGACTACTCCACTGGCTTAAGGCCCTAGTGATCAGCTCGTTTGACAACATGAAGTCAAGCTCGACCTGCAGTATACTCCTGTGTTGTGGTGAGACACGGTAGGGGGATAGTTTAATGGGTGTTGCATTCCCTACGTCGATGTCGTGCACGGCCAAAGAAGTGAGCCCTGGAGTATCACGGAACACACTGGGAGACTGAGATAAAATAGAGATTAGGTTGTTCGCTTGATCAGAGGGAAGATGGCATAGTTTAGATGGTAATTCCCCCCAAGCTACTGAGTTATACTTAAAGTTGGATAGGCTACATGACAAGTCAAAGTCTGCATGGATACCTTCAGGCCCTGGAACACTCTGTTGCGGGTCAGTAAGAGAACTGAAGACTTCGTTCGCACCAGGCTGTCCACAGGTCCTGACATTCACTGCCACAGTGGGAGAACAGTTTGAAATCTGAAACATACTTGAGGAGGTTTTGGTTCCCCTCCTGGCCAACTAGGCTATCCTGCAATAGTTGCAAAGGACCTCTTACCTGGTGACCGAAACCTAGCTCATTAGGGGAAAAACCCAGGGATTCAGTTGGAACCCTACGAGTAGCAAATAAAAGAAATGGTACCCCCTTATCCCACTCAACTCCGGTCTCTGTACAATATTTACGCAACATGGCTTTCAAAGTTTGACGATACCGTTCGAGAACCCCTTGACTCTCTGGGTGGTAGGTGCTCAACTTAACATGCTCGATACCCATCTCCTTCAGGGACTGCTGAAAAATGTTAGAGGTAAAATTTGTTTCTTGATCACTTTGCACCTCATGGGGGAAACCCATTCTGGTGAAAAAATTGAGCAGTTCCTTTATGACAGTTGGAGCAGAGGTAGTTCTTAGGGGTATAGCCTCTGGGTAGCGAGTTGCCATGTCCATAATCGTTAATAAATAAATGTTACCTTGGGAAGTCTTAGGCAATGGGCCTACAATGTCCACTATCACCCGAGTAAAAGGATTCTCGAAGACGGGCAAGGGCACCAGAGGATTACAGGCACCTTCTGATTGGGTTTTCCTGTCATCTGGCAAGTGTGACACACTCTACAAAACTCCACTACTTCTGCACGCATTCCTGGCCAGTGAAAGTGGGCTCTGATTCTGTCTTAGAGTTTTTCTCACACTTAGGTGTCCTGCCAATGGTATACAATGTGCCATTTCCAAGATATCTCTACGACAAGGTTTGGGGACTACTACTTGATGGACGTCCCAGGCCCCGTCATCGATTGGTCTGTGTGGCTGTCTCCATCTACGCCACAATACTCCTCCTTTGAGGTAGAAACATTCACCACCCTCCTTCTCACATTCCTCTTCACTCACGGCCCTGGCAGCTAACTCCTTGCATTCTCTATCATCTTTCTGTAGCTCTACCAGCCCACTAGGACAATTTGGAGGGGTTTCATGGTCATCGTTAGGGTCAAGATGAGCCATAACCCTTTACCGGGCGAGGAACCATATATGATAACTTAAATGGGCGTCCAAAAGGGCGCTCCCAAGCCGCCCGGTGTGTGTCTGCCACCACGTCATCATGCCTCAGCCAATCACCGATGATCAGGCTACTCACGTGGGTATGGTGTAAGAGCTGATGCCATCACAGTATTGGTTGAGAGCAACTCGAAGTTCAGTTGCAGGCCAGACATGAAGAAAGTAGGATCTCAGCGATTTTTCTCTTGACGCCCTCGACCCTAGCTCATCACGTAATATCGGTAAGTTGATAATAATCTGATATTATGCAGTTGAATAGTTGTACTATAACCTGATATAGTTGTCATTTACGTGGAACATACGGAAATTGGTGAAATTTGTTTGCGAAAAAGTGAATGATCAAATATGGACATGCGCCCGGTAAGGGGTAAAGCCCAAGTGGTCATATATGGACTTACGCCCGGTAGCCTATAGAATTGAAATTACTAAATATGATCATTTCGCCCGGTAAGGGGTTGTACTCCCAAGTTACATAAAACCATATAACTTTGATGATAGTTACCCAAACCAGCATGGCACATGGCCACAACTTGGGTAGGGATTCTAGAATGTTCAACATAGAAATAAATGACCGATTTCTATTATTTCCTCATAAGTGTACAGTGAAATAAATATGAGTTTGGTAAGTTTAGTGAGTTCACAAATATTTTAGTGAGTTCACATATATTTTTGATATTGTGAGGCATATACTGAAGTTTTTTTGAGATATGAGTACTGTCACATAAAGAAGTACCAATTTTCATGGGGATCCTATGCCCAAAATTTGCTGAAATTCATTGGTCAGGGGGAACCTCTGCCCAAATTTTGCTGGAATTCATTGTCCATGGGGAACCTATGCCAAAATGTTGCTGGAATTGTGTGTTCATGGGGAAGCTATGCCCAAATGTTGCTGGAATTACTTGTTCAGGGGGAACCTATGCCCAATTTGTTTTTTGGAATTAATTATTCATGGGGTACCAGACAGTGTCTGGGTTGTGAAAAGTACCTAAACTAAAATATTAATATATAATCTATTTATATACTTATTAAAATAAAACGCTTATTTTTGGGTAATATAATGATATAACTGTTATTCTGTGAATTTTGTTTACCTTAAATTCACATTTTCAATATAGCATAATTCAAGATTATGTTTACCCTAGACCGGCGCTTGACCATATATATGATCACTTCGTCAACCTCAATTTGCTAATTCAATATGCAAAAATGTGAAAAAAAATCATAAGCAAAAATACCTTAGAATTAGGTCTAGTTTCATGGTCTAGGGTCAAAAAATGAAATTTCTAAGTATTTCTATGAGTGCCCGGTAAAGGATAAAGGTGTCAGATAAATCCACCTCAGTCACATCATCAGGCACAGTTGGAGCGTCATTCACACTCTCATCATCCCTTTCATCAACTCTTATATTCGGTACATTTCTGTCTGAGGGAACTGCTACTTGAGACATTGAACGTGTGACAGCACACACAGGGAAAACTGTTGGCATCTCCTTTTCGAGCTCACCGGTTAGTGGCTCGTTAACAGGGGAAAGTGACAAAATGGGGTCTGGTCGGACCTTCTCACCTGCTACATCATTCCCCAAAAGGAGTGTTACCCCAGGCACAGGGATATCTTGGGACCTACACAAAGCTATGGTGGCCTCACGCTGTAGTAACTCTCATTCAATTTCGCCTTTTACCAAGTATGCATAAAATTGGCCTCCAGCACCTCTCATTATAACTTGTTCGCCAGGTGGGCACTCAGTGTAAGGATTCACCATGAGGGTGCTAGTAGAACCTGTGTCTCTCAGAATTTTTACCTCATGCATCCAACCATTTAATCTCACGTTGCCAGATGAAATAAAGGGACGGTAACTGTCCTGCACTGATGGTGAAATTATTATTGGCTTAACCCTAGTGGGTTGCACTACGCATGCTACTACACCCCTGTCTAGATGGTTTACGTTAGCTGCTAGGTACTCCTTCTGTCGGGAGTCCTGTATTAAACGAACTTTTGGTGCTAGGTACTCCTTCTGTCGGGAGTCCTGTGTTACGACCTGGCACTCGGGTACACAAGGGCTCTCAATCAGGACTCGAATATGGCTCGCTGCCACAACGGAAACACACGATCCCAACCCCTGAGTACTGCCAGCCGAACAAAAAACACCAATACCCTCCAGAGTTCAATCTGCTATAACGGGGTATACAAGAACTCGGTACTAGTGTTCAACAACAGACTAATAAAGAGACAGGAATTCTCTAGTCTGGTCAACAATCAAACAAAGAAGTAAGAAACAACAACACCAAAGAATAGTGTTGGCCGAAGCCGAAGTAATCCACCCTTGACTAAGAACTTAAGAAGTCCTCCACCCTCTACTTCGGATCGGCACTATTACGTTACGTTAATTAATAGTCCTTAAGCATCGAGCAAGGAATCTTCTGAAAAAAGTTAGATGCTTCTCGGATGCTCGTAAGAAGTACGTATCGGATTTTGAACAGTAATTCAATAAGCAAAACACAGGCAATTAAATACTATTAACCCCTCCAACCCGGATGGGCTCTTGAACGCCCATAACAACCTCGGCCCGCGCAACCCGGAAGGGCTCTTGAACGCCCATTGCTTGCATGCGTGCTTTCGAATGCCGCGCGTACATTTTCGGTATCGTGGGACGGTAGGTGGCGCCACCAGGCGTAAACTCCGCCACAGCAACAGTATCTACCCCGACGCCATCATGGACAGTACGCCAAATAGTGATTCCGCTGTGTCCGATACCGTGCTTCCTACGACGCCCTTGCTTGTTCGTCGCGCCTTACCCCGACGCCATCGCCTAAATGTGTTATCTCCCGGAGGTATTGAGACGACATTGAGACTTTATGAGCGAGCTGATGCCAAGCATAATGTTGATGATGAAGTCAGTGACGACTCCAGTAATTATAAGTCGAGTGATTATGGCCATGAGAGTGATAAAGAAGAGCAATTCCTGGGATTTGCGAGAGAACATGACAGTGATGAGAGTGATGAAGGTGATGTACCAGTTGTTGAGGAAGCTGGTTTACCTAAAGACAGTGAACTTGAGAGAGTGAGCGAGTGGGAGAGTTCAAGGTCACTCACCAAATTTCGCTTAAGTGACACGACGCCAAGCCCTTCCCTAGGTAAATCGCCTTTCAAGCTACATTTGTATAAGCAGAAAATACTTGAGAAGGCGGCCGCGGCAGCTAGGGAACAAGCAAAACTACTTGGTGAGGATGAGGCTGTGAGTGAGGGTCAGCGTGGTGACCCTTCTCGTCCGCCATTGTCTCCCTTATCTACCCACGCCACCCAAGATGACCCGGATGCCCCGCATTCTTCCCCACCACCCCCACCATTGCCAAGGGTTGAGGACCCCACACTTTCGGCCTATTTGCCTCCTAGGTCCCCCGACAGGAGACATACTGCTGCCGAAAGGGGAAAGGTAGGAAATATACCAAGAAAATTAAGAAAAGTAAGAGAGTTTTGTTCGAGGCTCCCGCGGCGTCCACCCCGGCCGGCCCCAGCCATACGTCCCCGCAACTTTCCCCACGGTCCTCCCCACCTCTCCCGCCTTCAACATGTCTTCCTGAAGAAGTCTTTGAGCTCGCATCACCAATACCTGGCCCTAGTGACAGTGAAACATTGCTTTCTGTCACTCGTCGCAGGCCAAGGAGCCCGGGACCTCGGGGGGACACAGCCTCACCTGCCACTCCTTCCCCACCTCGCCCACCCGCACGCCGCCCACGCATCACTGGTTCCCCGCCAGATTATGTGGGGGCCACTGATGATGAAGGGCACCTCTCTCAAGACTCTGGCCATGATTACATAGGTCCACCGTCAGGGCAAGATGACCACTCTGACGATGACTATATGGACATCGACGACCCTCGACCCATCCGCTTGGCCCGGCGTCCTGCTGCCCGTCGTGCTGCCCACCGCCCTGGCCGCCGCCCTCGCCGCCCTAGGGCGCGCGCCTCCCGAGTTGGCCGTGGGCGTGCTGGGCCACCAGCTGGAGCTCCTCGTCAGCGTAGACAAGACCCATTCTACGTTTTTCAGTGGCAAGACGTAGTTGATGAGGATGCATACAACCCTGATGTGCCAGCTTTTGATGAGGTACTGGAGGGTTCAGGCGTTACCCCCAATTTTCCTGCAGGCCCCAATGCTCCACCACACGAACTGTTTGAGGCCTTCTTTGATGAGGAGGTGGTAGGCTATGTTGTCAAAGAGACAAATAAGCAGCACCAATTCCAGGTCCACTTTTTGGGAAAGGTGACCAAGGGCCACATGAGGCAGTGGACCCCAGTGACTCATAAAGAGTTCATGGTGTTCCTGGCACTCACCATGCTAATGCCTCATGTCAAGAAGCATAGGTTGCCTGACTATTGGATCACCAATGATCTGATATCCACCCCTGCCTTCGGGAAATATATGTCTCGCGACCGGTACCTTGATATCCTCGCAGCGCTCCATCTTGTCACCAACCTTGACGTCCACCTCCCAGACAAGCTGTGGAAGATTAGGACGTTGTATGAGATGATGCGAGAACGCTTCACCTCCTACTTCAAGCCCTTCCGCAAGGTCGTCATTGACGAGTCTCTTGTGCTGTTCCGGGGAAAACTCAGCTTCCGGCAGTACATCCCCTCAAAAAGACATCGCTTTGGCATAAAATTCTTTGTGCTGTGCGACTGCCAAACTGGCTATGTCCTGGACTTCCTGGTCTACAGCGGGAAGGAAGGGGACTTGCTTGTGGACCCCCTCATTGGCTTTGGCGGAGCAGTGGTGCAAGCCATGATGGACCGCTACTTTCATAAGAATCACGTCCTCTACACGGACAATTATTACACGTCCCCCACTCTCTCACAGTACCTGCATGAGCGCAAGACGGGGACTGTAGGCACAGTACGAGGGAAAAGGAAGGGCATGCCACCTTTCCCTCCAAAGACCAAAAAAGGTGATGTGTTCAAGAAGAAGTCGGGGCCCATTCTGGCTATCCACTGGCACGACCAGGGGAAGGTCAACCTCCTGACCACCATCCACAAGGGGGAAATGGTGGAGACTGGCAAGGTGGATCGCCGCACCCAGGCCAGGGTGACCAAGCCCGATGCTGTCCTGGGCTACAACATCAACATGAGGCTGGTGGACAAGTCCGACATGCAGATAGGCTTCATTGACTGCCTGCGTACCTCGTGCAGATGGTACAAAAAGTTCTTTCTGCATATGGTGGACATGTCAGTTCTGAATGCCTACAACATATACAAGCTTCGGAATGTGAACACACCCATGAAGTTCAATAGCCTGCGGAGGTTCCAAAAGCAGGTGTTGACGGAGCTCCTGGAGAAGTATGCTATGCCACAGAGGGCAGTGGCACATCCTGGGCCCGCCGTTATTGACCGCTTGCAGTCTGCTCAATACTTGATTAGGCACAGGCTTGGTTCCCTGCCTCAGAATGAATCCGGAAGAACACAGCAGAAGCGGTGCCATGTCTGCTACAACAGCAGGGTGAAGCCAAGGTCAGGTAAAAAGTCAACCCTGGAGTGTGTGGAGTGCAAGGTGGCACTCTGTGCTGTAGATTGCTTCTTTGATTACCACTCCAAGCTGGAGTTCTAATAATCATACTGAAATTGCCAAATAAAATGACAATATGTACACTATAATTATATATAGGCAAAAAGTGGAAGAAAACCAATGTATTGTAATACAAAAGTCATGTATTATGAGAACATTGATACAAATACAATTACACCATAATAATATGTGAAAGTGACACATATGTATATACCAAGTGACATTCATATGATTAGAACCTATAGAAATATATAAATCAGTGAAAAAAGACACAATAAATTGTATATAAAACGTTTACAAATCATATAACTAAGTGAAAGTGACACAAGACCTAATATTTGATGGCCAAAGTATAATAAACACCTGTGATAACGAATAATCAGTGCCTAATACAACAATAACCTACCTCAATTACTAATAAAATGTACGGTATCGAGTGAAAATGAGCATTATCAGTGACAGTGACACTCTCTAAAGCATATTTGTCAAAGTGAAAGTGACACAAGACCTAATATTTGATGGCCAAAGTATAATAAACACCTGTGATAACGAATAATCAGTGCCTAATACAACAATAACCTACCTCAATTACTAATAAAATGTACGGTATCGAGTGAAAATGAGCATTATCAGTGACAGTGACACTCTCTAAAGCATATTTGTCAAAGTGAAAGTGACACAAGACCTAATATTTGATGGCCAAAGTATAATAAACACCTGTGATAACGAATAATCAGTGCCTAATACAACAATAAGCTACCTCAATTACTAATAAAATGTACGGTATCGAGTGAAAATTAGCAATATCAGTGACAGTGATACCCTAATAAACATATTTTATATAATTGGCCTCAAAATAACTAGAAAATATCAAATAAACATCACATTCTCAATATCAAACACTAAAATCGTCTAAGGGAGATAAATACTTTGGCGCGGCGAGCGGCTAGGTGCGTCGTAGCCATGGCCGGGGCGACGCGTCCGAACGCGGGAAGAATTTGCCGCCGAAAAGCACTCGTCTTCCCGCGCTCACCATTATGCAACCAGAGGGGCTAGAGACCTCTACTCAACGCCATTCGACAGAGGAAGGTTTGTGGAACATTATTCTTTTTTATTCACAACAATACATGACATATTCATTGACTTACAGAGTAGTTAACATAGGCCAAAGATCGTCAAAACACCCGGTACCGGAGCACAGTCGTAAGCTATAGCCCCCTGGGCTGGAGGGTTAAAGGTTTAAATTGGCATAATAATAATTAAAAGAATATGCAATAGTAAATGGCAAACATTAAAAAGAAGTACTCCGCAAATGCAACGGCAATAGCCTACTCGGATTGTGCTCGTGGGCCACTAATCACTAAAGTAGCCAAGCGTGCAACACATGAACTCAATAGTGCATAAACAATATCATACATAAGGAAAGCTTCAATACTATTCTGTATCTACTAATCGAGTAAAGTCTAGCTGGGGTACTGTGGGCAAAAGGTAGCAGTGACTGAGCAAAAACGGCTCGTAGCCTAGCGAAGTCCTCACAACTGTTTAAAGTATTACGTTAAAACTAACAAGTGCACTTTGAGAAATCCAGATCCCTTGTATCTGGTTTTCTCCCGGCTCCTTGACAAAGTAAAAACAAACTGTTAATAAAATACAGGGTGGTTAGGCTCTTGCCCTCACGCACTGTAAATTATTAACTCAACACAGTCAGCCGCGAAGACAACCTAGGCTTCACTGAACCGAAACGAGTATGCAGGTTTATCGCTTAACCACTGCATCAAACAACAACTCGTAACACAGAAAAGCCTTACCCCAGTCTAGCATTACCTAGACTAGCAGAAAACAGGAATAATAATAATAACACACAGGGAAATGCATATACAAGTGCAACAAACATAAATCAATCCTATTCTAAGTTAACCCTTCCAAAATAGGCTATCTAATAGGCATGTATCTTGTGAGAACTCAAGCGATAATACGTTGGCTGACTAGCTCTGCACCAACGGGACCATGGAAGTTAAAAAGGGTAGGGAAAAGAGGAGATAAGAATGTAAGGTAGTAGAGAAAGTTCACATCAGTCAGAAGAATATATATAGTTAGCAAGGGAAATGAGAAGTCGCTCTGCCTAATGAGTTCTGATTAAAAAATGGCTAGACTTCCCTTTTTATACCCGGCCCTCTAGTGAGCCCAACGTGAACTACTAAGGACCGCCCACTGACAATAATTACGTAATTTCTCTCTCTCCTTTGGGATAGACAAAGGCTTTCCTAGCACTGAGGGGAGGGGGGAGGGGGGGGAGTGCTAGTGAGTTAGGCCCACCTCCCGCATGGCGGCGCACCCACTGACCCCCAACTGTGGCTGCCTCTCCCATCATTACAAATAAGTTTTACACACAATACTTATAACTAATGATATAAAATAGAACTCGTTGACTCAGATGAAAACAAAATACATATTCATATTACTTATAGTACAACGGCTCACATGAACTAAGTTAGGAAACTCTACATAGACTACAGCCAAAGTTCCTGCCCTGACGATCCTAGCGAGAGTGGGGCATGACTAGGCGTTCTGTACAGCATGCTCACACTGGACATGCATCACACCTCCCCCAAGATTTTACTTGCTCAACTCTGAGCTAAAATCTGACAAACACAACCCCATCAAGCCCCTCACACCCAGCGACCGCATGGCACTAAAACAAAGCTGAGTTTATCACCAAAACACATATTATTAAAAAAAAATCACATTTTATAACTCCTCCCAACAATAGCAAAAAGACACAATATCATGCTCCCAGAGCAAGCTTACAGCAGCTCAGCCGTTTGATAGTTCGTGGACTACTCAAACTCTATAGGCTATGACAAACTTATACGATTATCTATATCAAAAGAAAGAGTTTTTATATGATTTTTATATTTTAATATGTTTTTCCCGGCTGCACTATAAGGGCAGCCTATTTTCCTCCACTCAAACCCACACACCTGTGATAGCCTACGACTGATCATCCACCCTTGATAAACAATCCGCGATCACATTGTCACATCCAGCAATATGACGGATGTCCAGGTTATACTCCTGCAACATCAAAGACCACCTGGTCAGTCTCATATTGCGATTGTGAAATTGATTCAGGAATCTCAAAGGGTGATGATCAGTGTAGATAACCACGACTGGGCCATAGGCTGGAACATACACCTCGAAGTGCCTGAGCGACAGCACAATCGCCAGTAATTCCTTTTCTATTGTAGAATAGTTCTTTTGTACAGCATTGAACTTCTTAGAAAAGAAACTTACTGGGTGTTCCACACCTTCATTGTCTGTCTGTAGCAAGACGGCACCAGCCCCTACACCACTAGCATCTGTTGCCAGCTGAAAAGGCCTGTTAACGTCTGGGGCCCTGAGTATCGGGTGAGTACGTAGCAAATGTTTCACCAAAGTGAAAGCCTTTTCACACGCAGGTGCCCACAAAAACTTTTTGTCTTTAGATAACAAATCTGTGAGAGGTGCCATCACCGTTGAGTAACCTTTTATGAAGCGTCTGTAGTAGCCTATCATACCCAAGAATCTCATAATCTGCTTTTTGGTTGTTGGGTGCGGAAATTTATTGATAGCCTGTACCTTGTTCTGAGGAGGGCACACCTGTCCCCTTCCCACTACAAACCCAAGGTACTGCACAGTGGCTTTTACGAAGTCACACTTTGCCAAATTTACTACCAGACCTGCTTCACTAAGTTTCCGGAACAAGGTCTCAAGGTGCTCACAATGGCTCTCAAAGTCGTCATCATAAATGATTACATCGTCCAAATATACGGTGCAATTTGGAATGTCCTTTACAATTTCATTCATCAGGTTCTGAAACGTTGCTGGTGCATTCTTAAGTCCGTAAGGCATAACATTGCACCGGTAGGTACTCCCGTCCACAGCAAAACCACATACCTCTTTAGCACGCTCGGACAAAGGTACTTGCCAGTAACCTTTTACTAAATCTACTTTAGACAAAAAATGAGCATTACCAATTTTGTCAACACTATCATCAACCCGAGGAAGAGGATATGGGTTAGTTGGAGTCAAACCGTTTAACCTACGGAAATCAATACAAAAGCGTACCTTGCCATCTGGCTTAGGCTGCAGTGTTACGGGGGAAGTCCACTTAACTGTGCCTTTCTCTATCAACCCTCTACCGAGCATATACTCCAACTCATCCCTCAGAGCTGGTAGTTTTATGGGGGGCACACGGTACGGGATTGACTTAAAGGGTAGATGGTCCCCCACGTCAACATCATGCATAGCCTGAGTAGTGAGGCCTGGGTGTTCAGCAAATACAGTGGGGTATGAACCGAACAACTGACGGATAGCATCAAATTGCGGCTCAGGCAAATGAGCTACAGCCTCGTCAGCCCTTAGGCTCGAGTTCCCCGCCCACTGATCCGCTGAAACATGTTGATCCCAGCTATCCTCCTCTGAAGCTTGACTGTCCCCCTCTCCTTCTCCACCACAGCCGCAACAAGCCAACACAGGGACAGTGAGAGGCTCAGAGGGGCGCCTCACATACTCTTTAATAAGGTTCACGTGACATAACTGGTTCTTTTTCCTCCTGTCTGGAGTGGCAACAAGGTAATCTAAGTCTGAAATTTTTTCTACAATTTTATAAGGTCCAGTGTACTTCGCAGAGAGGGGGTTACCAACCAAAGGCAACAAAATTAATACCTCTTGTCCTACAGTGAACTTCCGGAGCCTCACTTTGCGATCATACCTGTCCTTCATCAAAGCTTGTGATTCTGTCAAATTTCTACCTGCCATCTCCAGACTCTTAAGCATGCGCTCACGGCTTTCAAGCACATACTTTAATAATGGACAAGGCTGCACAGTCCCCTCCCAAATTTCTTTCAGCATGTTAACTTAGTTTAAATATGTTCAGATTAATTGTTTAACTTTTCACCATATTCATATTACTAACTCTGTGTAATGTTGAGGCTAAGCATTTTGTTTTAATCCACATGTTCTGCCCCATTCAGTATATATATAAGACTTGCAAGAGAGAGAGAGAGAGAGAGAGAGAGAGAGAGAGAGAGAGAGAGAGAGAGAGAGAGAGATACAGTATACAGTATATAGCTCATATTCAAGGAGCAAATCATTAAACAATATATAACAATACTAGTGAAGCTTTGTACACCTAGGAATGTCCTGTGTTTTAGTGTGTGAGGAGACTAATGACGTGGCCGATTAGAAGGATTAGAGTAGAAGGAGAAGGTATAATAATTACATAGGATTAACTCGGTCACTTTTTCCCGGCCACTTTTCTGGGCAACTATATTCTGGAGTATCTAATGTTATATCATTCAAACTCAGTATAGTTGTCAATTATATACATAATAGCGCCTCATAGTGCTTCCACAAACATAACTGTCGATCGAAAATGTCCGGAAATAGCCTGTACCTGTGCACTGATTCCCGTACACATTTTATGTAACTATTCTAACCTCAAAAGTCCTACACAATTATTATCAATCGTAATTTATTGAAATACTAACAAGAATTTTGCTTATTCTCTTTTTTGGATTTGAATGTTCAGTAATCTTTCAATTTATGCATTTTAGTTATCACGGTCTTTTTCGTTATGTGTTGACCAGTTGACAAGCATAGTTTGTGAAATGTTTCTCTCTTCTATCAGTATTACAATAATCTGTGTTCTTCAAAGCAGTCTCATTGCATACCCCCTCTCCTGCTGCGAGTGTGAGGCACCCACCTTTCAGCACAGTCCCACTACTATTCTGCCCAGCTCTCCAATTTAAGAAATAGCACATTTTCTCAGTCTTTCTTCTACTCAACAAACTCTCTCCCTTAATTAATCTTTCCTTCATAGTATGACTTAGACTGCTTTATATTCCGTGTGTCCAGGCATTATTTAGGGTGTTAAAATAATGAAAGGACGAATTAAGTTACTCATTAACTCATATATTTAATAATTCACTAGATTTAGGCTTAGTTCCTGATTCATGGAAGCTTGCAAATATAATTCCAATATTTTAAAAATGTGATAAGTCCATAGCATCAAATTACCGTCCCATTAGTCTCACATCAATTATAGGGAAATTGCTAGAATCCATTATTGCCAGGAACATTAGAAAACACTTACATATGTTCAAGTTAATTAAACCCTCTCAACATGAAATCACTTCAGGAAGATCCTGCCGAACAAATTTACTCAGTTTTTTCTCCGAGGTATATGAAGAGGTAGATAACAAAGAGTCATATGATATAGTTTACTTAGACTTCAGTAAGGCCTTTGAAAGAGTTCCACATGAAAGGTTGTTAACCCTTGTCTAGCGAGGGGTTTTGGGCTTATTTGGGCATATTCAGGCCCTCCTGAATGATAAATCAAGTATCTGCATGAAAAGAAATTTATTCAGCAAAAAACTAGGCGCTAAAAGCTTCAAAATGAGACCAGAACGAGCTACGTAGCACTCGTGGTTCTCATACAGTGATACCAGTAATATGGGAGTTTAGCGTATAGCGGCATATTTTTTCCAGCTATGCTCACTACTGGCTACACTGCCGGCCTCTCGAGAACACAGGGAACATGAGTTAATGGGCGGCGGTAAGCCCTGGGAGTCGGCTGTCTGGCCCGCTGCGCTCCCGGCCATTTGCACTCGATTTTAACCCTTTAAAAGCCTTAATAATGCTCCTAACTTGCTGCAAATTGGAGGTGGACTTAAGTCCGCCCCCGACCTTTAAGGGTGGAAGATAGAAGGACGTGGTATTGGGGGGATTCTACTCAAGTGGATTAGGTTATGGCTGGTTGGTAGGAAGCAGAGAGTCAGTATCAATGGTGTAAAATCGGACTGGGGATTAGTTAAAAGTGGGGTCCCCAAAGGATCGGTTTTAGGGCCCCTTCTGTTCATTATCTACAGAAATGATCTTGATTTAGGCATAAAGAGTAGGATCAGTAAATGTGCTTGTGATACTAAAATGGGTAGGATAATAGAGTCAGCTAGCGACAGGGAATGTCTTCAAAAGGATCTCGATCATTTGCATGAGTGTTCCATAAATTGGCAGACGAGTTTCAATGTAGACAAATGTAAGGTATAAAGGATTTGGAAATCGTAATTTAGAAGCGAAATACAAACTAGACAATGTAGAATTGGATAACTCAGAGTGTGAGCAGGATCTGGGGGTGCTCGTTAGTAATGATCTGAAACCCAGAAAACAATGTATTAGTATTAGGAACAGGGTAAATAGAGTTCTAGGTCTCATATCTAGGAGTGTTAGCAACAGGACTGCTGAAGTTTTCTTAAAACTATACTTAGCACTAGTAAGACCCCATTTAGACTATGCTGTCGAATGTTGGTTCCCTTATTACAGAATGGATATCAACCCTTTAGAGGCAGTCCAAAGAAGAATTACGAAAATTATACATAATATTAGAAACTTATCGTATGAGGATAGGTTGAAAGCCTTAGGCTTGCACTCACTAGAAATACGAAGATGTAGGGGAGATATGATAGAGGTATTTAAATGGATAAAAGGTGTAAATAAGGGCGATATAGATGAGGTATTAAATAAAGAACGGTGACACAACCCGCTCACATGGTTTCAAGTTAGATAAGTTTAGATTTAAGAGAGATATAGGAAAGCACTGGTTTGGGAATAGAGTTGTTAACATGTGGAATGGACTGCCCAGAGCAGTGATTAGCTCAGGAACAGTTGAAAGGTTTAAGCGTAAGTTGGATTACCATATGGATTATATGGGCTGGGTGTGAATGGGAGCTGCCTCGTGTGGGCCGCATGGCCTTATGCAGTTTCCCGCGATCTTATGTTCTTATGTTCTTATTATGACCTCAACAACCATTGAATTTGGCTCTCTGTCACTCTTTTGCCTTTGGGGAAGACAATTGTTACAGGCAGCCTGCCGTTTGTCTCCTCCACACACACATAAGAAAAAATACTTAAAGGTACTTTCACACATACACGATGTTGGTCCCGATGTACCCCGAGGTATACAAATTGGTACATCGCCAGAGACAGTGACACGATGTACGCGTTTGACAACGAAGCCTCGACGGTGACACGTCGTAGCCACGACGGGCCAGATGGTACCACGGTTGCAACACGAGGGCGCCATGTCAATGCCCTAACGCTCCAAATTCCGGTCAAAACCGTACCCCAACCGGTCAAAACCGTACCCCGACGTGGCACGAGGGGAAGACGACGAGGGGGGATGGACTTGCGATGGTGTTACGTGTGTGACACGGCGAACACGACGCCACAACGACAGACGGGATGACAGACACAATTCGATATAAAGGGGCCAGTTCTGGTACCTGTACCTCACTCTACATACCTCCCAAGCCAAGACCACACGTCAGCACCACTCGCCCTACCCTACACCATGGATGAACTCGAGGTCCTGCAGCTGCAGGTAGATCTGGCAGCACATCAGGCAAGATTAGATGTTGCCCTGGACAGAGCCTTGCAGGATGTGCAGGATGCCCAGGTGCCACCCAGGATACGGAGAAGGCAGGTCTGGACCCGGAAGTGGCTGTTGAGGCGAGGGCAGTACGGCCACTATGACAACCTGCTGAAGGAGTTGGGTGTGGAAGACACCACCTCCTACAAACATTTCCTGCGGGTGGATAAAGCCATGTTCGGAGAGCTGCTTGAACGTGTTGGCCCACTGTTGAAGAAGCACGACACATTTTGGTTGTTACGACTGAGGTTTAAATATATCAGGGCTATTATTCATTGGACTAGTAATGGCATAAATGCTACAACGGAAAGCGCTAGATCCAACCTCTGATGTATATTCCCAGTGAACAAAGAACACAAATACTCTCCAGAGTTCTATATGCAATAATAGGTTATCAAACTCTCAATAAATGTGCGTCTACTCTAGGCTTAATGTTATGTGAAAAAAGCCTATTACTACCTATAACCGAAGGTGCTTGGTTATGGTATGCAAAGTAAGGTGGTAAGGGAAGTTACAGCTTACGTTACTTTAATCAATAAATGTCAGGCACTCCTGCATGAAAGAAAGTGCACTAAAGTCCTTCAACACCAACAAGGAATCTTCTTTAAATGTTAGATGCTGTCAAGATGCTCGAATCGGAAATGGAACCCAATAAGGCAGGCAGCGGAACAATGCTCGTGCAGGCTATGCACACTAAAAGGCAGGATATATAATGCAGTCGGAGCCAAGAATATACTAAACGCTACAATAATAATAATAATCGCCACGACAATGCAGTATTCCTATCAACAAAAAGAACCTAAGTCGTTTGTGTCTCAATACATCAAACTAGGCTGCGAAATGCTTGTGTAATCATAAACGGGTATGCATAATAAGAGTAATTGGTTTAATTTACTTAATGTCTACTATGATTGATAAAGTCTAGCTAGAGTCAATGATACGAGATACTGGTGCGCATGGCATGCCCCATAGCCTAGTGCAAATCTCAAGTCTGTGCGTCAAATATTACGTTATAGGGAAGGGTAGCTCTCTTGTGAAACCTTAATACCGAAGTATTAAGCGTTCTCCTGGCGTACCTCAAAGACAACCAACCGAGCTTAGAACAGTGCAGAATGGTATAGGCAAAAGGCCCTCATTCGTGCATGCTCTACTCTCAATGGCACTCAGACTAGATTTACCCAATCAACTCCAGTTCTCAGGTATGTCGTGCAGCCTTTAACTAAAGCCAGCACTCATCGGAAACAATACCTTATAATATCAGACTCCTAGTCTAGCATTATCTAATCCAGCAGAACACTAATAATTACAGGAAGCAGTACTGAACAATATGAATGCCAACCAATACTTCGTGATCAACTTATCTTAACAACTAACATACATGGGTTATATAAGACCTTAACACACAATACAACTGGCCAGCATGAAGCTGATTATGCAGAGTTAACCAGAGGGGGTGTAATATTAATAAAAGGTGGTGAAAGATATGGAAAATGAGAGAGATAGGCAGAGGAAAAGGTTCTCAGGTGAAGTGAGGGAGACAGGTATCAAAGGGATAAGAGGGATGCGTTCTAGAAACCAGATCTGAGGGAGAGAGTAGCGAGGGAGCGGTATATATACTAGCACTAGTTCGAACCGCGTAGGAAAAGCGGTAACAAGTCCTCTAGCCAATGCTAAAGAAGCTAGCCAAACATGACGTCACCAAGCATGGTAAAAAACTCCCCCAACCAATCCCCAGCCGTGACGTCATCGAGCCTGGCAAAAACACTGCGCGCCTCCCCGCACTCTGTTCTACTCTCTCTATCTCTCTCTCAAATCCTATCATTACTACTTAATGATAAAACATATACTTTGCAATTAAATATATAAAGCCTTGACATGGGTGAAAACAAAGAGCCTTTCTGGACTGCCCATGACACGAGCTTTCATATGAAATAAAGCACACAATGATACATCAACTGTAGCCACATCCACTGCCCTAGCAATCCTAGCGAGTCACTGTAGGACAAGCCATGCGGTTCTAACGGAGTGGTTAACGTCACATGGTGGAAAGCCGTCCCACCTGATATGCACCTGGCTATCACCCTACGTTACCTGGCTACAGGGGAGTCACCGCCATCATGTTCAGCAGAATAAATAGCTGTGATTTAGTATGAAAATAAAAATAACGATAACAAAAAACGATATACCGGTACCGGTATATCTCATATAGTTTATAATATAACAGTGTCCCCTTTATTTATACCACTAACCCACTTGAACACCTCTATCATATCCCCTCTAACTCTGCGTCGTCTCTCTAACGAATGTAAGCCTAATTTCTTAAATTTTTCTTCATATGGAAGATTTCTAATAGTATGGATAATTTTTGTCATTCTACGTTGTACTCCCTCCAAGGAATCTATGTCCATTCTGTAATAAGGACACCAACATTAAACAGCATAATCCATACGGGGTCTCACTAATGACAAGTAAAATTTTAGGATAACATCAGAAGTTCTGTTACTGAAGTTCCTAGAGATTAACCCAAGAATCCAGTTTGCCTTGTTACAAACGCTTATACACTGTTTTCTAGGTTTGAAATCATTGCTAACAAACACACCTAAATCTTCCTCCCAGTCTGAAATTTCTAATTCCATATTAATAAACTTTCCACCAATAATATAGGTAGTGCCAACGAACTTGACAATAATCTTGACCCCTTAAGTTCTTATAACTCAGAATTTATGAAAGCAATCAGGCAGACTCTTCTATTATTTGGGAAGAGTCCACCAAGTAATAGGTGTGGATATTTACAGCCAGCTTGATCCAGGCATTTTAAGTTACACAGATGTCAGGGATCAAGATTATTGTCAAGTTCGATCGCGCTATCTATAGTGCGGAACCATTTCAATTCTAACTTCCAGCCATGGTTGCGTGTTGTATTCATATTGAAGCTAAACAGAGGGAGAGAGAATATATATATATATATATATATATATATATATATATATATATATATATATATATACTGTATATATATATATACAGTATGTGTGGAGAGAAAGAGAGTGGTGAAGATAGTAGTGAAGGAAAGTAAGAGAAGAGTAGATGAGGAATTTGGAAGGAATCTGAGTGTAAAATGGAGGGAGTGTAAGGAACTGTTCTGGAAAGAAGTCAAGAAAGTTAGGGAAGGTAGCAAGGGAAACAGTAAGGGTGTGAAAGATAAGAATGGGAGAATGCTAGCTGAGAAGCAAGAGAGAGTCGAAAGATGGAGGGAGTACTTCAATGAGTTGCTAAATGTAAGGAATGAAGAGCCAGCAAACATAGTTGGATATAGTATGGGAAGGAGAAGAGGAGAAGTAGTGGAGGAGGAGGTGGGGATCAGGAGGTCAGAAGTGTGGGAAGCTATGAAAAGAGTGAAGTTGGGGAAAGCACCAGGAGCAGATGGAGTATGTGGGGAAATGTTGAGGTATGGTGGTGAGATAGTGATCGAATGGGTATGGAAAATGTGCAGACTAGCATGGTAGAAGGGGAATTCACCCGATGACTGGAAGACTGGCATAATACTCCCCCTATATAAGGGCAAAGGGGAAAGAGGAGTGTGTGGTAACCACCGAGGAATATGCCTTTTAAGCGTAGTAGAGAAGGTGTACAGTAGGGTAGTGATTGAGAGAGTGAGAGTGAGAATGGAGAAATGGATAGGCGACGAGCAGGGATGATTTAGGAAGGGAAGAGGATGTGTAGATCAGATTTTTACCCAGAATTGTGTTGTGGAGAAATATCTGGAGAAGCAACAAAAGGAGTATGTTGCCTTTATTGACTTGGAGAAGGCCTATGACAGAGTGGATAGAGAGGGCATGTGGAAAGTACTTAGAATATACGGAGTAGATGGCAAGTTGCTGAAAGCAGTGAAGAGCATGTATGAGGGTGCAGAAGCGGCAGTACGTGTGAGGAATGAGCAGAGCGAGTTCCTTGACCTGAGTGTTGGGTTGAAACAGAGGTGTGTGATGTCCCCGTGGTTGTTTACTGTATATATGGATGGAGTCATAAAAGAAATACTAGGAAGAGCATTGGATGTTGGTGTATCGCTGAAAAGGGAGGGAAATGAGTGGAAGCTGCCTATACTGCTGTTTGCGGATGACACAGTTCTGATGAGCGATAATGAATGGGAGTTGCAGGGTCTGGTAAATGAGTTTGGAACAGTGTGCAAAAAACGGAATTTAAAGGTAAATGCGGGGAAAAGCAAGGTTATGGTCTTCGAAAGGGGTGAAGTCACAGAGTGTGAGGTGAAGTTGAAAGGTCAGGCTATGGAGAATTCAGATATAATATTTATTATACAATTATGAATCAACTATAAAGGAATATCTATTAATTGTACTTAAAGACAAAGTCTAGTTAACCAAATGAACTTAGTTAACATATGTCCTAGAAACGCTTCTATGGTATTAGCATAAGTAATAATTAACACAATATTAATTAATATGAAAGTAACGTACAAGACGAAGTTGTACTGAGGAAATACTCAAACTGGAATGAACAAGATATCTGAACAGATTAACACAGTCTTCATGTGAACTCACCTATTAAGCGATGTATTCGATATGATCAATAATTAGATAACAGACTCTATGCAATGCTCGAATTCCTAGACAGGAAGAATCAGAATCAACTACATCAGTTATCAAATTAATAGTAGTTCATATAAAAATTACAATAACGATTAAGTAATCGAACGTAAGATGGGGGACTCGGGAAGTAAATATAATTAGTTAATAATAACACTTCTCAACGAGGAGACTGAGATAAATTAATTATGAAACTGAGTATAGGTTCTAGGTAATAAGATATGAATAAATAAGGGGGCTTAAAACACGAAATACACTTCGACCTCAACTTGTAACATACATAACAGAATACATATATTAGGAAAATCTGTGAGTGCGTGGCGAGGTGAATCAATGTAATGGTAGATGGCCTTTATTCTCAATTTCACTCAATAAATGCTGGTGTTCCCCAGGGATCAGTTTTGGCCCCAACTCTGTTCCTCATTCATATCAATGATCTTATATCTACCACTCATAATCCAATACATTCCTATGCAGATGACTCAACACTCCACAGTTCCTTCACATTTACCAATTCTTTCACCCAACCCGATCTTATAAATTCAAAAATAAACACTGCAATTTCTCTGTACCAGGACCTTTCTAGAATTAATGAATGGGGGCAAAAGAATCTAGTTTCCTTTAATGCACAGAAAACCAAGTACATTCAATTTTCTAACCGACAGAATCTCACTGACTCTCATATATTTTTTAATTATGTAAATATTCCCACTTCCCCTAGTATTGACATTCTCGGTGTAACATTAACTACTAACTTGAGCTGGACACATTATGTTAGAAGCATTGCTAAGAATGCCTCTAAAAAACTGGGACTCCTGTACAGAGTTCTAGAATTCTTCACTGACGAGCAGTTGGCCGTAATATATAAAAGTCATGTGCGTTCTCAGATGGATTACTGTTCACCTCTGTGGAGTGGAAGTGGAGTGGTTGCATTGAGGCAGTTGGACAAAATTCAAAATAAAGCTATTAGATTAATCAATAACCCTGCAATCACACAGGACCTTCCTACATTATCCATACGAAGAAACGTTGCATCCCTTGCATTATTCTACAGATATTTTCACAGTAATTGTTCCGAAGAACTTGCTTCAATTGTGCCGCCTCTCCACATCTTTCCCCGTAAAACTAGGGCAGCTGAGAGTGCCCATGAATTTACACTTTCTCCTCCACAATGCAGAACTTCTACTTATCAACATTCATTTATCCCCAGAACTACTACTCTTTGGAATTCACTTCCCTCGAGTTGCTTTCCACAAACTTACAATCTACAACAGTTTGAATCCAGTTGTTACAAACATTTTATGAATGGAGGATGCCTTTAGGCACATGGACCTTTTTGTTTTATCTGTGTTTTTCCTTCCTCCGTTCATTGTCTCTTAAACAAATATATATATATATTATATAACGTATGCGTAGGACGTTGTAGAGGATATTAAACAAGATGAATATTAGATCTTGGACACGATCTAGATAAGAGTTAATGTAAGTTTCAGAAGGATTAACACATACGCAATAAATAAGGATCTTGGGCACAGACCTAAATAGAATTATACCTTACACAATTCACATATTTTACCTATACCTTGACAACAATAAACTCAACGTAAGATATACAGAGACACTTAGGGTAATGTTGGAGGGTAGAGAGAGAGCAAGTCTGGCCGACGTCGATCGTAGGTCCGTTGAGCAGCACTTCAGGGGTGTACGGCGTCACTCGAGCTGGACGTCAGGTTCCAGACTTCAATGGGTACTACAGGTATAGCACTCTCTCCGGGCAGGGGGAAGGTCGGTACAAACTCCCACCGTGGATGGATGTCCTGTTCCTTTTCAGGGTTTAGTACAGTACCGCAGTGGATGTTTGCATACATTTCCACTAATTCTTTGTGGTGATATGTGACTAAATTCTTGACTCTCTTGTACATGAGCTCGAGGCATTAGGGGTATTGGGGATTTGTTTGTGATGGAGTTGGGAGGTTTAATACTTATCCTAGACATAGATGGGTAATGTTTATATGGTTACTTATCTCATACGTATTATATTTAAGACTTACATATTAGTTGTTTTGCTTATGAAGGGAGAAATCCTACTTGTATGGATTACGCCATCATCTAAACTCTTATGCGAACTTGGTTATTGCTCGCCTAGTATTGGTTCTTTTCCTGGGGCTCTTACATCTTCAGGTTCGTCGTAATTGGTACTCTTGCTCTGACCCATTTATGTATATATGTTTCTGGTCGTTGATGTTCAATTTGCATAAACGTTCTCTTTATACTGCAGGTCTGGGAATTGAGGAAATACTGTCTTGTGGTTGGCTGGCACGGTTTGAAAACAGGGCGGCGATTGGCTGTTGGAATTTCCCATACTTGTTGATGTTGTATGGTCCCATAGAATATAAGAAGCTCCTGAAGAAACGGGTGGCTCCTATATTTTTGTGGTTCTCCGTTGTTTCCGTGCTCCTGGTTTCTTTTGGTTACCCTGTTGCAGGCTAGCAATTCTGCAACTCTCTTCTGTAGTCCCTTTCACCAACCCCGTCATTTAAACAAAAAATATATATATACAGTATATATACTGTATAATTATACCTGTGTATATATACTGTATATATATATATATATATATATATATATATATATATATATATACTGTATATATATATATAAATATGGAGGTAAAATCACAAATACGTGTGATCAAATTATGTAGTAAAATTCTCTAGGAAAATTGAAACAATGGAACACCAAGCTTTCGTCTATTCTCTCAAAACATCTTCAGGGTAATACAAGAAAACAAGGGGAAGAGTGAGGCTTAAATACCCGTCCTAAATCATCTGTGAATTGCTAACTAGCATATAAATACAAACAGTGTTGCCATCCTTTTTTTTTTTTTTTTTTCAAAGAGACAATGAACGGAGGAAGGAAAAACACAGATAAAACAAAAAGGTTCATGTGCCTAAAGGCATCCTCCATTCATAAATTGTTTGTAACAACTGGATTTAAACATTTGTAGATTGTAAGTTTGTGGAAAGCAATTCGAGGGAAGTGAATTCCAAAGAGTAGTAGCTCTGGGGAGAAATAAATTCTGATAAGCAGAAGTTCTGCATTGTGGAGGAGAAAGTGTAAATTCATGGACGCTCTCAGCTGCCCTAGTTCTACGGGGAAAGATGTGGAGAGGCGGTACAATTGAAGCATGTTCCTCGGAACAATTGCTGTGAAAATATCTGTAGAATAATGCAAGGGATGCAACGTTTCTTCGTATGGATAATGTAGGAAGGTCCTGTGTGATTGCAGGGTTATTTATTAATCTAATAGCTTTATTTTGAATTTTGTCCAACTGCCTCAATGCAACCACTACACTTCCACCCCACAGAGGTGAACAGTAATCCATCTGAGAACGCACATGACTTTTATATATTACGGCCCACTGCTCGTCAGTGAAGAATTCTCGAACTCTGTACAGGAGTCCCAGTTTTTTAGAGGCATTCTTAGCAATGCTTCTAACAAAATGTGTCCAGCTCAAGTTAGTAGTTAATGTTACACCGAGAATGTCAATACTAGGGGAAGTGGGAATATTTACATCATTAAAAAATATATGGGAGTCAGTGAGATTCTGTCGGTTAGAAAATTGAATGTACTTGGTTTTCTGTGCATTAAAGGAAACTAGATTCTTTTGTCCCCATTCATTAATTCTAGAAAGGTCCTGGTTCAGAGAAATTGCAGTGTTTATTTTGAATTTATAAGATCGGGTTGGGTGAAAGAATTGGTAAATGTGAAGGAACTGTGGAGTGTTGAGTCATCTGCGTAGGAATGTATTGGATTATGAGTGGTAGATATGAGATCATTGATATGAATGAGGAACAGAGTTGGGGCCAAAACTGATCCCTGGGGAACACCAGCATTTATTGAGTGAAATTGAGAATAAAGGCCATCTACCATTACACATATTTTTCTGTTATGAAGATAAGAAGAAATTAGTGGAACTAATGATGCAAGGCCGTAGTGTGACATCTTCGACAATAAGGATTGATGCCAGACTCTATCAAATGCCTTTGATATATCCAGTGCTATTGTATGTGTTTCACCATGTTGGTCTGTAGCTTGGTTGATTTGATGCGTAAGAAGGCAAAGAATGTCTGCAGTTGATCGACATCGTCTAAAACCATATTGCCTATCACTGATTAATTTATTATTCTCAAGATGCTTAATTATGTGATTATTTAATATAATTTCAAAGACTTTACAAAGAGTGGAAGTTATAGCTATTGGTCTGTAGTTTGATGGATCTGAAGAGGCACCTTTTTTAGGAACTGGATGGATGTTTGCTTCTTTCCAGGGTACTGGGAAGCATGAGGTATGAGTACACAGACGGAAATGTTTTGCCAATACAGGAGCGAGCACCAAGGAGCAATTCTTAAGTACTATTGGAGGAATTTCATCTGGACCAGGAGCCTTATCTACTGAGAGATTCTGCAAAATAGTTTTGACATGTCTGGTGTGGATCTTAAGCGAGGGAATTTCAGGCGAATTAAAATAAAGTACAGGGACATCTTGATTTATTTCATCTAAGGTTGAGTTGGTGGAGAAAATATCCGCAAGAAGGTTAGCTTTACCTTGTGGGTTACTTACAAGATTGCTAGTCGGAGATTTTAATGGTGGAATGGATGAAGCAGTAGTGAAGTTGGATTTGAATGAGTTAAGAGTAGACCAAAATATTTTGTTATCATTTTGATTATTTAGAAGTTTATTTGCCTGCTTGTGGAGAAAGTTTGATTTAGTTAGGTTTAATACAGTTTTGGCATGATTTCTGATGTTTCTAAAGTAATTAAAGGCTTCATGTGTTTTTGATCTTGTGTATGCATTGTAGGCTATTGCTTTTTGTTCAGTTACTCTAGCACAATTATGGTCAAACCATTTAGGTGAATTAGATCTTTTACTGTACTTTCCTATTGCCTGTTGCCATATATTTAGGAACATACTTCTTTTACATACAAAATAAATGTCTTACACATTATATATACTTATACAGATATGCATATACACTGAAATATGCCTAACACTACAATCTAATCATATATACAATTTGATGCAAATCAATTTACTTGCAGATCCCTTTCAAACTTTTATCTAACTTATGTAAATATGAAGAAATACATATACAGTAGATATACATATAATTACATATGCATACACATATACATACATATACACGCATACATTACATACATACAAATACAAATTACATATATATAAGAACAAAGGCAAAATGGGAGTCTACAGAAAGCCGATTAGTCCACAGAAGGCAGATCCTTCTTACACCCAACCATAATTATAAGGCCGAATTATAGGCCCAACTCACTAATACTATGGACCCTGGGGACTGACCTTCCCATAATTGTCAGATCAACATAAGGAAAAAGGAGTCTGTAGAAAGCCGAATGGCCCACACCTGACATATCCCCCTCACAACTAAGCAGTATATAAACATAAACATGCATATACATACACACACCTACATACACACACATATATACATACATAAACATACATATATACAATAATTATTATAATATTATTTTTATTAATCTCACCACCACACCCCCAATGAAATTAATTAAAGTATATATGATCCACCGGGATTCGAACCCGGGTTATAAAAGGGAAAATACATAGTGATCATACCTCGTGTATAGTATTAATTAGATACCTAACTATCTAATACCATGAGGATTGACCTCACCAAAAGGGTCAAATGTCAAACTACTAGCTGTTTCAGTCTATAATCTTTATAATTTTCATGGAGGAGATTAAGCAGGATGTTATCTATATTGTAAAGGCCATCATTTAGATTCATAGTGTTTCTAAATTCTCTGATCAAGGCGGACTCGGCAAATAGTCTTTCATAATAGCAGCTTGACCAGTAGATCATCTTAGCCTCATCCCAATTTACATGATGGTTTTGTCTTTGTTTATATTTAAAAATACCATTAGATTCTTGAGCTGACCTTACTGATTGTTGGTGTTGTTTAACTCTCACCTCTAATTTGTTTCCAGCTTGTCCTATGTATATATCATTACATCCTTTACACGGAATTAAATATACACCACTTGCATCATGTTTAGGGCTGTTTTTGATCAAAATATACTTGACGGAGTTTTCATAACTGAACACTACATTTATATTCAAATTCTTGAGAGATGTTGCGAGAGGTGTTAATTCATCGTGATATGGCAAAACTAAGATAGTTTTAATTGAAAAGGGAGCTTTATTACTTACATTATAGAAGGTTTTTTCGACTTTGGCTAAACTTTGATCAACAAGACTTTCATATTAAAGTAAAACTCTCAATTTGTTCAGTTATGTTTCTAAGAGCATTAAGGATATGTAACCCAGAATGCATAGATAACGAATACAAACTCTAGCTCTTTCAAACTCCAACTCTATCCAACTCTAGCTCTTCCCAAACCTTCTGGCATCTATGGTGGGTTGGTGAAAACCTCTCAAACAATGTGTCTGCTTTGTCTTTCCCTTCTCTGTTCCACTCTGACGGCACTACCGTCACTTTTTCCTCTGACAAAGTTAAACTCTTCACTAACACTTTCGCTAAAAGCGCCACTTTGGATGATTCCGGTGCTACTCCTCCCTCTCTCCTACTTATGTCTAATTTTTTCATTTTGTAAATTTCATTAATCGATTTTAGGAGTATGGTTGGTTGTTGGAAGGAACATAAAAATCATACTCTCTTCCAAGGATGTACTTTCCACCCTCTCTGGGCTTAATACTAAGAAGGCGTACAGATCAGACGTTGTTCCTTCTATTGTACTAAAAAACTATGCTCCTGTGCTGACTTCCTGCCAAGGCAAACTCTTCCGTCTCTGTCTCTCCTATAACGTCTTCCCTTCTTGCTGGAAGTTTGCTATCATTCAACCTGTCCCAAAGAAGGGTAACCACTCTCAACCCACCATCTATCGTCCAATTGCTCTTATTTCTTGCATCTCTAAGTTTTTTTAAACTATTCTTACTTAAAAATGTCTTAAGCATTGATCTTCCCATAACCTACTCTCAGACCGCCACTATGGCTTCCTCAAGGGCCGCTCTACTGGTGATCTTCTTTTTAATCTTACTAACTCTTGGTCATCCTCCATTCGGGACTTCAGTGAAACTTTTTCTGATGCGCTAGACATATCGAAGGCCTTCAATAGAGTCTGGCACAAATCCCTTATTTCCGAACTACCCTCCAACGGTTTCTATCCCTCCATCTGTGCCTTTGTCTCTAATTTCCTTTCCGGCCATTCCATAGCCGTGGTTGTGGACAGCCACTGCTCACTTCCTCAACCTATTAACTCCGGTGTTCCTCAGGGTTCTGTCCTATCTCCAA
Source organism: Paralithodes platypus (assembly GCA_032716605.1). Classification (NCBI taxonomy): domain Eukaryota; kingdom Metazoa; phylum Arthropoda; class Malacostraca; order Decapoda; family Lithodidae; genus Paralithodes; species Paralithodes platypus. The sequence continues at coordinate 24,151,851 of CM064525.1, forward strand.
TTCTCTCCCTATTATTCATTAACGATCTTCTCAACTGCACCTCCAGCCCCATTTACTCATATGCTAATGGCTCTACATTACACTATTCAACTAGTCTTCCACAACACCATTCACAGCAGGAACTCCAAAACTAATGTAAGGCCATAAAACACCTATTTTCTGATCTCTCTACTATCTCTAATTGGGGCCGAGAAAATCTGTCTACTATGACCTACTCTTCAACAACATACAAATTAACTCTTTATCATCTCTTAATATTCTCGGTGTCTCTTTTTCTTCTGATCTCTGTTGGAAAGATCATATTACCTCTCTTGCTAAAACAGCTTCCCAGATGTTTGGTGTGCTCAAACGCCTCCAGGTTTTGTATACCCTTTCGCAGCTTCTTGCTCTGTACAGGGGCACAGTGCATCCATATACTGAGCGTTGTTCACACATGTGGGGAGGATCCTCTCACACAGCACTCCTAGACAAAGTAGAAAAGAAAGCCTTCCGTCTTTATAGCTCACGTCCGCTCACCAATGCTCTGCAGTCTCTCTCTTTTTTCCGCAATGTTGAATCTCTCTCACTATTCTATCGCTATTACAATAATCAGAGTTCCTCGGAGCTCTCTCAGTGTATACCACACCCTCTTCGTAGAGCATGTAGCACTTGTCTCAAGACACAATCCCACCCTACTCTGTGCAATTCTCCAACCCAAGAGTGAAACGTTATTATCAATCTTTCTTCTATTCAACAGCCGAGCTCTGGAACTCTCTCCCAGAATCAGGCTTTCCCTATTCCTATGACTTTTATTGCTTCAAACTTTGTGTGTCCAGGCATTTTGGCTCGAACGTCCCTTGATAATGGCCCTGTCACTCTGTCAACTATGGAGGAGACACTTGGCAGTTCTGCCTTTTGTCTTTCTCACTCACATAAACAAATAAAAATTAAACAAAAATGAACACGTTTTTTTCATTATCAGCATTACCATCCAAGATTAGGTTCCTAATTGAACATAGTGTTGTATGGGTAAGGTCGCATGGATTTGTTTAATTCATAGTTAATAAAACAATTTATTGTAGGACTATATTTGAATCTCCACCAAACTATTTATCTATCTCTAGCCAGACGGCGAGGGAGAGGCCACGGATGAATCGCCTCCATTGTTTTCACACTGACCTTAACCCACTGAGCCCCAGCGACGCAGGGTTTGCGTCCACAATGTATGTAACGCTAAACCCCAGCGACGCATGGTTTGCGTCCTGGCCGGTCCGGTCCCAATTACTCCGGTCCTATGGCACCTAGAGGGATCAGATTTGTATGGGAACTGTGTAAGTATCCCACGCACCCATGCCGATGGTTGAAAACTCTCAAAGTCCAACCGCCTGCGCGTGAGCGCGCAAACACATGTTTTTTGGGGGAAATTGCCTTCAATTTTTTACTCTTGTAAAATCCGTTTTCGGGGGCTCTGTAGGACCATTTTTTGAGCTTTTTGATCGGTTTTTCGTGGTTTTTCCTTCATTCCTAACCCATTCGCTATTGTTTCTGGAATAAAAAAAACATTGAGAGTCAGCCGGTCCTGGGTGGTACATTTATAAATATTTAGCTGGTACTCAGCGGGTTAATGGTTGCTTGCGATGTTGCTGTGAACGGAAACTGAGTCGTTATCAGCTATTGAGGAGGGTAATATATGGAGGGGACTGCACATTGATTAACGACTCGAACATTAAATGTTATGAACATTGACCTAACCATAGGAGTGAACAAATTTCACTTTCATGTAAAATTCGTTAGGGTGAATAAGTAAATAATATTATTTCATGACACTCTTTGTTTTTTCATCTATCATATCATTTTCAGTTAACACACATGGACATAGTGCCTTAACGAAGTAAGTCTTATATTAACCATTTCACTATACCATGACACTATTATTCTTAGTTTAATATTGGCTAAATTTGGACGATATTACTCAACTATATACAGTAGGTGTCCGGGATTCAGAGTGGAAAACAATACGCCGATGAAACGTGTTGCTGGCAGGTCACTCCGAAGCCGAGTATAATAGTGGAAAAAAAGATTAGCATCAGTATATGAAATTGGTTAAGGGGGGTCATCTGCTTTTTTTCTGTCCTTTTCTCTTTCTCTGGCTTTTATCCATTCGGCCCCTTTGAGCCTACTGTCTTGAGACGGTTATCCCCATCCAGCTGTCGATTTATTCCTGGCGAGCGATAGTGAGCCAGCATTGTATGGAGAAATCCAGCTTCGCCGGAGACATTTTTCTATCGAAAATGTAAAAATTTAGCCTGTTAACAAAAACATTATACAACATATGTTGGATCAATACCGCTCGCCAGGAAAACCTCGACACCTGGCTCGGGATAAACGTTTTAAAACAGTAGGCTGAATAGGGCAGAATGAATACAACCCACAGAAAGAGAGAAAAGGAGAGAAAAACACGATGTGGGCCCCCTTAATATACAAGTATAATGGCCTGTTCCGAAACATATTGCCAGATGTAAAGATCCTTCAGGAGCACCAGCAAACCCTATTAGGTTCCCCACTAACTCTGGCAGCAATCCCACCAGCACTTCAAGTTAAAAAGGAGGAGCTTCAACGTCTTGTGAGTCGCCTGATACACATCGATGCCCACTCAGCTCTGGCCCTGCTCAAGAACTGTTTCTCCATCCCAAAACTTCAATACCTCCTGCGCACATCGATGACTTACACGAACAATGGCGGCCTCCAAGAATTAGACAGCATAATCCGAGAAGCAGTGACCAGCATCACCAACGTGGAATTCAAAGAACGGGCCTGGACACAAGCCACCCTTCCTGTCCGCCTCGGGGGCTTGGGCATACGGAGAGCCTCGGATATTGCCTCCCCAGCCTTTATCTCTTCCCTCATCGCGACCAACGACCTCGTATTGTCCATCCTTTATTCTAAACCCGGAATGACACTTAATGGGGACGTAACAGCAGCGATTAACACCTGGAAGGGAAGTACAGGAGTAGAGGAGGAGCCTCAGGGTACCTCCAGGAGCAAGCAGAAAGCGTGGGATACCATCTCGGCGAAGAAAACTCAAGAAAATCTCCTAACCAATGCAGACCAGGTTGCAAAAGCACGCCTCCAGGCAGCCGCCCGTTCGGAGAGTGGCTTGTGGTTACACGCCATCCCCATCCCACCTCTTGGATCTCACTTGGATGCTGAAGCGCTCCGGGTCGCCATCGCGCTCAGAGTGGGGGCGGCAGTTTGTCACCCACACACTTGCAAGTGTGATGGGAGGATGGATGCTCAAGGTCACCATGCCTTGTCATATAAGTACAACGCAGGCCGCCTGCCAAGACACTCTGCACTAAATGATGTCATAAAACGGGCCCTGCAGAGTGCTAACTGTGCATCAATCCTCGAACCACATGGACTTCACAGAGAAGACGGCAAACGGCCAGATGGGATGACCACTTTCTCTTACAAGAATGGCCGGTGCCTCGTGTGGGATGCCACATGTGTTGACACTTTCTCCACAACCAACGCCGCCAGAAACGCCGACGAAGCAGGTGAAGCCGCCCGGATAGCAGAAAATAAAAAGCGAGAAAAATATCAAGCCATCGCCAGAATTCATCAGTTCGAGCCCCTGGCATTCGAAACTTCAGGAGTCTTCGGCCCTACCACCCTTAAGATGGTGAATGAAATAGGCCGTAAAATCAGAGAAGTTTCAGGAGAACCCCGGGAAACCCTCTGGCTCAAGCAAAGACTAGGGATGGCTATCCTCCGGGGCAATGCCACCAGCGTCATGAGCTCAGTTCGACAGGACTGGGTCATGCCTCTGCGTGAGGCCCCGGCAGGAGTGGTGTATCCGTAGTCTTTCCACAGTAGGGTAAAACAAAACATAAACCTTATTTGTATGTAACATGTGTGATGCACATTAATAAAAGGGGATGTGTCGGATGGTTGAAAGCCACAGTTGCTCGCGCGTTTGGGGCTAGCAACACGTATTATGAAAAAAAGTATAATGGTAGCAAGGGTAAAAGACAGAATAACGTCACTATATGAAAGGGGTTAATATAATGTTACAAGTGCAGCCAGTGTTTAAATGCAACAACAAATTATGTTACATTTGAACATAAACTTGTTTACAGTGTACGCTTATAGCTTCATATAGTGGAATATTTGTTTTTAAATAGGTCAGATAATAATATATCAAGAGAGTCTACATACTATTTCACTATGAAAAACTGAATGTATGCTTCAGTATGATCATACATTAGTCACGCTATATAGCCGTGGGAGACAGAGTCGACGGCATTGTAATACAAGTACTGTTTGTCCTTTTTTGTCGAGGGTACGACAGACCATAAATTAATATTACAACCACCCGAGCAGCTTGGGATTACCACCCTCTCACAGCGCTAGGAGTTACCAACCACGATATCCACAAGGGTCACATTTCTTCTCAGGAATGTATTATTTGCAATTGCTTGGTTAAAAGGACCCACGTGTATATTACTTACACTTCCTTAAATATCTGTTTCAAACGTTTTAACTAAATGTGAGTAAATAATTATGCGATACACGGATATATCAACACATCCCTCTCTCTCTCTCTCTCTCTCTCTCTCTCTACACATATATATATATATATATATATATATATATGTATAAATGTATATATATATATATATATATATATATATATATATACTGTATATATATATATATATATATATATATACACCGTATATATATTTATTAAAGACCAAGGCATATATGTTTTTTACTAACTTTACTTTGTTGTGTTCAATATTTCTCACTGTATGTTTAATTTCATCACTCAAATGGTATATTGAGTTTCCAAAGTGTATATATATTTATATATATATATATATATATATATATATATATATATATATATATATGGATGAGGGAGACAAAAGGTAAGACTGCCTGGGCCTAGTGCCCCCACCAGAGTTGAAAGAGTGACAGGGTATAATTCAAAGAATGCTTGAGCCAAAATGCCCGGAGATATAATTATACATACAGTATATATACAGTAGATATGTTACAGTCAGACTGTGAAACGAAGTCATTTCGTGAAATTACTAAACATTTTAGTCAGTCTGTGAAATGATGGGTTACTAACTTGTTACTAACTGAACTGGGTTACGTTAGGTAGGTCAGTATAGGTTAGGTTAGGTTGGGTTATATTGATCTCTACCTATCAAATGATAGGCGGAGATCAATATAACCTAACCTAACCTAACATATCCTGACCTACCTAACTGATAGGTGGAGATTAATATAACCTAACCTAACCTATTCTGACTTACCTAACTTAACCCAATTCAGTTAGTAATCAGTTAATAACCAGTCATTTCACAGACTGACTAAAATTTTTAGTCATTTCACGAAATGACTACGTTTCACAGTCTGACTGTAACATATACTACATTTCTATATACACGTTGGGAGATAGCTAGAGCATAGGAAACAGTCGCAGGCAGAGCAATCCCAGAAGTAGGTGGCAAAGATACCCCCAATTATTTCCCTACAAATTGCCGACCCCAGTGACATTATTACCATAATTTTCACCATGGCTATGACTATATATATATATATACTGTATATATATATATATATATATATATATATATATATATATATATATTTATATATATATATATATATATATATATATATATATGTATACTCTTTCGTCTCTGTCTGTCCTCTAACGTCTTCCCTTCATGCTGGAAATTTGCTCACATTCAACCTGTCCCAAAGAAGGGTGACCGCTCTCAACCCTCCAACTATCGTCCAATTGCTCTCATCTCTTGTCTTTCTAAAGTTTTGAAACTATTCTTGCTTCCAAATTTCTTAAGCATTTGTCTTCTCATAATCTGCTCTCAGATCGCCAGTATGGCTTCCTTAAGAGTCGCTCTACTGGTGATCTTCTTTCAAATCTTACTAACTCTTGGTCATCCTCCTTTCGGGACTTCGGTGAGACTTTTTCTATTGCACTAGACATATCGAAAGCCTTCGATAGAGTCTGGCACAAATCTTTAATTTCCAAACTACCCTCCTTCGGTTTCTATCCCTCCATCTGTGCCTTTGTCTCTAATTTCCTTTCCGGCCGTTCCATAGCCGCGGTTGTGGACGGTCATCGTTCACTTCCTCACCCTATCAACTCTGGTGAACCTCAGGGCTCTGTCCTATCTCCTATTCTCTTTCTAATTTTTATAAATGATCTCAACTTTACCTCAATTCCCATCTATTCATACGCAGACGCAGACGACTCAACCTTACACTACTCCAATAGTTTTTCAGAACGCTCCAGCCAGCAATCCCTCAACTACAAACGTAATGAAGCCATAGAACTCTTAAATTCTGATCTAAATACTATCTCCAATTGGGGCAGAGAAAACCTTGTTACCTTTAATGCTTCCAAAACCAATTTCTCCATTTATCTACCCGTAAGGAACTCCCAGTGGACTATCCCTTATTCTTCAACAATACAAAAATCAATCCTTCATCTTCTCTCAATATTCATGGTGTCTCTTTTTCTTCTGCTCTCAGTTGGAAGGACCATATTACCAGCCTTGCTAAGGCAGCCTCCCAGAAGCTGGGTGTGCTCAACCGCCTTAGGAGGTTCTTTTCCCCTGCACAGCTTCTTGCTCTGTACAGGGGCATAGTACGTCCTTGTATTGAGTATTGTTCACATGTGTGGGGAGGTTCCTCTCACACCGCTCTCCTAGACAAAGTTGAAAGGAAGGCCTTTCGTATCATTAACTCCCGTCCACTCACCAACTCTCTGCAATTTCTCTCTCTTCGCCGCAATGTTGCATCTCTCTCGCTATTCTATCGCTACTATAATAATCAGTGTTCCTCAGAGCTTTCCCAGTGTATACCACCTCCTGTACATTGCAACTCAATCCCACCCCTACTCTGTGCAACTCTCCAACCCGAGAGTGAAACGTTGCTCTCAAACTTTCTTCTACTCAACAGCTGAGCTCTGGAACTCTCTCCCAGAATCAGTCTTTCCCTCTTCCTATGACTTAAATTGCTTCAAACTCCGTGTGTCCAGGCATTTTGGCTCGAACGTCTTTTGATTTTGGCCCTGTCACTCTTTCAACTATGGGGGAGGCACTCACTATGGGCAATTCTGCCTTTTGCCTCCTTCAATCACATAGAAAAAAAATATATATATATACTGTATACACCTGGTATATATATATATATATATATATATATATATATATATATATATACACTGTATATATATATATATATATATATATATATATATATATATATATGTATATATATATATTATATATATATATATACACTGTATCTATATATATATATATTATATATATATATATATATATATATATATACAGTATACAGTATGGTATATATATGTATAAATATATATAAATATATATATATATATATATATATATATGTAAATATATATTTATATATATATATACTGTATATATATATATATATATATATATATATATATATATATATATATATATATATATATATATATATATCTATTGCCTGATGCCGTGATCCTCGAAGGGGAGGTCACAAACGAACCACCCCCATGCACCTCTGTCCCCAGTCAGTCGACGCCCCTCCTGCCAACCAGCACCGCCTTCATTCATATACTTCCTCACTCCATCCTTCCACCTCTCCCTCTCTGCCCTTCCACCTCGCTCTCGTACACCCTCATAGTCAATCTCTCGCTTTCCATACGTTCCATATGGCCGACCATCTCAAGTTGTTCCTTTTCACACTTTCCAGCATATCTACCCCCACACCACACCTCCTTCTTACTTCCTCATTCGTCTGTCTATCCCTCCATGTAACTCCGCACGCACTTCTCAAGTAACTCATTTCCACCGCTCTCACTATTGGTCTGAGTCTCTTCCCGAACGTCCATGCTTCACTTCCGTAAGTTAGTGTCGGGAATACCACACTGTCATGCAAGGACTTCTTCACTTCCATACTGACCACTCTATTTCATGTTACTGCTTTCAACGTTCCTACAACCCTCTTCCCCTGTTGCACCATCTCCCGCACTTTTTAATCCATAGTCCCATCTTTACTCAACACACTGCCCAGATACTTAAAAGAGCTGACAATCTCCATAGCCTGACTGTTCAACTTCACCTCACACTCTGTGACTTCACCCCTTTCGAAGACCATAGCCTTGCTCTTCCCCGCATTTACCTTCAAATTCCGTTTTTCGCACACTGTTTCAAACTCATTTACCAGACCCTGCAACTCCCAATCATTATCGCTCATCAGAACTGTATCATCCGCAAACAGCAGTATAGGCAGCTTCCACTCATTTCCCTCCCTTTTCAGCGATACACCATCATCCTCTGCTCTTCCTAGTATTTCTTTCATGACTCCATCCATATATACAGTAAACAACCACAGGGACATCACACACCCCTGTTTCAACCCAACACTCAGGTCAAAGAACTCGCTCTGCTTATTCTCCACACGTACTGCCGCCTTTGCACCCTAATAAATGCTCTTCAGTGCTTTCAGCAACTTGCCATCTACTCCGTATATTCTAAGTACTTTCTACATGCCTTCTCTATCCGCTCTGTCATAGGCCTTCTCCAAGTCCATAAAGGCAACATCCACCTTTTGTTTCTTCTACAGATATTTCTCCACAACACAATTCAGGGTAAAAATCTGATCTACACATCCTCTTCCCTTCCTAAGACCTCCCTGCTCGTCGCCTATCCAGTTCTCCGTTCTCACTCTCACCCTCTCAATCACTACCCTACTGTACACCTTCCCTACTACGCTTAGAAGGCATATTCCTCGGAGGTTACCACACACTCCTCTTTCCCCTTTGCCATTATATAGGGGGACTATTATGCCAGTCTTCCAGTCATCGGGTGGATTCCCCTTCTCCCATGGTAGTCTGCACATTTTCCATACCCATTCGATCACTATTTCACCACCATACCTCAACATTTCCCCACACACTCCATCTGTTCCTGGTGCTTTCCCCAAATTCACTCTTTTCATGGCTTCCCACACTTCTGACCTCCTGATCCCCACCTCCTCCTCCACTACTTCTCCTCTTCTCCCTCCCATACCCCATCCAACTATGTTTGCTGGCTCTTCATTCCTTACATTTGGCAACTCGTTGAAGTACTCGATCCATCTTTCGACTCTCTCCTGTTTCTCGGCTAGCATTCTCCCATTCTTATCTTTCACACTCTTACCGTTTCCCTTTGCTACCTTCCCTAACTTTCTTGACTTCTTTCCAGAACAGTTTCTTACACTCCCTCCATTTTACACTCAGATTCCTTCCAAATTCCTCATCCACTCTTCTCTTACTTTCCTTCACTACTCTCTTCACCACACTCTTTCTCTCCACGTACCTCGCTCGTTTCTGCCTCTCCAAATCTTCATTCCATCTACTACCCAACCACTCTCTATACGCTTTCTTCTTATCTTCCACAGCTATTTTTACCTCTTCTGTCGACCATGCTGTACCTTTCACTCCCCTCCCTCTTCTCCCCACTCCACACACCTCCTCACATGCTGCATATATATATATACAGTATATACAGTATATACTGTATATATATGAGGCGCCCCGAGTCGAAAGGCATGTAAGTGCCATTTGTTAATGTATTGAGTAAATCGCAATTTACTAAAGATTTTATCAAGATTTTCAAATGGCACTTACATGCCTTTGGACTCGGGGCGCCTCATATATATATATATATATATATATATATATATATATATATACTCTACGTGCTTCACATGTCTCACTCCCTAGACTGGAACAAGACCTCACGGGCTTCACTGTTCATTGTAAAGCGGTGAATGTTAAGGCTCTCAGCCTATGCCCGAGAGGTAGTAAGTTGGAATATAGAAAGAAAAAAAACAATATATATATATATATATATATATATATATATATATATATATATATATATATATATATATATATATATATATATATATATGTATATATATATATATATATATATATCTTCCCTGCTGGAGGCTTGTTTCTCGTAAATTGTATGCTCTAACCTTGAAAATAAATCAACACCTGAATGGCACGAAACATCTGAAAATCTCCAAAATAAGAGATCGAAATTGGTGGTCTAGAATAATACCTCGGATTAGAGAGGGTTAAACAATACAGTGGAAAACATGGGAGCAGAGTTGTTAATCAAGAACTAAATGGACGATCAAGCATGGTGGAGAATATTATTAATTAGTTCAGATAATGTTATGGATGAGATGGCGTGAGTAGCAATGGCAGCTGCCGGGTAAGGTTTACTTTGTAAAGAGAGAGAGAGAGAGAGAGAGAGAGAGAAGGGGCCGGGGAGGGGCTCGGTTGTGGGCTCGCGAAAGATAATAAACAGTAATATGACCTTGCTCTGGTTCATCTGGTATATATAACGCTTCCCCTTGCCTAAGAGCCACAACTTGGTGCGCGTCGCTATCTAGTAGATGTCTCTCTCGTGATTTCGTACATCTCCACCTTTCAGAAGACGTCATGTGGTCGACGTGGGTGACGGTGGCATCCTCCACGGTAATACTGTGGACAATGGTTTATGTTCAGTCCACCTGTGGTGACATAACAGCATCATGGCCCAACAGGGAATCGTTAGGCCAACCTGCCACCGGCCAGCTGGTTACCCTCGACAACTTAAACCACGACCAGTCCAATCAACAAGGTAACCCCTTCATTGTGATTATATATATATATATATATATATATAAATCAACACCAGCATTGGTACAAACATATTTATTTTGGTAACGTTTCGGTTTAAGCATAAACCATCTTCAGACCTGAACTGAAATGAAATAAAAGCCTATATGAATGGCAGAGTTATTTTATAATGTAAATATTCTTATTAATAAATAAATTTAACAAATCTAGAATAAAACTTAAAATTAATAGAACTAGTAAAGTGAAAGAATAAAATGAGAGACGAAGAAATATTATGTGAGCAATAAAAGGGGGGGGGGGGGGCGAAGTTAATAACAAATGTTTTCATATATATAAGAACTAACCTTTACATATTAGAAACAGAGTAGAGGAGTGGAAGAGTCGTGCACACCCAGGCTGGGTTTATGTAACTGGGTGAGCAGGGTCTCCGACAGGAGTCGTGTGACTGTGTTTGGGGCAGTGGTGAGAATTTAAAAATCGGAGGGTTTTATGGGGAACGCATTCTTAGTGTTTCATGAATCAAAATGGCTCCGTGAATGTCCAGATAGCTTCAAGCCTCTTGTCTATAACCGTTATGTCGACGACACATTTGTCGTTTTTAGTTCACCCGACCACGTTCCCCTGTTTTTGAATTCCTTAAACTCGAGACACAAAAACATGACTTTCACTTACGAGACAGAGGAAGACAATAAATTGCCCTTTTTAGATGTTCTAGTGGAAAAACAGAATAGCTCATTTAGAACTTCTATATATAGAAAGCCAACCTTTACAGGACTTACAACAAAATTTAATTCTAGCATTCCCATACAATATAAGAAAAATATAATTATTACTTTAGTCACCAGAGCCTACCATATATGTTCGTCTTACATGTCCGTCCACCTCGAATTTGAATTATTACGTAAAACACTGAAACTTAATGGCTTTCCAATATATTTCACAAATACCTTGATTGGTAAGCAACTAAATAAATTAAGAACCTCCTCAATTCCGATCCTTACAGCTCAGAAAGCCATTGTTTATTTCACTATCCCATTTCTAGGCAGCAAATCATATTCAATTCGAAATAAAGTCGCTAAATTGATTCGTGAACATTACCCGCAAATATCACTGAGAGTGGTATTCAAATCTCCCCAAACTTTGTCTCACTTCTTTAAAATTAAAGACCGAATCCCCGATTCTCTACAGTCCTCGGTGGTGTACTCCTTTAAATGTAGTCGATGCAATACGACTTATATTGGTCAGTCCAAGAGACATCTCACCGCCAGGATCTCGGAGCATCGGGGTAGGTCATTTAGAACTAACCGACCTCTTTCAAATCCTTCCTTTTCTGCCATTCGAAACCACTCTGAATCATCTGATCACCCAATAAAACCCTCCGATTTTTCAATTCTCACCACTGCCCCAAACACAGTCACACGACTCCTGTCGGAGACCCTGCTCACCCAGTTACATAAACCCAGCCTGGGTGTGCAAGACTCTTCCACTCCTCTACTCTGTTTCTAATATGTAAAGGTCAGTTCTTATATATATAAAAACATTTGTTATTAACTTCGCCCCCCCCCCCCCCCTCCTTTTATTGCTCACATAATATTTCTTCGTCTCTCATTTTATTCTTTCACTTTACTAGTTCTAATATGTATTAGGTTATTATTTTTATAACTATTAATTTTAAGTTTTATTCTAGATTTGTTAAATTTAGTTATTAATAAGAATATTTACATTAGAAAATTACTCTGCCATTCATATAGGCTTTTATTTCATTTCAGTTCAGGTCTGAAGATGGTTTATGCTTAAACCAAAACGTTACCAAAATAAAGATGTTTGTACCAGCGGCGGTGTTGATTTTTATCATCCGACTCCGATTCCCGCAACAAGAGAGTATTGCTTCTATATATATATATACCGGTATATGAGTTTTATTTGTTTGTTGTGTTTTTGTTTATTTGTAATATGGATGTATAATTTAGTGTAACCTCTCCTGTAGCATGATGGCCAGATTATACTGTTTATGTTTAATAAACGAATGTATACTGCATACATACAGTATATGTATCCCCAATGTCGACGTCAACACTTGGGTGAAATGGGATCCTGACGTTAGAATATGTAAATTCAACATGGATTCAAAGATACTTGGGCGATATTGAATAGCTGCCTGGTTACCATTGTTTTTTAAATCATGTACAATTTTGGTTGAGACTTTATTTCAAAATTGAAATGCTTTCTGTAAAGGGACATTGATACAAGTCGTGTTTTTCAACTCATATTATATGTTGATATAATGATAATGTTATGCTATACCAACAACCTTCATTTCAGGAGGGTGCCCAACCCCGAAAGGGGTTGAAATAGGGGAGCTATCCCCCCGCCAAAGGTGGCTTTCTAGGGCCTTTCCTAGCTGATGCTGAGAGGATTGGGTTCTAGTCATGTGGTGATGGGCTGGTCTATCAGAGTGAGAGCTGAGCGATCTCTGCCATACCCATAGCTTACTCTGACTGTTCCTATTACTTATATATTTTCTAGATCTCAAGTGACGGCGTCTCTTCCGTGGATTGACCTCCCAATCTACCAAGATTGGAAGCCAAAGCGTCACATTTTTCCTTTGCCCCTCAACTTTCTCTTCATAATTGCTGAGGGGCACAGGGCCCTGGGTGTGGCTTTGGTTTCCCGGGCGTTTCCGCACCCTCCTCAGCTCCCTGCCATGGAGTGGCTTCGGTCACCCAGGCTTTATTGTGGTCAGCAGGGAGGGTTCTGTGGGGGCGCTCGGTTATGGCCTTGGCCTTGCTCGGGGCCTTGGGGCTGTTCGGCCAGGCAGCTTGGGGAACAACAACAACAACAACAACCTTCATTTCATATCACTGTCGCTTTGACGTCAGTTCATTGACGTTGCACTGGCACCATATTTCCACATGTATTCACTATTGATAACATGTAGACATTTATAGATAATAACAATTAATATATGTTCATTGTCGCTTTGGTGTATAATGTATGACGTTATAATTATAGCCATTAAGCTTCAACGTAGATACAATGTGTTTGTGTGTGTGTGTGTGTGTCTTCATGATGTTTTACATGCTTTATCAAACACTACATAATTATGGTGTTTACCCTTTACATTTTGTTTTGATGATAAATTGGTTAAACGGTTTGAAATTCCCTCTTTATTAAGTAACACCCCGTTCTTAACATTAATCATCAATTACAAACCCCAATGCACTTGAATAAACTAATGAAAGTATATGTTCCTCCCGGGATTCGAACTCGGGACACCACACCCAGAACATAAGCATCTAAACCATTACACCACCAACACAGTTAAAGGTTGAATACACGATCACGATTAATATCCATTTTCGAATTTTGGATATCAATCTAATCATGTACTCGACCCAATTGCATTATGGAAAGCGTAATGTTTAAGTGAGTGGAAAGAACAATGAATGGGGCCAAGATCACTAAGGATCGGCCTCGCTAGACATTAGTTTCTGAACCTATAGAAATAAGTAACACTCCGTTCTTAACATTAGTCATCAATTACAAACCCAATGCACCTGAATACACTAATGAAAGCACATGGTCCTCCCGGGATTCGAACTCGGGACACCATCGTGCCAGGTATTTGTATGTGCTTTGACAATATCAACTCGCTTTTCCCTCAGGGTGAATGCGATAGGAAAATTCTAAGTAGTGATATAAATCCTTAAAAGAAACTTCATAAACCCCTTGAATTCATCTTCCCGTGGCGATGCATTAAACATGAAGGTTTGTGTTTTGTTTGTTATATTCAACTCATTGCTACGGGAAGATAAAGAAAACTATACTGTGTCTTTTATATCTCTTGATACAGTACTGCATCCTACGATACAGGGTTAACTATGACAAGACACTAACATATTATGCCTTTAACCCGTTGAGCCCCGGCTAGTTATAATATTTTGTTCACCCCCGTCCTAAGCCATTTTCACTTCTTATTTTTGTTTGCTAAAATGGAAGACAAGGATGAGAAATGAAAAAAAAAAAAAAAAAAATCACCTCGGATATTTTTTGGGGGGGGGGGGCTCAAAAAAATGTGTTGAGCCAAAATGGAAGAGAATGGTGAGAAATGAAGAAAAAAAAAAAAAAAAAACTCACCTTGGTCATTTGGGGGGCGGGGGGGGGGGGGTCGAAAGTTCGTCTCCCCCGCATGACCACCTGCCCAGGAGCACTAGGGTGAAAACTGAGTATGGCAATGTACGGCATACATCCTAAGGAGTGTCTCACATAAATCTCAAGCCTGTAGCTCCCATACGACCGGAGTAATGAAGGTTCAAAGTGGCGGTGAACTAAGGGTGTAAAGTATCCCCACTAAGCCCACCACCACCAGCCGCGCGGCTGTCTTGGCCTGCTCACACCTACCGGCCCGGCTCCCACACACACTACGGTACCTCCTCCTCCTATTCTCCCGCCATTTCCTACCTTACGAGCCACGTAACTGATTTTAATATGTCGGACGCACGTGATGCGTCGCTGGGAGTTGGTGATCAAACACTGCCGACGCATCACGTGCGACGCTGGGTCTCACTGGGTTAAGGGGCCATAACTAAAGCAAACTATGTCTGAAACATTGTTATACTTAAAATGACATTCATTAAGTTTTTGAAGTATCTGAATATCTCTCGTGACATCCTATACATATCCACACAGCTATTAACCTAACAAGTGTGCATGGGGGTAATTGGAAACGTCCCCCTGTGCTGACGTATTTGAGGTGTTTCCGTCACTAAAATATTCATTGTACCATTAATAGCATTAATACTTATCCATATGCGCCTATTATGGGTTGATTATAAAGATATTAACCTGAAACAACAATAACACGAGTGAAAACAGCGTTTGGATGGTCAAAATCGGAGATATAGCCCGTGAGTTGTATAATGTATGGGTGAGGCAAGCTGCTTTCCCGCCAATTTCCCCCAAGGCCACTGAGACACAGTCGATCGATACTCTCTCTCTCTCTCTTGCATTCGCTTGCTATCAGTGATGACCACACCCTGTAACCGGATTTCTAATGTTAGCACGAAAATATACCTCAGAATAAGGGAATAACAGGGAAAATAGGTGATAACTGAAGGAGAGGAGGAAAGTGGGGAAGGAGGGGAGGTAGAGGACTGAGATTTTGCATGGCCCAGGGGCCAAAAAAACAAAAACAAAAAAAAATTGATGTCAAAAGTTGATTTTTTTCTTCTCTGACTCTTAAGAGTCTCCCCGCAGTCCGCCGGGGGAACTCTTAAGAGTCTCTCCGCAGTTCCCGGGTTAATTCATATATAGCCACATATCTATTAATATCCACTTCCATATATTTATACATCCAAACACATAATAATCTTACCTCTGAGAAAATAAATAAATCGAGACTATTACCATAGCGTAGACATTTTAGAGAATATGAACAGCGTAGAAGTGAATGGAAACACAAACATACAAAGGCTAAATAATTTAGAAAGTGAGAGAAAAGTCAGCATCAATACGTCAGTGACACACGCGTTTTTTTCTGACAATTAATTTCAGATATTTTTTTTCTTCTGACAGCATCGAAATTAAACTTCTAACAGTTTTAAGCCACGAACAAATATTTACCTTCAGGTTATTTTTATACCAGTGCAAAGACACTCTAATTGTTGCCCACAAAGCAAAAAAAAATATGTAGAGATTTGCCAGAAATACGCTTGTGACACCATATAAAGAAGAGAGAGAGAGAGAGAGAGAGAGAGAGAGAGAGAGAGATTTACATAAATTTGCATACATACACAGACTGCACAGCCCTTGCGGTCCCCACTAGGCAGTCCGGACTTAATGCTAAAATAGAATTTGCTACAAAATGGAAGGCAAGGATAGCAAATCAGAAGGCTCTTTCCCCACCCACCACTCCCTCCGACCGTTGGTCGGCATGCAATTATAGTTGGGGAAAAAAGTCCCCCAGCAGAATGAGAACAATTTCAACTGGGAAATTTATAATATAGAATGAAGTTGAGAAATATTATATACTCCTGATGCTTAACCTAGAGAGAGAGAGAGAGATTTGATTTTGCCCCGAGGGGCGAGTTTATTGAGCAGTGCCCCCCTATCCTGTGAGGGGACAACCACTGGTAAAGCGATACATACTGCTCAAAGAGCCATTATTCCACTGAAACAACAGCATCGTCATCTGGTTACATTCATATTTGTGTTTATAAGTCAGGTAGGCATTATTCAGATGTGTTATTATAGTTTCCATATTTAATTGCCACATGTGCTGTATATACGTAGCTCATGATTAAAGAAAAAAAAGGAGCTTGTCGTGACTGAATTATTAATTGACAGGTTGTAAATAATAGCACTACAAAACTAGTGCAATCATATAAGGAGACTGTTCATATTTGTCATTACATCAATGGTTATTGAGATCATAGTTAGCCGAATACAATTATTACATACATGATGTGACTAATATTTCCAACTACATAAATAATTATGCAATAATAGTACCACAAATATATTACAATCATATGAGGGACACTTCACATTCTTCATTACATCAACAGTTATTGAGGTCATAGTTAGCTGAATACAACAGTTACATACATAGTGTGACTAATATTACCAACTACCGAAGTTACGATGCAATTATAGTACTACAAATATATTACAATCATGAGTGACATGGGAGAGAGAGAGAGAGAGTCTGATAACAGAAGTGTCCAGTCGAGTGTCAAATTGTAAACATTTACTGGTCTTGGCTAGTGACCTTTCATTAGACAGAGACTGGACAACAGCCCACATGTTGCGTCTTTGATATTACAAAACACAATCAGTACTGATTTTGTGTAGGCCAATAGTTGTAATTAGAATACGTTGATGTTTAACATGAATGTGTTAAAGGGGGGATGGCTAACCTTTTGGTTGATTTTTTCATTTATTCATTATTTTTCTAGTTTCCTCCCTAGACCTCCATCAAGCTTGAAAAAACATCCGCCCAAGACCCTCATTTAAGAGAAAGGCCGGTTCCCCTTAAACTACAGGCTCGCTATTGCTCGCCAGGAATATATATAGTATACACATAAATGACACGAAAAGTCTTAATATTGACAAAGAAAAGGAACGAAAGGTCTTAAAATCGTCAAACTAATGAGCCGAATGTCTTATATTCTGAAAACTAATAGGGCTAAACACGAGGAAGAAGGGGGACCAGAACGACCCATCTCCTCTTAACACGTTGGATCTTTTACAGGCTTAAGCAATACTATATCAACTCCAACTTTTAGGTTAGGGTGAAAAGTTGTTCGATCTGTTTGTCCCAATGGATATTGTATTTTCAACATCAACATAAACCTTTAATAATTTGCATAGGACCACAATGGGTATATTTATAAAAGATAATTATACCGATCAGTAATCATAGAAGCTAAGAATACAACACGAATAAATGCAAAATAGTCCATTCGTTTAACTACAGATGATCAATAGCTCATAAACTAAAGGAAGGAAACAAATATGGGAATTCAAAGTGCTGGCCAGTATAAATATTATTACAGAGAGGAGGGAATAACACATTTTTATAAGCACAGCAAAATAATACCTGTGCATACTCTATAGTCATCCATAACATTGTTTTTATTTGTGTATACATGTATTTGTGTTCTGTTTCATTTTTGTCATAACATTTAACAATAATTAAATTACAATATAAGTTTGTATAGTATATGTAAAGTGAACGGGAATGGTGACGGTCTAATAATAAGAACAATTTCTTAAACAGGATTTGGAAATGGATAAATCTATAGAAACACATGAAATGCTAAGAAAATCAATAGAGTATTCTGGTTGATCCCAGAAACGTTATACCTTCTGCTGTACTTCATATTTCTAACTTTACTTTCGTCTAGTATACCAATCCCAAATACCCTCCCAGTTTAACCTCCAAAAAATCTTCCATACAAACATCCCCATTCCTCCACATCATAACAACAACACTAACTTCCTAACTTTACTCTAGCTATCGTATCGTATCGTAAGAACACGAAGACATAGAATACGAAACAAATATTATAAAGGAAACATTGCATATTAGAGAGAGAGAGAGAGAGAGAGAGATTTGATTTTGATTTTGCCCCGAGGGGCGAGTTTATTGAGCAGCGCCCCCCATCCTGTGAGGGGACAACCACTAGTAAGGCGATACATACTGCTCAAAGAGCCATTATTCCACTGAAACAACAGCATCGTCGTCTGGTTACATTCATATTTGTGTTTATAAGTCAGGTTGGCATTATTCAGATGTGTTATTATAGTTTCCTCATTTAATTGTCACATGGTCTGTATAAAAAAAAAAAAAAAAAAAGCAAGCAAGCTTGTAGTGACTGAATTATTAATTGACAGGTTGTAAATAATAGCACTACAGAACTAGTGCAATCGTATGAGGAGACTATTCATATTTTCATTACATCAATGATTATTGAGATCATAGTTAGCTGAATACAATTATTACAAAAATAGGCAATGGTATCAACATAATACATAATTTAATACAGGCGGACATAATCATGATCCGGTTCGTTGTGCACTGGGAGCTAAGGTGTCTTGAGATCGCCTCGTACCCATACACAACGAACGTATTATAGTCTGCATGGTTGGTATCTAATTGAATATACTTAGTGGGTATTTCAAGAATGTCAGGGGGTAAGGAAATGTGATTTGTATATTAGAAGACTGTGATTAACGAGACGTGTAACATGTGGAGGGAGGTGGTAGAAAGAGAGGGATCTCGTTGGGGTGGAAGTTTCGCTCCCAGGAATTTTCGTTCCTGTGGTATTTCAATAATAATAATAAAATAATAATAATAATAAGGGGACAACCACTGGTAAGGCAATACATACTGCTCAAAGAGCCATTATTCTACTGTAACAACAGTATCGTCGTCTGGTGTTATTATAGTTTCCTCATTTGATTGCCACATGTGCTGTATATACGTGCTTATGAGAAAAAAAAAAAAAAAAAATGTGACTGAATTATTAATTGACAGGTAAATAATAGCACTACAAAACTAGTGCAATCATATGAGGAGGCCATTCATGTTTTCTTACATCAATGGTTATTGAGATCATAGTTAGCTGAATACAATTATTACATACATGATGTGACTAATATTTCGAACTACATTAATGATTATGCAATAATAGTACCACAAATATATTACAATCATATGAGAGAGAGAGAGAGAGAGAGAGAGAGAGAGAGAGAGAAGGGATACCGAGCCGAGGGGAGATCAACATTTGTTTATGTCAGCCACCAGCATACTGGCCCTATAGACCCTTCAGTACACTGATAGTGGACAAACTTCTCGTATACTGTAGTCTGCTAATATCAGCTAATATCATTGCGAACTTCTGTTAATACAAAACTATTTCTAGGCAAATATGTTTTAAGGGGAGATGGGCCGTTTTCGGGGTAAATTCGTGTATTCCTTTATTTCTTAGTTTCCTCGCTAGACCTCCATCAAGCTTAGAAAAACACCCCCTAGAATCCGCTTCAAGATTAATTTGTAAATTTTTCGGTAGAAAAATGTCACGTCCGAAGGCCAGTTCCTCTTAATATTTCAAGCTTGCTATCGCTCGCCAGGAAAAAATCGACACTTAAATGACACGAAAGGTCTTAAAATTCACAATGGCGCGAAAGGTGTTAATATCGCCAAACTAATGGGCCGAACGTCTTATAATCTAAACAAAAAATGGGGCTTAACACGAAGGAGAAAGGGGACCAGAAAATCGACCCATCTCCCTTTAATACAACTTTGGTGTTCAAGCTCTACTGAAACATTGAGTTCATGTACAAGCTATCATAAACGCTATCTATCAACGTTATGATTGAGGTCATGGTGAAAAGCTGTCCAATATTTTCATTCTGAAGACTCCAGTCTTCCCAACTATAGCTATAGTCAAATGTAATCAACGTTTGAATCAGCCTCATTAAGTAGCTTACCATTTATAATGTCTATCAAATTGAAATATTTAAGTATCTAAAATTAGTCCACAACTAATATGTATGTACTTAGCCATAATATATGCCATCTTATAGAGAAGTTGGCATCTCCTCCAACCTGCTTCAGTTCAACTTCAAATAAGTTAGTTGTGCGGCTTCTGTCAGTATTCTACAACTTTCCCAGCCGTTACATTATTTGCTCTTGTTCCTGCCTGTCTGTGTGTGTGTCTGTATGGCTAACTATGTCCCTATATCAGTGTGCCTATATACAGTATGTGTGTTTGATACGTTTATGATTCTGTTTATGTATATGCCCGACTGCCAATGTGTCTGTGTGTCTCTCTGTGTTTCTGTTTGTCTGTGTGTCTCTCTGTATAAGGGTCTGTTCCTGAGTCTGTGTGTTACGTGTTCGTCTCTTTGCCTGTCTGTATATTTGTATCTTGTTTATCTGTGTGGCTCTTTGTATGCGTCTCTCTTTGTATGTATCTGTCTATGTTTGTTTGTCTATAATTATATCTGTCTCTGTTTGCAGTTGTATCTATCTTTCTATTTGTGTCCGTCTTTCTGTTTATTTATGACTGTCTTTGTGTACGTCTATTTATATGTGTCTGTCTGGCTGTCTCTAAGCTATATCTTTCTCTCATTATTCTATGTGTCTATTTGTCAGCGTGTGTTTGTGTGTGTGTGTGTATATGTCTATTTGTTGTGTATGTCTGTCTACGTGTGTGTCTGCATATATCTATGTGTCTGTACGTCTGTCCCTTTCTCTCTTAATGCCTGTAATCATGTATGTCTGTATATGCGTATGTCTGTCTGTCTAACTTTGCATCTTTATGTTATTGTCTGTCTATGTGTCTGTTTATGTGTACATGTCTCTCTTATGGTCTACATATGTCTGTCTCTCAGCCTTTGTGTGTACATGTCTATCTGCAGTATATGTTTATCTTGCATCTTTTGTGTCTGTATGTCTGTGCAACCTACATATCAGTTCTCTTGTCTTGTCCTGGGTAAACACATCAACATTACTAAACATAATCTTTAGTCTTTCTACCATTCTCTCAGTAACTACACTATCCCGCTCCTCTTGTCCGTACCCTGCTCTTTCCTTTGCACGACTGGGTCTGCAGTTTCGTCTCGTGTCTCTTCCAAAGACATCTCCACCTTGTTCTCCCCCTCCACCATAACGCCCATCACCTTCTCTTCCTTCCCTGATCTCCTTCTCTCTTCTATTTGTATAAACCACTTCCTCAATTTCCCGTCCCTTACTCTCCAGAACAACTTCTTCTTATCCTCCTCACCCAACCTTCTATTCTCTTCATCAGCCTTTTCCTGCAATTCCTTTATTTTGTTTCTTTGTTCTAAGCTCAGATCCTTCTTTATTCTTATGTGTTTCAATCCTTCATTCGTGTTCAGCCTCCAACTAATATGTGTTACTGTCTATGCCACTGCCTTGGTTCTGAACTGTACTCGTATAGGTCTCATCTCCCCCCTTCTTTATCTACCTATCCTACTGACTTCCTCCATCTGCTCTTCCCATCCGGTTTCAAGTCAAAACGGCCACACTCCGAAATGGCCACAACCGAAATGGCCACAACCAAAACGGCCACAAAGCGAAATGACCACAAACTGAAATGGCCACAGTCCGAAATGACCACAATTCTAAATGGCCACGCGGGAGAGGCTGTCACCTACGCGCAGGTAGTGACCACTGGCGCTCGCTCTGGTTCAATCCCCAACTCAGATTGACAAGTTTGTTTGTGATCTATTGAACTGTATATATTAGTACAGTCTTAGATAATATAATATATAAAGCTTGAATGATAAACCGCTCAAATATACCTAATTGTAATATATATATAAGCTGCCTATATATACATTACATATACAGTATACTGTACATTGCATAAATACTTTAACAAACATATTTATTGTCGCTATTTTACATTAGAGAGAGAGAGAGAGAGAGATATTCACACATCTGTCACCTGAAGTCATGGGCTAAAGATCTCCTGCCCATAATTAGGGTTGGAGGTGGAGTTAACACTCACCTGTTATATTTTGTTGTACCCAATTCCTCTATAACTCCATGTTACCAATAGTCTCTCTCTCTCTCTCTCTCTCTCTCTCTCTCTCTCTCTCTCTCTTTTTCTCTCTCTCTCTCTCTCTCTCTCTCTCTCTCTCTCTCTCTCTCTCTCTCTCTCTCTCTCTCTCTCTCTCTCTCTCTCACACACACACATTATGGATTGCATCAATATGAAAACAACACGGAACCATGGCTGGAAGTTATATTTGAAAAGATTCAGCATAAATATTTGGTGAAACTTTATCACATAATTATTAGATCTGTTATACCTAGAACAAAATTCCCTAATAAATTGTAAACTATTCGTCAGTAGAGCAGTTCTAGAAGAGAGTATATAGTATTTTACACACTGTAATGAATGTAGTGCACTAAACAATCTCTCTCCTTCCATTTCGAGTAGTTCCCCGGAATGGACCGCAAGGTCTCTTGAGATACTACCTATTCCTTGTAACTCCTCGTCTCTCTCTCTCTCTCTCTCTCTCTCTCTCTCTCTCTCTCTCTCTCTCTCTCTCTCCCTTCAATGTCGATAAATGTCAGGTGCTGCAGGTTGGTAGCAGAAATATGAAATACAAATACGAAATGAATGGCAAACAAATAAAAACCGCAACGGTAGTAAAAGACCTAGGGGTACTAATATCTGAAAACCTAAAAACTTCCGACCAATGTATAGCAGCTGCAAATAAGGCAAACATAGCATTGGGCTTTATTAAACGAAAATTTACATATAAACATGAAAACGTAATAGTGCCACTGTTCAAAAGTATGGTGAGGCCCCACCTTGAATATGGTGTGCAGTTCTGGTCACCTTATCTGATCAAGGACATTGTAAGACTCGAGTCAGTACAGCGTAAGCGACGAAGATGATACCCTCATTAAGAAATAAACCATATGAAGAAAGACTTAAACGATTGAACCTGTTCTCATTAAAAAAGAGGAGGTTGAGGGGTCAGCTTATTGAGTGCTTTAAGATACTAAAAGGTCTCGACAAAGTCGATGTAAATGCACTATTCACATTAAACAATACTAATCAAACTCGCGGAAATGGAATGAAATTAAAAACCAAAAAGGCAAACCTAGATGTCACAAAGAGTTTCTTCACCTACAGTGTGGCGACAGAGTGGAATAAACTACCAGCGAGAGTGGTGGAGAGCGACACAATAAACGCTTTCAGGGGAAGGCTTGACCTCTATCTGCAGAGGGCTGGGGTGATATGAAAAAAAAAAAAAAAAAAAAAATGTATGTATATGTATGTGTGTGCACTGTACAGTATGTATATATATACTGTATATATATGTATGTATGTGTGTATGTATGTATGTGTATATGTGTGTGTGTGTGTGTGTATGTGTGTATATGTGTGTACCGGTGTATATATGTATATGTATGTATGTATGTGTATATGTATGTATATGTATATATATATATATGTATATATATATATATATATATATATATATATATATATATATATATATGTATATGTATGTATGTGTATGTGTGTATGTGTATACTGTATATGCATATATGCATATATAGTTTGTAAGGCCAGACTGCCTAGTAAGGACCTTGAGGTCTGTGTGGTCTGTGTATCTATGTAGCTCTATGTAGCTCTATGTAGCTCTCTCTCTCCCTTTTCCTGGCAAATCAAAGACTTTGCTTATACATTTTTTGTCATTTGCATTCAACCCGCACCTTTAGAGAGCACTCGAGAAGGAGATTTATGTTCTACTATTATACTGTATATATATATATATATATTTTTTTTTTTTCATTCTATATTCCAACTACTCCCTCTCGGGCATAGGCTGAGAGCCTGCACACTCAACCGCTGAACACGGTGAGGCCCGTGAGGTCTTGTTCCAGTCTAGGGAGTGAGACGTGAAGCACCCCGGCCTGAAGCAATCCCATCTCTGAAGCTGCTCCGCCTCCGCGCTTCACAGTCTCATTCCCCAGACTTGGACCCTCACTTTCAGAACGCCACCTAGTGAGCAATTAACTCACTAGGCATTGCCCCCCTGTAGCATATTTTGAATATGGGAATATTCATACAGTGCTATTTAATCAGGGAACAATGAGGGTATTTTTTTTTTGGCATTTCGGTGTGCTGTGGTAATGCACTGAAAGTAGGTACAGCCCAATTTCCATCCCAATAATATCTCCCCATTGACATATTGGGATTCGAACCCGGGTCCATTGGATTACCAGTCCAGTGGCAAGACCACTCTGCCAAACCTCCCCTATTACCGTTCTAACGAAGCAATTGAACTTAATGTATTGGTAGATATTTAATTAGAAAGTACTTTCATGTAGTGCTGAAATTCGCAATAAACTTTTGGTTAATATATGACGACCCTCCATACCCTCATCCCAACATACCAACCCCCTTTAAAAAACAACAACTATATAATTATATGCTGAGTGTCATGATATAGTGTGCCTTTGCCCTTTGGCTGGCTCATCTAAGACTAGATCTAGATACTTTACATGAATGGTCAATGAAGTGGCAGATGAGTTTTAATATCGATAAATGCAAGGTATTATGGATAAGAACGTTACATAAGAACATAAGAAAATGGGAGTCTGCAGAAAGCCGATTGGCCTAAGCAAGGCAGATCCCTGTCCCACACAACCCCAAATCAATTACAAAGCCCAATTATAGGCTCAACACTCTAATACCCTGAGGATCATCTTACCAAAACGGGTAGAGATTAACGCAGGATTATGGGGGTCTGCAGAGCGCTGATTGGCCCAACCCGGCTGATCCCTCTTCACACCCAACCCCTCTCGTCCATATGCTTATCCAATTTTATCTTAAAGCTCCCTACAGTTTTAGATCCCACTATAGCACTTGGTAGTCCATTCCACCCATCTACAACTCTGTTACCAAACCAATATTTGCCTATATCTTTTCTGAAACGAAATTTATCTAATTTGAAACCATTGGTACGAGTTCTTTCGCTATCACTGAGCTTTAGTACATTTGTCATGTCCCCTTTGTTAATCCCACTAACCCACTTGAACACCTCTATCATATCCCCTCTAACTCTGCGTCTCTCTAACGAATGTAAACCTAATTTCTTCAACCTTTCTTCATACGGAAGATTTCTAATATTATGGATCATTTTTGTCATTCTACGCTGTACTCTCTCCAATGAATCTATGTCCATTCTGTAATAAGGACACCAAAATTGGACAGCATAATCCATATGGGGTCTCACTAATGACAAGTAAAGTTTTAAGATAACATCAGCAGTTCTGTTACTCACACTCCTAGAGATGAACCCGAGAATCCTGTTTGCCTTATTACGAACGCCTATACACTGTTTTCTAGGCTTCAAATCATTGCTAACAAACACGCCTAGATCTTTCTCGCAGTCTGAATTTTCTAATTCTAAATTAGCTAGTTTATATTTAACATTTGTTTGCATCTTCCCTATCTTTAATACCTTGCATTTGTCAATGTTAAACTTCATCTGCCAATTTACTGACCATTCATGTAAGGTATCTAGATCCCTTTGGAGGCACTCTATATCGCTATCTGAATCAATTGATCTCCCCATTTTAGTATCGTCTGCGAATTTACTTATCCTACTAGTTATACCTAAATCTAGGTCATTTATGTATATAAGAAACAACAGGGGACCTAATACCGATCCCTGGGGGACACCACTTTTGACTGCTCCCCACTCTGACTTGGTACCATTTATGCTGACTCTCTGTTTCCTACCAATTAGCCATGACCTAATCCATCCCAACAACGCCCCACCTATTCCATGTGCCTCAACCTTTCTCATCAATCTCTCATGAGGGACTCAGTCGAAAGCTTTACTGAAATCTAAATATATAATATCGTATGCCTTGTCATTATCTACTGCTTCATATACCTCTGAGAAAAAACTAAGCAAATTAGTAAGGCAAGAACGTCCCTGAGTGAATCCATGCTGAGAAGAATTGATTAAGTTAAATGTTTCTAAGTGGTTTCTCATTTTCTAGCAATAATTGACTCTAGTAGCTTTCCTATGATTGAAGTGAGACTAATGGGACGGTAATTGGATGCTATTGATTTATCACCTTTTTTGAAAATCGGAACTACATTTGCAAGTTTCCAAGCTTCTGGAACTATACCTGTTTCTAATGAATTGTTAAAAAGAAATGTTAATGGGTAACTTAACTCATCTCTGCATTCTTTTAATACTCTGGCATATACCTCATCGGGGCCAGGCGATTTCTGAGGTTTCAGTCTGTCAATTTCCTTAAGCACATCATTTCTACTTATAGTAACCGTACTTAACCTATTTTCTATACTATCGCTATATACCTTACGGACTTCTGGAATCTGTGCCAAATTTTCATTAGTGAAAACGGATAGAAACTGACTATTTAATGTACTGCACATTTCTAAATAATTTTCTGTCATTTCTCCTATCGAAGTTTTAACGTTGAATATAGATGCGAAATATATACTAGCAAATTTAGAATTAGGAAATTCAGACTGTGAAAAGGATCTCCGTGTACTCGTAAGCAATTATCTGAAACCTAGAAAATACTGTAAAAGCGTTCGAAACAGGACAAACAGGGTTTTGGGATTTATACCTAAGAGTATGAGTAACAGAACTGCTAACGTCATCTTAAGGGGGTAGTGTTCACTGTGTGGTCTATTTCTTTACTTATTTAATTATTTGATAGTAAACTTGCTAGACCTCCATCATGCTTAATAAAACAACCCCTAGACTCCCCTTCAAGATAAATTTGTAAATTTTTCAGTAGAATAATGTCCCGGCCTCGAGGTCGGTTTCTCCTAGAACTACAGGCTCGCTATCGCTCGCCAGGAACAAAAATCGACACCTAAATTGCACGAAAAGTCTTTGTATTGACACAGAAATGGTGCGAAAGGTCTTAAAATCGCCAAACTAATGAAACGAACGTCTTAAAATTTGGAAAAATACGCAGGTTTAGGTGCATTCTGAGGCCTACTGAGACATATTATTAGAGACTATTTAGACGATATTCTGCTTAGCAGTAATGGCAAAATGATAGAGGAAGACCAAGACCTTGGCTAAAAAATAAGGCTTTATAGGAGAGCATTATGTGATGTAGAACAAAAACAAAACTACAGGTCCCAGATTAATGTACTTTGTCTAGGAATGTGACAATTCAAGCTCATAGCTCACGCGCTTTTATTGTATAAAAAAGGCACTCCACACTAAGCTTGATGGAAAATTATGAACATGGGATAATATGCCAGTGTTTTACATTGTACAGTCAGAAAAAACAGTGATGCCTTTGCACCAAATATCAACAATAACAAAATAGTGAAGGTATTCAACAATAGTTTGACTTTACTCACAAGCATGATGCTATAAATTCATATCTTACTCAACATCCGACAGGTATTAATACAACAAAGAGCAAACCAAATATATAAATAACAGCTATATATTTGTCCACTGTACGTTAGTAAAACACAAAACATAATGTCTCACCTCACATGCATTGAACATAATGTCTCACCTCACATGCATTGAACATAATGTCTCACCTCACATGCATTGAACATAATGTCTCACCTCACATGCATTGAACATAATGTCTCACCTCACATGCATTGAACATAATGTCTCACCTCACATGCATTGAACATAATGTCTCACCTCACATGCATTGAACATAATGTCTCACCTCACATGCATTGAACATAATGTCTCACCTCACATGCATTGAACATAATGTCTCACCTCACATGCATTGAACATAATGTCTCACCTCACATGCATTGAACATAATGTCTCACCTCACATGCATTGAACATAATGTAGATGAATAAAGTTTCCTGATATGGGCATGAAACTGCTATATAATATTGCAGTTTTACAGCCTATATTAAATCCAAGTGGTGGTAATTACAGTATATTGTTTCAGTAGAGTACAGTATAGGTAGCAATATATTTAGCGTAGCCTAATCCTACGATTATCGTGTCGGCTATCAAACTCATCAACAAAACTCTCCAAATCAATCCCCTCAGCCCGAGCACTTTCAATTGATAGTAGAGCGATGTTACTCAATCTGTCACTGGTCATGAGAAATGTTTTCACTAATTTCATTTTTGAAAAACTTCTTTCACATGAAGCGCTGGTGACTGGAAGAGTTCAGCTATGAACAATAATTTGTACATGCAATCAAATGCAGCCTTGTAAGGAGTTATGAATGATAGGAATTGCACTAAGAATGTAGGTTGGATAGGTTCTTTCATGAGTATATTTTCACTAGGAGGATCTCATGTTTTAAATCACTTTGATTTACTGAGTATGCATTTGCAAAAGCCTTTAAGTCTTCTTCATACAAGAATGTTTATGATGTTGGATATAAAAATCAATCAGCCACAGTAGATTTGACGCGTATATTTCCTCTTTTTTAGCCTCTTCTTGCCCCACAATTTCCGACCTAAAGAGAATCAGAACACTCCCGCAATCTGGGGACTGTTTTAAAAATTATAGTATTTTACTTGTCTTTCAATTAGGTAGGCCTACACAGACTAGAACACAAATAAACCAATAACTTTACAATAGCTTTACTGTATTTCCCTCATCCGATTTCTCTCCAGTCTCCACTGACACTTGTAGCCTACAAATGTTCCTCGTTATTGTTTACATTTGTATTGCCTTTTAGTCTTTATTATTATTTGCCATACCTTGTTATTGGTTTCATCTTGCTTTATTTCCTCTACTAACTTATTTTCATGTTCTTCTTTAGCCTGTACTTTATTCTTCTGCCTTTTGTAAGCCTCAAAATGTTCTTCTTTCTTTTTCCCTTTGTTTACCTTGCGTCGCTAGTAACAATCGAGTCTGCGTGAAATTCAGAACTAATAATATAATCACTGTAATAATAATAAACATTGAAGAATTTAGAATAATATTATATAATACGAACACTAATTAACAATATCAGAAACTTTAAAGTAAAATTATATTCATGTCGTCATGAAGGATAACGGAGATGGCAGGCGAAAGACTAGGGATAACTATAATGGTTTATTTCTTTATGGTGATACGAGGTCTTGGTTAGTTGATTACATGTCATGAACTTATGATGATGTTACATAATACCTTGGGTAATGGCTAAAGCCCAAATATCATTACATTAACCATTGTGTTTATTATCAAGGAGTCAAAATGCCATTACCAGTTTTACCACATTATAATATTAGATGTAGGAATACAAACTGGACGGGCCAACCTAGGGGCCAGCCCAAATTCTGGGGGGGCCACAGCCCCCCTGGCCCCCCCTTAGAAATGCCACTGGACTAAACATGAGGGATAAAAAGCGGCTACCTCCCCCTTAAAACTTTACTTAGCATTGTCAGACCTCATTTGGATTACGATGTCCAGCTTTGGTGTTCTTATTATATAATGGATATTGAATTTCTGGAGGCAGTCCAACGAAGAATGACGAAAATGATCCACAATCATTAGAAAGCATTCATTAGAAAGACGAAGATGTAAAGGAGATATGATAGAGTTGTTTAAGTGAATGAAAGGTATCAATAAGGGAGACATTAGTAATGTATTAAAGCTTAATAATGGCGAGATAACCCGTTCAACTGGCTTCACATTGGATAAGTTCCCCTTTAGAAAATATATATGAAAGCACTGGTTTTGGAACAGAATTGTAGAAATGTGGAATATATTGCCTAGTGCATTAATTAACTCGGGAACGGTAAAAAATGTCAAGGGAAAACTGAATAGTCTTATGAATGACATGGGTTGGTTGTGTATGGTATCTGCCTTGTGTGGGCCGAACGGTCTTATGCAGATTTATGATTTCTAATGTTCATATAAATATAACTATATATATATATATATATATATATATATATATACAGTATATATATATATATATATATATATATATATATATATATATATATATATATGTATATATATATATATATATATATATATATATATATATATATAAATATATATAGTGTATATATTATACTGTATATATACTGTATATATGTTGTAGTATTTATTTCTAAATCTGTTATGCTACTACTACTACGAGGGATAATTCTACAGTGATTTAGAAGTTTAAAGACTTCCTAACTACTCTAATAATAGGTACTTGGCTCGGGCCGAGCTGAGTTCAAGACGCAGATTGAATATTACGTCGATTCATGCTAGGTTGCACTTTGGACCCTTAAAGTTCCCGTTACTCCCTAACTGAATCCCCGCTATTCAGGTATTGACTCAAGTCGGCTTCGATCCTACGACCCGTTATTAGTGATTAATCCTAAATAATTAAATCAAAACCCTGCTGTGTCTTTTCTTGAGACCAGGGCCTAATGAACCATTTGCTTTTTGTCTAACGAAAACAAAAGTGATATTCTTTCCTCTACTCTTTAGGTTTTCCCACGTTTACTGAGCCTTCTGTATCCTTTCTTAATACCAAGGCTATAACACATATAATCTATCTCCTCAATATATAGAATCTATTTATTCCTTTGACACAACCGTCGTTACTACACAAGTACCTCTACAATGACATACAATCGTACCAATTACCGAATGAGATTACAAGGTCTCTCTAACACATAATATGGGTTCCGCCACCCAGTTACTTCACAATCTATGTTTACAATCTTTATCTCAATAACACTATTGGATTCCGTCACCCAGTTAGTTCACAATATAGGTTTACATTATTTATCTCAATGACACTATTGGGTTCCGTCACCCAGTTACGTCACAATATAGGTTTACAATCTTTACCTCAATGACACCTTCCGAATTTACCCTCAAGTAACCCTATTACAAACACGCTATGTTACCTTGCACCTTAATCAATAATCGTTCTAACAAAAGATGAACCGTGCCTCAAATGCATAGACGGAATAGCTCTTTTAGACTTAATAATAACGCAACTCACATTGGACTAGTGTCCTTCTTCACAGTTTCCTTTTTACACAACTTAATGAATGATTCATAATTATGGACTAGTGTCGTTCCCTAGCTATAGCTAATCTATTAGTCAACTAAACAACTGTTTCCCTCTTTAACTTACTGGTTGCCTCATTTATTAACAAAAGTATTCTTTCCCTCCCCTAATTACTTTTACTCTTTTAATCTTTAATCTCTCCTATCAGATCTTAAATAATAACTCTTTCGGCATGGCGCCGTTGCTAACAAAGATAACTAATTAATAACACATCATCATCTTTATATATTCAGGTGAGTCTAAATTATTTGTCCTTTAGTCTTGTCCTAGAAGGACACATCAATTTTGATAGAAACCACCAGGTTAGTCAACCACTCTCTCTTTCTTTCTGTATCATATGCGGGCCCAATATGGGTCCTTAAACAAATATATTCTGGTATGCTGGATCAGGTGTGTGTATGTCTGAAACTGTGCTTTACCTCCTCAGAGCTGGCCAGTAGCTCTTCTGGAAGTCCTCACTTCCGTCCACCTTCTGTCGTCCCTCTTGAAGTGCTTGACTGAATATGTGCAGACTACCAACGTGACGACAGGCGGGAGGATACTGATGGTGCATCCTCCGAGTGGGCGAAAGTGAGGAGAGGTCAGGGGTGGTCTGGGTTGTGACTTTAGGTGAGGGCAAGGTAACTGGAAAGGTGGGTTCCTGGTTCTCCTTTGTGCCCGGGCGAGAGAGAGCAAGTAGGTTGCAATGTGTTAACCCGGTGGGCTCTGAGGGGTGAGTGACCCCTGGAGCCCGCGCGCGGCAGCCTTTATAGTCAGGCCTCCCGCTCATCCGCGCTGTGATCGGCTTACTGGCATGCGCCGAGACACGCTCGCTCTGGATTCTGGCTTGCTTGACCTCCTCTTTCTCTTCTTCAAAATAAGTCCCAGGAAGCTGATTATAACCCTGTTTTGGCAGCTTACGGGAGTACAGGGCTGGCACCGAGGTATTACTTAAGCTCAGTTCACACATGCACGAATTAACGTCACGTCCGTCCCCGACCAAGAAAATAGGCAGGAAGGCATCAATCTGGAGGCCCCATGTGGCCACAATTGCCACAAGGGCCATTCCAAAGTTGTTTTGCCGGGACGCCCACAGGACACACACGGACACACACGGAAGCAGTCGTCGTCTAGACGCCGCCAGGCTGCGTCTAGACGACGACTGCTTCCGTGTGTGTCCGTGTGTGTCCCGGGGGTGTCCCTGACATAACACGTTTTTTGGCAGTGTCCCCGACCCACACAGACTATTTTATGCTGCACATAAGGACGCCGCCTAGGCACGGCGAATTAAGGGGTCGGGGACGGACGGGACGTTAATTTGTGCATGTGTGAACCGAGCTTTAGGGGATAATCAGAAGGAGCTCTTCGGGCAGAGAAAGAGAGTGACTTTTGAGGTGGAGTAAGAAGTCAAGCTTCGCGCTCCGATAATGGAGGCCGCTGATTGGCTGGTGGGCGGGGCGTGGCACGTTGCAGCCGTTAGCTGTCAAAATCAGCTGGCAGTGCAAGTAAGTAAAAGGGAGCGCCGTGATTGGCAGAGGGTTTATCTACTTTATCACCCCCTACTGAATTTAGGCGAGCTCCTGATCGCCGCAACACTGTTCCCCTAAAGTTTATGCCCTCAGGCTGCCACTCAACCAGTCCACTATGCTCAGAGAGACAATTATGTAACTGGAGTGCAGGATTCTGATTCCCCACGATAGCTTTGGCTATTAAAACTTCCCCGGGCTGGCTGAGAAACTGTTTGAGAGCTCGAGTAGTATTAATTCTTTGCCCTTGTCCGTCGACTATGGCTACCAGTCGACGGAGTCGGTACTGAGGGTCAGAGGGGAGAGGCGTGGTGCCTTGCAACTGACAGGCACGTGCTCCGGGGGTCCTATTTATATCCTCGTCCGGGTACCTGATTGGTGGGCGGCTAATCCTACCACTATGAGTGAGAGTTTCGGTGGTGCCCGTGAATTTGGTCGCTCTCGCGAGAGTCTTATCAGGAACGTTAAGCAAGAGAGTTCCTTTGGATTCTTTCACTTTAGCTGTGGGAGAACCGTTAATCCGGTTGCCGTCAACAGATACGCCTCGCGGTTCTACCTCGTCTCGAGGACACTCTTCCTCACTACTTAAAGTCCTATTTAAATCTCTCGGGGAAACTGAAACTTCGCAGTACAAAGGAGTACAAAGAAAATCAAGCAACAACAGATCTAGTGACCCTTCTAGGTTGCTTGTCCTCCAAAACACTGAGGATCAAGTGTCCAAACAGTGGTTTAGAGTTGGTAAAGGAACATTGGAAAGGGAATTACTGCCCTGGAACTAATGTCCGTGGCAGGATTTGGAAGTTAGTAGAGGACAGATGGGTTAGTAACTGAGGGGGGGATAAAATAAAGTTATTCATTTATAAACGCAGTCAGTCGCGGGTTTGATGCGAGATATTTGTCTAGGCGGAGTTTAAATGAATCAACGATGATGCAGTCTATAACGTTTCGGGGAAGCCCATTCCACAAGTTGACAACTCGATTGAAGAAGAAATTCTTAGATTCGTGCGAGTTCAAAGATTTACCAATTATTTTGCAACCGTTTCCCCGCGTGTAATTAGATTGGTCGATAGTGAAGTACTTACTACAGTTCATATTGTCGATGCCTTTGATGATTTTGAACACTTGAATTAAGTCACCTCTTAATCTGCGCTGGTTTAAAGGAAATAGGTTTAATTCTCTAAGACGCTCTTCGTATGGTTTGTTCTTTAGGCTAGGTATCATTTTGGTAACTCTACGTTGAACTCGTTCTAGCTTGTTTATATCTTTTTGGTAATAAGGGCACCAGGATTGAATGCAGTATTCCAGAAGAGGGCGGACTAGGGAATTGTAAAGGGTTAGGATAACTTCTTTGGATTTATGCTCAAATGACCTGCCTATAAAACCAATTATTTTGTTTGCCTTCTTAACAACTTCTGAACATTGTTGACTCGGTTTTAGGTTACTCGATATTGTTACTCCCAGATCGGTTTCTCTGTTTACATTCTTAAGCTGAGTGCCATTCATCGAATAGTTTGCTTTCTCAGTTAGGTATCCGATATGTAGTACTTTACATTTTTATCCGCATTGAAACTCATTTGCCAAATTTGGGCCCAACATGACAACAGTCTGGGACGGTAGACTTTTCCTCCTCAGTAAGCTCACAGAAATCATCTTCCCCACTAGATACAATCTCTTTGCTTCCTAGGTCTCCTTCTGGCTCAACCTCAGGAAGACCCTCTCGTTTTTTTCGACTAAGTGACCACCAGAGTGGAGAATCTTCTAGGTAGTCCCGAGTCGGAGTAGGACCTCTAACGTTGGGTCGAACTGAGGAAATATCTGGGGGAACGTTACCCTCATATCGTTTGGTATGACGAATATGAGTAACTGACACGATATCTCCATGATGTAAGTATAACACTTGATAGGGCCCGTTTGTCTCGACAACCCTGAAAGGACCCTCGTATTTCTCCTCCAGTTTACCAGCTCGGGTAGGGTCATGTCTCTTGACCAAAATATACTCCCCTCGGTAATAAGGATTATTTAGAGATACTTTCTTAGGCTGTTGCCGAGCAATATGATCATGCACTTGCTGTCGTCGCTCCCCTTGTTCCTTCCAATATTTTCCCGGTTGGGAATACGGCGTGTAGGAACGGGGGTAGGGCAATAATCGTTCTTGAGGCAATTTCGGTATGTTGCCAAAGATATTCTCATAGGGAGAATACCCCGTAGTCCTACAGACCGTGGTATTTATTCCCCAGATAATTTCAGGCAAAAGTTCTGGCCAACCCCGGACGATTTTCTCCCCTTGTGAGCTCAGACTAGCCCGGATGCAGTTGGCTAACACCCTATGATTCCTTTCACAGACAGCATTTCCCTGATGGTAATACGGGGAGGTGTGCTGTATCTGGTACCCCAAGGTTTCTCCCAAGTGTTGCCAGATCTCATTATTAAATTATTTTCCCCTGTCACTCAGAATACCTCCAGGGGCACCATACACAAAAATTATCTTTTCCAGGATAACCTTGGCCACCGTTTCAGCTTTCTTGTCCGGGATAGTGCAAGCAACCGTTTATTTAGAGAAAACGTCGACACAGGTCAAGATGTACCTTTTGTCTGTCTGTCTGGGCAGAAGTCCCATAATATCCACTGATAATTTGGCCCAGGGTGTACCAGCGGTAATATGTCCGGGCAACTGTCTAGGTCCCCTTCCATCTTTGCCCCTCTGGCTTCCCAAACAATTTTGAACGACTTCTTTACCAATCTTGTCGGCCCTCTTGGTCCAGTACCTTTCATTGAATTGTTGGAGAACCCTAGACTGTCCCAAATGAGCCCACCTTCCCTTTTATCCGTGGAGGATTTGGATCATGTGTTTTGCCTCTGAATAATCAAGTACGACCCGATCTTGAGAATCCCTCCAGGCTCCCTCCGAATACTTTACTTTATTACTAGGTCTTTTGATTACATGAGCCTAGGCTCATGTTTTTGCCCGTGAGGTTCAGTGGGTTGAACGGGTGATACCGGTAGTCGAGACAAGCCATCGGCATTAGTGTGTAATTTACTGGGTCTATGTCTAACTTCAAACGAGTACTTTTCCAAAATCCCCTTCAACCTGACAAACAGTCCATCTTCCGTTTTCATTTTTCGGAGCCATTGTAAGCTATGGTGGTCCGTAATAACTTCAAAGTGGACCCCGGCTAGATACGGGCGGAAATATTGTACAGCCCACACTAGAGCTAGACATTCCTTTTTCGTAACGCTATAATTATTTTCGCCCTTATTCAGTGTCCGGCTAGCACAGGCCACTATGCTT
Source organism: Paralithodes platypus (assembly GCA_032716605.1). NCBI lineage: Eukaryota > Metazoa > Arthropoda > Malacostraca > Decapoda > Lithodidae > Paralithodes > Paralithodes platypus. The sequence goes on from CM064525.1 coordinate 24,188,442, forward strand.
TCCTTTCCGTCCACTTTCTGGGACAGAACGGCTCCGAGCCCTTCATCACAAGCATCGGTGTATAGTTGAAACGGCTTGGTGAAATCCGGATGACAAACTACGGGGTTAGAAGTTAATTTTTGCTTCAAGTGATCAAAAGCTACCTGACAACTCTGATCCCAGTCGAACCTCTTCCCTTTTACTAATCTCTGAGTCATGGGGCGAGCAATCTTAGAAAAGTTAGGTATGAACCTTCGATAGTAGGAGGCCATTCCCAGAAACGCTCGAATCTCTTTGACAGAGGACGGAGGTGAGATTTCGGCAATAGATCTCACTTTATGTGGGTCCGGTTAAATACCTTACTGGAAACCACATGCCCTAGATATGCCACCTCACGGGCCCCTAATTGGCATTTGGAAGGTTTCAGTTTAAGTCCTGCCCCCCTGATTCTTTCTAACACTTCTTGGAGTCGGTGAATATGTTCTTCCCAACTAGCGGAAAAGATCATGATATCATCTAAGTACGCCAAACAAGTTTTCCAGGTTAATCCCCTCAATACTTCGTCCATGACTCTAGTGAAACTGGCGGGACCATTGCAAAGTCAAAACGGCAAGACATTAAACTGGTAGAGTTTGCCTTCGCTCGTGGCAAATGCGGTTTTCTCTTGATCCTCGGACCTAACTGGTACTTGCCAGTATCCACTCTGGAGATCTAGGGTAGAAAACCAGGCCGACCCATTGAGGGATTCTAACGAGTCGTCAATACGAGGTAGGGGATGCGCATCTTTGATGGTGACATAATTTAATTTTCGATAATCTACACAGAACCTAGTAGACCTATCTTTTTTTATAACTAGGACTGCTGGAGATAACCACAGACTGTATGATTCCACTACTATCCCCTGTTTAATCATGTCCTCAACTTGTTCCTTTTCTTTTTGTCTCATAATAGGGTTTTCTCGTCAGTAGAGTTGTCTAATAGGAGGCCCTTGCTTGCGTATCTCATGGGTGTGTCGGGTTCGAGCCGATCCATGGTCCCCTTCGTTTTGAGCAAACACATCCCGGTACGTCCAGAGCAATTCATGTAAGGTACTGACTTGACTTGAGGTTAATTTTTTCGGGATATCAGGTAAGTTCACGGGTCCGTCAGTTCCAACAGTAGTGGGTTGAGCGGGTGTGACTTGTCCTAACAGTTTCCCTTTTTGATAACTAATCGTGTCATCACCAAAATTAGCTAAAACTAGTTTCCTCTGGTCGGCAGTAATGAAGGTGGAAGATATTCTCACCCCATTCTGTGCATTGGGTTCAAAAATCACGGCAGTCATGCCTGGGTTTGGGGGAATCTCTATCATTCTCCAAGATCTAGGAGGAATAGAGAATTTTCCTGTGGTAGCTATTATTTGGGGTTGGAGAGTAGTCGTTGTGTCTTTCGGCCCACACTGAATCGTTACTCCCAACTGACTCATAAGATCTATTCCTAGATACTCATCGACTCCACTACTGGCTTTTCCCGATAAAACACAAAAATCGGTGGTGAAGGTAATTACCTTCCAATGCACTACCGTCGCGTTAGTTTTTCCTAGGATTGTCAGTGGTTGACCCCCGGCTCCTGACAACTGAATACTGGTTTGATTTAATGGGCCCTTTTCTCGCTGATGTTGTTTTACGAAATTCTCCAGGAGACAACTACGGTTTGCCCCCGTATCAATCAACATGTTCGCGGCTTTCCTATTTATGACTACAGTTTCACAAGGCGTTTGTCTCTCTAAGATATTTACCTCACTATACCGCCCTTCTATGTGAGGTTTCACATAACATTTTCTCTCTCTTCCGGCATCGTAACTTTTGGCTGGTTTTCTGTCTCCCGGTATTCTACCGGAAGCTTTCCTCTCCGGTCCGGATCGGTTCCCCTGGGTAGAGGTCGATCGTTTGGGAGTGCGAGTCTGGGTCAAATCTAGGGGTTGGGGCTTGTGGACGGTTGGTACAGTTCCTAGCTAGGTGTCCGGTCTGTCTACAAGTGAAGCATGGAATCAGGGCTTTCGGATACCCTTTCTTTGGGTTCTCCTCTTCCCCTTTTTGTTTTTCCTCTTTTACTTTTCTAGCCTCCATAATCTTTTTAATGACCTCCATCAATTCCTTGGTAGTGTTAACCTCATGAATGATGCAGTGTTTCCTAACTTCTACCGGGCAGGCTTGGATCATGATCTCCCTGATCTCAATTTCCTGGCTCTCTTGGTCCATATGGGGATATGCTAGTTTCACATTCTTAGCGATTTCCCTCCTCAGGGCTCTCACATTTTGGCCATCAAGTTTCAAACTCTTCAGTGTGTGTCTGGCTTTTCTGGTGGACGTCTCTCGGCCAAATTCTTCGATTAAGGCGCTCTTGACTTCGGCCCACGATACTAGTCCTTACAGACGTACTCTCACATCATTCAGGGCCTTACCTAAGTGTGCCTTTCCATAGGCGATTTTCTTCCCATTTTCCCCTACGTCAAGTAATGTGAACTGACATTCTAACTGCTCAATCCAAAGCTCGATTTCTTCCTTCCCCTCTTCCCATAATCTGAATGGTAACACGCCCGTCATCCTATCTGTTCTGTTAGATAATTATACTCAATCCAAATGATTTGTCGAATCCCACCGCTTGCCACCAAAATGTAGTATTTATTTCTAAATCTGTTATGCTACTACTACTACAGGGGATAATTCGACAGTCATTTAGAAGTTCGTATATTTTATTTAACAGACATCCTAACTACTTTAATAATAGGTTCTTGGCTCGGGCCGAGATGAGTTCAAGACGCAGATTGAATATTACGTCGATTCATGCTAGGTTGCACTTTGGACCCTTAAAGTTCCTGTTACTCCCTAACTGAATCCCCGCTATTCAGGTATTGACTCAAGTCTGCTTTGATCCTACGACCCGTTATTAGTGATTAATCCTAAATAATTAAATCATAACCCTGCTGTGTCTTTTCTCGAGACCAGGGCCTAATGAACCATTTGCTCTTTGTCTAACGAAAACAAAAGTTATATTCTTTCCTCTACTCTTTAGGTTTTCCCACGTTTACTGAGCCTTCTGTATCCTTTCTTAATACCAAGGCTATACCACATATAATCTATCTCCTCAATATATAGAATCTATTTATTCCTTTGACACAGCCGTCATTACTACACAAGTACCTCCACAATGACATAAAATCGTACCAATTACCGAATGAGATTACAAGGTCTCTCTAACATATAATATGGGTTCCGCCACCCAGTTACTTCACAATCTATGTTTACAATCTTTATCTCAATAACACTATTGGATTCCGTCACCCAGTTAGTTCACAATATAGGTTTACGTTATTTATCTCAATGACACTATTGGGTTCCGTCACCCAGTTACGTCACAATATAGGTTTACAATCTTTACCTCAATGACACCTTCCGAATTTACCCTCAAGTAACCCTATTACAAACACGCTATGTTACCTTGCACCTTAATCAATAATCGTTTTAACAAAAGATGAACCGTGTCTCAAATGCATAGACGGAATAGCTCTTTTAGACTTAATAATAACGCAACTCACATTGGACTAGTGTCCTTCTTCACAGTTTCCTTTTCACACAACTTAATGAATGATTCATATGGACTAGTGTCCTTCCCTAGCTATAGCTAATCTATTAGGCAACTAAACAACTGTTTCCCTCTTTAGCTTATTGGTTGCCTCATTTATTAACAAAAGTATTCTTTCCCTCCCCTCTTTACTTTTACTCTTTTAATCTTTAATCTCTCCTATCAGATCCTATATAATAACTCTTTTGGCATCGCGCCGTTGCAAACAAAGATAACTAATTAATAACACATCATCATCTTTATATATTCAGGTGAGTCAAAATTCTTTTTCCTTTAGTCTTGTCCTAGAAGGACACATCAATTTTGATAGAAACCACCAGTTTAGTCAACCACTCTCTCTTTCTTTCTGTATCATATGCGGGCCCAATATGGGTCCTTAAACAAATATATTCTGGTATGCTGGATCAGGTGTGTGTATGTCTGGAACTGTGCTTTTCCACCTCAGAGCTGGCCAGTAGCTCTTATGGAAGTCCTCACTAACGTCCACCTACTGTCGTCCCTCTTGAAGTGCTTGACTGTATGTGTGCAGACTAGCAACGTGACGACAGGCGGCAGGTTCTGATGGAGCATCCTCCGAGTGGGCGAAAGTGAGGAGAGATCAGGGGTGGTCGGGGTTGTGACTTTAGGTGAGGGCAAGGTAACTGGAAAGGTGGGTTCCTGGTTCTCCTTTGTGCCCGGGCGAGAGAGAGCAAGTAGGTTGCAGTGTGTTAACCCGGTGGGCTCTGAGGGGTGAGTGACCCCTGGAGCCCGCACGCGGCAGCCTCTATAGTCAGGCCTCCCGCTCATCCGCGCTGTGATTGGCTGACTGGCACGCGCCAAGACACGCTCGCTCTGGATTCTGGCTTGCTTCACCTCCTCTTTCTCTTCTTCAAAATAGGTCCCAGAAAGCTGATTACAACCCTCTTTTGGCGGCTTACGGGAGTACAGGGCTGGCACCGAGGTATTATTTAGGGGATAATCAGAAGGAGCTCTTCGGGTAGAGAAAGAGAGTGACTTTTGAGGTAGAGTAAGAAGTCCAGCTTCGCGCTCCGATAATGGAAGCCGCTGATTGGCTGGTGGGCGGGGCGTGGCACGTTGCAGCCGTGAGCGGTCAAAATCAGCTGGCTGTAAAAGGGAGCGCCGTGATTGGCGAAGTGTTTGTCTACTTCATATATATTTATTTATATATATATATATATATATATATATATATATATATATATATATATATATATATATATGTATGTACAGTATATATATACTGTATATATATATATATATATTGAAATGTCGAGTTGGTATTTCAACTCGACTTGGTATAATCTCGATAACAATCTTATAATAAGATATCCTGAGACTGAATATGCTCTACAGGGTCATGTCTAGCTTTATATATCTTGCATCAACTCTTTATCCCAAGGCAGCATTCATACAATAAGAACACAATATTACTTCACACTTTAGTTTATTCAATTTGCATAGGTTTATAGAATAACTTGTATTGTTCTGTCATATAGGGCAGACAATCAAAGGGACACAAGTGACGTATCAAATATAGAATGGTCTATAATAATAACTTAATTATATTTGGTCACGTTACATTTACACACAGTATCAGTAATATAAATATGCAGGAATAATGGTGTTACACATGTACATAGGAAATCAGTCAGATGATAACACGTCTGCGAGTGTAGCATCTAACATGAAGATTTCTGGCACAGAGCGAATTGACTTGAAACAACGTTCACGAGCGCGCAGCGGTGAGCGCTAATCAAGGGGATTAACGGAAGGGTCACACAGGTAAGATAAATACAAGGTAGTGCGTTCGACCCTAAGTCAGAGAGACTGCTTTATTATGAATTTATTATTCGAAATAGTGCGACTATAAGACACTAGTGAAAGTAAAAGAGATACTAAGTAGCCTATCGGCAAGGTAGTTTAATTTGGAACTAATTTATTTAAGCGTTTTTTGTGAAAGACTCGACACACGGATACAACAATAGATATAGACCGGGTATGATATCAATACACACATGTATAGAATTCAAATTCAAATTGAGATCAATGAAGCACTATAACAGGGTTTTGGAATGAATGCAAGTAAATATAAAATGAGGAAAATACACTCAATTACAATGCAACTGGAAATCACAGTTAATTATAATTCGAATGGACTCTGAATAAAAAGGGGCATACACGATGAAGTTGTACTGGGGTGAAAATACTACGATAATAGTATTAAAGGAAATTTGAATATATTTACAAATCCCTATCTGGCAATACGTGAATCAAAGATATTACGCGAATTACATAAACATACGATGTAATCAAAGATTTACTATGGAAATAGTAAAGTAAATGTGGAAACAGTCTCTCCGATAATATGGAGACACGAATATAAAATAACTTGAATAAGAGTTACTATAAATGTGTGAAAATAATTATTAGTTACCCACACACGTAGATCAGATTAATTGACAAGCACTGGTATAAACTAGATAGCTCGAATAATATAATTAAGGTTAACTCAACGGGGGGGGGGGGGTTCTTGACTTTTCGGTAAGGAAAGATAAACAGATTCAAATTTGGGCATAGGTCCTAGGTAAATGGTAGTAAATTAGGGAATATCTTCACGGTATATGCTTTCTCCTCAAGTTGGATACACAAGAGAATAAATCACATATATACAGTAGGTGACATCTGAGAGTATTCAGTCTTGAGCCTGGATCGAGATAAGTTTATGTATCGGGTGCACAATTGATAATTACAAATAACAGCACAGGAAATATACTTCAAAGGGTACACGTAACAATATCTGGCACTATGAATTCACTTGCACAGTTCAAGATTTATGGGAGGACAAATGACTATGTAACGTGTACACAAATTGATAATTGAACAATTAACAGGCACAGATCCTTGGCACAGACCAACTTAATAACACTTCCGGAATACTCGCATATATTACCTTACCTTCAACAATAGCCACAAATTGAGATACGCAGAAACACTTAGGGTAGCGTGGGGGAGGAGAAGGGCCAAGTACGAGGGTCGGGGCGTCACAGAGGTCCGGACACGGCGGCTGGACGTAATGGGGCCACCTTCGTCAGGAGTCCAAGGGGCAGGGCCAGACGTTATGATACTGCTTCGGCAGGAGTCCAAGGGGCAGGGGTTGGACGTCAGGGGAGCACTTCGTCAGGAGTCCAAGGGCAGTGGACAGCAGGCTCCTTCTCTCTCAAGGGGAAACAACTCCCGGATAATAATCCGGATGGAGTGTTTAGGTAGTAATACTCCCGGACAATAATCCGGACGGAGCAACTTACCGAGTTTGAACTGACTTCCTGTAGTTTCAGTCAGTCTATATTTGGGTTATTTCTCATGGTAAGTTTGCATGATCTCGCATGAATAGGGGCATAGTCAATACCTAAAAATTGGCTATGTTGAGGTTAATAATTACATGAAAAATATATTATGTTGCTTAATGACATAGCACTGAGGTTATCGTCTTTTTTACCTTTCTTTCTTACTTATACCATCAAGCCTGATGATGTAATTCGTGATTTTCTGTTCACTAATTGTTTTGGCTATTTGGATTGTTTATGTAATGATTTTCTTCTTTGGCACTTCCTATCACTATTTCACTTTCCATCTCGTCTGGCAGCTTCTCGAGGATGGAGGGCCCCAATGATTTAAATACTCCCAGGGCTCTTTATGCTTAGATTGCATAAAACAAAAATCATCATAATATTCGGGGGAAAGTTCTGCCTTGGCTGTTTGAGCCCCACACTGTGATTGGCGGGGCCGGGTGAGGTGATGATTGGTGGGACTTGACCTGCCTTCCGGGGGTAACTCACCGGTTTGCCCGGAAATTAGAGAATGGGTCCATGGGTCAGATTTTCCGTTCTCTGGAGAATGGGAAATTAATCTGTCTTTAAAACCTTTTCTTCTGTTCTCCCTGGATTCTCTGACGGTGGCTATTCTGTGTGGTTGTCCTTTAGGCTCCGTTATTTCATATATATATATATATATATATATATATATATATATATATATATATATATATATATGTACAGTATATACATATATATATACAGGTCTATATATATATATATATATATATATATATATATATATATATATATATATATATATATATATATATTCTATTGTTCTTATCACACATACCGGTACTGCATATGGGTGCCAACAAATTCAGGTAATCTATATATTATTTGAAGGTGTAACTAGAATTAATGCAGCAATGGTTTCTTTACAGTTTTAAGACCAGTATGAGGTGTTTCATTATTCGTTTATATATAGTTGTGCATTTACCATTTGTGGTATATCCTCAACAAGACCTGTTGTCTATTGTATGTAGCGGAAACAATTATTATGTCAATAATCCAAGAACCAATAGAGATAATTATTTTATTATCAATGTTTTCTAAGACAATATAGATGTTGCCCTACATAGTAAGAATAACTTTCTCAAAACTATATAACTTTTGAATAATAGTAGTACAAATTAATGAAGACTTAATGGACATGATGTAAGCACACGGAAATATGCAGAGAGTTTACCGGCCCACACGAAGCAGATTCCTTCCGCAGCCAACCAATATCATTCATAATTACGTTTGACACATTTCAAAGTTTCTGAGTTGAATAAATTACTAGGTTATCTATTCCACATTATTCACAACCCTCTGATGCCATTTGTACGGGCTATTTTGCAATCATTCAGCATGAACACTTTACTTATGTCTCATTTGTTTATGGTATTAACCTCTTAACCTCTATCATAATATCTACTCTACATCTTCGTCTTTCTAATGAATGTAAGCCGAGGGTTTTAACCTCTTCTCATATTATGCATGTCTAAACATTTAATAATACGATGGATTGGCTATAGATAGTCTACATACATTATATAAAAAGGGCGCCAAAACTAAACAGCATAATCCATAATATTATGTTGTCACACTAAGTGAAATTTCAAGATAAAGTCAGCAGTTCTGTCGCTCAAACTCCTAGAGATAAATCCGAGAATCTTGTCTGCTTTGTTGTCTAGGATTCAGATCATTCCTAACTAACCAACCAAATATCTCATATAGTTAGTTTATAAATTCGTACTATATATGATTGTATAAAAACAAAATACCCAATGAATATGGTTAATGAATATATATATATATATATATATATATATATATACCGGTATATATATATATATATATACATATATATATATATATATATATATATATATATATATATATATATATATATACCCGATATATATATATATATATATATACCCGATATATATATATATATATATATATACCGATATATATATATATATATATATATATATATATATATATATATATATATATATATATACCGATATATATATATATATATATATATATATATATATATATATATATATATATATATATATACCGATATATATATATATATATATATATATATATATAAATATATATATATATATATATATATACCGGTATATATATATATATATATATATATATATACTGTATATATATATATATATATTTATATATACCGGTATATATATATATATATACCGATATATATATATATATTGTGGCAATCGATACATCCTTGGGAAAGCGGAGGCGTATAAGGAATAGAAGAACCAGAAGCACTCGGTGTAAAAACTTGTTTATTGGGCGACAGTTTCGGAGGTGACTTAGTCCATCATCAGGCGAATCTACAAAATAAAACATAGTCTTATCAGTTAAAATTACAAGACAAGGCTAAGAAGCGGGATAGTAATGTTGCGAATCAATTATTTGAGACACCGTGTGCAATTGAAAGTTAAACAAAATTGAAATGAAGGAATGTAAGCAAAGTCAGTACAATAGAGAACAACAATAATAGATATACCTAAAATAGCTTAAACATAAGTAAACGTGACTGAATGTGAACAAAGGACGAACAAATAAAAATGGAACGCTAAGAAAAGACATTGGAGAAAAATAACAGTAGTTAATTAAACATATAGAACAAATTGTTTGCTTGGAAACGGAAGACAAATTAAGCGACTTATATACTACATACATACATACATACATACATCGCCTGATGATGGAGTAAGTCACCTCCGAAACTGTCGCCAATAAACAGGCTTTTACACTGAGTGCTTCTGGTTCTTCTATTCCATATATATATATATATATATATATATATATATATATATATATATATATATATATATGAATAGAAGGATAAGAGCCAGAGTCGTATACATTATGACGTTTATTGCAAATTTTCGGATGTACCTACATCCATCTTCAGGTATATTTATCGATCCTAAAAGAAAGTACACCAATATTTGTAAAATTTGTAGAAATGTAGGATCATCATACAGTATATATATATATATATATATATATATATATATATCGGTATATATATATATATATATTTATATATATATATATATATATATATATATCGGTATATATATATATATATATATATATATATATATAATATAATATATATATATATATCGGTATATATATATATATATATATATATATATATATATATATATATATAATATATATACCGATATATATATATATATATATATACACAAGATATTTATGGCAATAATTATGTAAGAATATATAGTATGTAAATAAGAAAAACAATATATTGAACAATTAGGTTATTATATCAGAATATTTAACTATAACTAGAAATTGATAGTTTTATGAAACACCAATAGATAACACTAATAGACACAAATTTGCAGAGCACTTACATTGTTGACAGACCTCGAACCACTACGACACAACCAAAATACACAAACAAACACTATTTATACATTACACAGGAGTTACTAACTACTATACCAAACCAAATGAGTGAAAACTTTGCACATGAAAACCCTTTCGCTGCGGGTGAATTAAGAACCAAAATCAAATATTGAAATCCTAACCCACTAATGATGAAAGACTACCGAAACAATTTGGACCAACTAACTACCGGTATTAATATTTACCTATGTATTTATTTCAGGTTCATACTTATTGATATTATAGGTTTGATTCCCGAAGGGAAGTATAGAAAACCTAATATTTAGTAGGGCCCCGTAATCATTGACGATATCGCCTATTAGTATAATAGTCTCCATTCAACTTCCCGCGACAGCATTTTGAATCTACCGCGCGGAAGGAATCCTGGAGTACTCTTCATAAGCGCACGCTCAATTGCCTTATGGGTTCGTCATTATGATTGGGTACCCTACAGAAAAAACTCCGTAAAAAATAAAAAATAAAAAATAACTTAATATCTGTTATCATAATTATGACTTTCCATATGTGGATTTCTTGTGTTTTGCTTCCCCGACACCAGGCCCTCTAGCGGCCATCTTAGTCCTTCATTGATATACTAAGATAAAACTATAGAAATCAACGAATGGGAAGTGGTATGGATGGGAGGGACATTTATCGTCAATGATTACGGTGCCCTACTAAATATTAGGTTTTCTCTACTTCCCTTCGGGAATCAAACCTATAATTTAATAGTGGCCCCTTCATCATTGACGATATCGCCTGAATACCAAGATTGGAGGGGGGACATTCGTGTAAATATCCTAACCTCAGGGGAAAAAGTAATCCATATAAAAAAAAATATATATATTGTATGCAAACAATATATAAAAAATACAAAAGATTGTAAGCAGTGCGTGGCATCAAGAAAATCTGCTTATCATGACCAGATTTTACTTCAAGATCTATGCATGATATAGATTGGGACACGCATGTGTTCCCTTTAATAGAACTATCCTGTAGAATTTCGATCTAACCTTAACACTATTTGTGCAGTATAAATATGTTTGTACAATCTGATAATATTGCATAGTTGCAACTATGCTAGATTTCTTCTTAAATTTAACATCAAAAATAAAATATTGAACTGTATAACCAGTTCGATCACAGCTCTTGATTGATCACAGTCTCCGGCCGACGGGGACCTAGTGAGGTATGGGCTATTCCGCACCCCCCCCCCCCCCCCCTCCCCCGTTTTAAAACAAATCTTACATAATAGAACATAACCTACTGGACCCGTTGTCGTAAAGCTATACAGGTACGCTTTGGTTTATCTAGAGCGACAGACAGGTATTTATTAGTGGCCCCTCCATCATTGACGAACATGCCTATTACATAAGGCATCCTCTTCAAACACTAAACCGCCGTAGTTTGAATCTACCGCGCAGAGCATTTAAAAAACTGAGGAGCCTTCATCATGAGCGCACGCAACCTCACTCATGGCTTCAGTCATTATGAATTGGGTTCTCACTACGAAAAAACTTCGTAAAAAATAAAAACAAAAAGAAAATAAGAATAACATATCCAATAAGCTTCCCATCATATCGTGGATGTACTTGTGTGGATCTTTGACCAGACGCTGATTCAGACGTCATTCTTCCTTCTCTGCTCTGCGCTCAGCCTGCCCGGACGTGTCTCCCCATGCTCCGCGGGTTCCGCATTTGTTGCGTCCCTAGTGAGTTTTTTCTCATTTGTTTACTCCGGGATGTATCGAGTAAGGTTAGGATATGCGTAGCAGGAGTGTCCTGGGCTAGTTGCCCGCAGTGCAGTGTATTTTGGGTCGTGTGTTTGGGGCATCTATTTCGGATGTACCCTCGTGGTCCTGTTGTGGACAGGAGAACTTTTTCACAGTTAGCTAGCTTTGTGATGCAGGCGGCTTTCTTTACGCGTTTTTGCTTCCTTTTATCTTTCTGATGAGGTAGCATATTTTTGCTGACATTCCCAGCGTATTTTCTTCACTTAGTGAAGTTTTTTCTGGGTCCCGAGTCAGTTCTTCCCTTTGCCGGAAGTGTTTGCTACAGTGGTGTGTTGGCGGTGGTCCCTGTTGTGATATAATTCAGTGCTTTTTGTTTATATTCCGACTTGTTACTGTTATCCGTCTGCCTAGGCCTAGCCAGCCTCTCGTAGCTTTACCACATATACAAGTGTTATTGATTTATTTTCTAAATATGTACTGCTGTGTCATGTGTGTCCTGGTTTAGTTGTGTAATGGCTAATTCCACAGACTATTTTTGTGTCCTGGGTTAGTTGTGTATTGGCTAATTCCGCGGACTATGTTGGGCCCGGCGTTAGTTGTGTTTTGGCTACGCCTCGGTCCGGTGTTGCGTTCAGATGGTATCTGGACGGGGTGGGGTTTTTCCGGCGGGTTTTTCTCGGTTTCACCTTGATCAACCTGGCGGGTTGCCGAGTTTTGGCCACGCGTGGTTTAAAACAGGCTTGTTTCCCCGGCGAGTGGGTGTCTGTGGCTCCCCAGGACTGCGTCTCTGTGGTGTCTGTTTCAGGCTCTTTTTGAATCCCGCGCGGGATGGCTGTACCCATCTAACAGTGTTCATACGGACACGTGTTGTTTGTAGTTTTTTCGGTTTTGCAAAGCCAATATAAAACTAAGCTGTTGTTGTATTTCCTCCCCGGCGATCTTTTACAAAGAAATGGGGATAGGAACAATTGGGGTTAACTTTTAAACTTGAAATCACCTGGCGGGTGCAACCTGGAAGGGTGGGATGTCCGAATTTGCGAAAATTCAGTTTAGTTGACCAGTCAATTGAGGGATGCATTGTGTATCGCCTCCTTCGACATACGGCGCTTTAGGGCACAATTGGGGTTAACGTTTTTTAAACTAATATTCACACCCGGCGGGTGCTCCTTAGAAAGGTGGGAATAACAAATTTACAATTCAGTTAGTTAACCGGACAATTGAGGGATACGTTTTGTATCGCCACCTTCAACATACGGCGATCTCAAAAGATACTTCGGGAGAAGTTATATCTCGTATATTTGTCAGGCTTCCCAGTTTTTGATCTACGAGATAATTCGGGGGCCGGCGTCTTTTTTAGTTTTTTTTTTCCAAAATTGAATCTTGAAACAAACACCACCGGAAAGACTTAATCAGTTATAAACGCCATGCTGGTCTTTATATATTATGTCAGCAGGTATTCATAAATCTTTTGGACAAATTAAGATATTTCAGTTTGTATCGCCGCCTTCAACATACGGCGATCTCAAAAGATACTTCGGGAGAAGTTAGATCTCGTATATTTGTCAGGCTTCCCAGTTTTTTATCTACGAGATAATTCGGGGGCCGGCGTCTTTTTTAGGGGGTTTTTCCAAAATTGAATCTTGAAACAAACACCACCGGAAAGACTTAATCAGTTATAAACGCCATGCCGGTATTTATATTTTATGTCAGAGGGTATTCATAAATCTTTTGGACAAATTAAGATATTTCAGTTTGTTTCGCCGCCTTCAACATACGGCGATCAAAAAAGATACTTCGGGAGAAGTTAGGTCTCGTATATTTGTCAGGCTTCCCAGTTTTGATCTACGAGATAATTCGTGGGCCGGCGTCTTTTTTAGGGTGTTTTTTTCCAAAATTGAATCTTGAAACAAACACCACCGGAAAGACTTAATCCGTTATAAACGCCATGCTGGTCTTTATCTATTATGTCAGAGGGTATTCATAAATCTTTTGGACAAATTAAGATATTCTGAAATCTTTTACTTAGGAAACCCCACCGCGTAGCGAGCTGTAGTCGTTGAGGATTACGTCTTGTTACCCGGCGGGTTATTTAACACTTATGTGCGAACATGATTGGGTTAACCTTATGAGCATTAATTCCTGGAAATTTTCTTTTTTTCCAGAGCTGGGTCCCGGCGGGTCTATACAGAACCTGGAGTAAGTATCCCACCAGTCTCTGTCATGGCTACCTTTGCCCCGGTTTTTGCTTTATGCATTACGCCCTCCTGTTCAGGTATCCCTATTTTTGCGCACACCCTTTGTATAAAATGTGTTAAAATGTCTCGTTTGGTGTGGGTTATTTTTCCGGCGTTTTTCTCGTTGCTCCGAGAACACCGTTTTTTGTTTACCGAGTTTTTAGTCAGGATGGCTAACAATAGGTAAGTTACCCCGACGAGTTTGATAGCTTGAGGGCTCTACAGAAACTGCGTTTTCTGTGGTCGAGCCTGGGATCAGGCTATCTGTGATTATTCCCGGCGAGGGGGGCTCCACACAGTTATCTAGGTGATCATGCTGACACCTGTTGGATATGATGGTTTTCTCGGCTTTTCAAAACCATTGAAACAATGCTGTCTGTTTGTTTGGTCTTTCACTCCCGGCGACCTTTTTACAAAGAGGTCTGGGGCAGGTATAACTGGTTTGACATTGCATATAAAACCCGGCGGTTATACCTTCGGGTGGTTATATTAACAGATTTATGATTCGCGATAATTTGCCAAACAATTGATTGATACAATAGGGTATCACGGCCTTCAAGACGGCGATCTATGAGGGCTTCTGGGAGAAGCCGGATTAGAGATTAAGATAGGCTTAGACTTTTTATGGGATTAAAAGATGCCTGAATCTTACTAGTGTTTCAAGTGTAAAGGAATAATTGAAAGACTTCATATTTAATAAAGATATGCTTCATCTTTATGAGGATTCAGAAGATATGCTTAATTCTTTTGGACAGGTAAAGATATGCTGAAATCTTTAATAAGCCATTGACACAATGCTGTTTGTTTGTTTGGTCTTTCCCTCCCGGCGACCTTTTTACTAAGAGGTCTGGGGCAGGTACAATTGGTTTGACATTGCATATAAAACCCGGCGGTTGTACCTTCGGGTGGTTATATTAACTGATTTGCAATTCGCGATAATTTGCCAAACAATTGATTGATACAATAGGGTATCACGGCCTTCAAGACGGCGATCTATGAGGGCTTCTGGGAGAAGCCGGATTAGAGATTAAGATAGGCTTAGACTTTTTATGGGATAAACAGAAGCCGGAATCTTACTAGTGTTTCAAGTGTAAGGGGATACTTGAAAGACTTCATCTTTAATAAAGATATGCTTCATCTTTATGAGGATTCAGAAAATATGCTTAAATCTTCTGGACAGGTAAAGATATGCTGAAATCTTTAATATGAAACTAAAGGAAAACGAAAAGTAGTGGTGGAGTGCTACGGTTCGTTGCCCGGCGGTTTTGTGGCACATATTTTTTACCATTTTTTGGGTGTAACCCTATGAGCTTTAATCCCCGGAAATTTCTCTTTCCAGGGCGGAGTACCGGTGTTGCACCAGGTGACCAGGTAGTTCCCGGGGGTGGGGTAGTTTTCCCCCAGTCTCTGTCATGTCGGCACTTGAACCTCTCCTTGCTGTATGTTCAACGCCGTTAAGCTGAGGTATCTCTATATTATTTTTATTTGTTAATGAAATAATTTAATCACTGATTAATAATAAACATATATATTTTCTATGATTATATTATGATAATATTGTGTTTATTTATAGTAATTCATTTTAATACAATTAAATATAAATTAAATTAATTAGTATACTTTATGATTTTGCTCACCAGCTCTGCTTTAAATGTGTTAATGAGCTATGGGAGCTTTTAATTATCATAAACCTTTACGGGACTCGGACGAGGGCTCCCATTCCGAGAGTATACCAAGCTCGCAAGCGAGGGACAGCCACAGCCAAGGTGTATGGCGATACACACAGTCCTGGCAGGACAGAACACATCCCTTTGTGGCTCAACTAGTGCTGACGTCCACCGGGATGCCGATATACCATCTTCTATCCCAGTTTTAACATGGCAACATGTGGAGGTCCCGGCTTCGGCGGGATCTTCCCATGATAAGCCAGACTTAACGGATGAAGAACAACGATCTCTGGTCTCAGAGATGGAGGTTGAAGAGTCCAGTCACCTTCTAGGCGACTCTCAGGGTACTGTCGAATCTCCACGGAGTTCGTCATCGGCTAGGTATGTACCGGCGGAAGAGATTGATGGACTACTATTGAATGCACTTAATAGGTTCTTTGGCCCTACGCCGGAAACTCCTACAGTTGATACGGGAGATCCCGCGATGTCGACGAATGTGCGACCTCTGGCTACATCCTTTGCTTTAGCTAAAATACCTACCCATCCTCTTATGTCAGATCCAATTTCCAATGTGCTAGGCACAGCAGCTCTCACTACTTCCAATGTGTGAGTCATATCAGACATATCTCCCCCTCCTTTAGACAAGGCGCCAGTCAAAAACAGGAGCTATGCCTCTTTTATACGGGCCTGATGAGTCAGGGGTAGCAATGTTACGGAAATGTTTTGGATGTTCATATTAAGGCCATTCCAAGTTATTATAACCATGATTTTATCTTCCCACCAAATCCCTCCAGAACACCATTCTTGGTTCTCTCTTCCGGTTTTTGGTGCCGGCGGAGTCCCCTCTGCTTTGTTTGACTTCTTGGCCGCCACCCCCCAAATAATCAATTTGTGAGAATTATAAGATCCCTTTAGCACGCCTTCCCCAGCTTACCTAGACCGCGAGTTTAGGTTAAGGGGAAAATCATTTAAACTGTTTTCGCAATATATGGTTCCCAGAAGGTAACAAAGTCTCTGTTACGCTCTTCTCAGGCAATAGAAACCGCGGAAGTCAGGAAAGCCATTGAACTTTCCCGGCGCTTGCTTCTCCAGACTTCCATCCAAGTCTTTAGGAGATATTCGGACGGCCTTATTAGAGGCAGTTCGAGCAAGGCAGGATCTGTGGATGTTCTTAGTGAAGAACCTTCTTGACCGTATTGCAAGCCAAGTAGTTCTGTCTCCAGTTCTAACTCCTTCTTTTCACCAGCAGTTTGGAAGACTGTTTTCAATTTGGCACAAGCATTCAAGCAAGGTCCCGGCAAGCCCTGATGCCCTTGTTAGAACAAGGGATCGGGGTCTTGTGGTATCTGGGCGACTAACTGGTGGTGGCAGAAACAGAAAAGTTACGCATCATGCATGTCTACGTTACGTTAAACCATCTCAAATCTCTAGGATTCAAGGTCAACTTAGTAAAAGTCAAACCCTTGTTCCCTCACGAGTATTTCAGGGGATAGGGCTGGTCGAGGACACAGCTTCTCTCACTCTGCGTCAGAGTGTGGACACTCGCAACGGATTTCGCAAAAACTGTTTATGTTTTTCCACAGTCTGACTACGACACGGAGACTTTGGGAATCTCTAGTCGGTTCTCTCAACTGGGTTCAGCTAACTGTGAAGTTGGGCCGGTTGAAAGTCTAACGTTTATTCTTGGAGTGCAACAAATTTTTTCCACTTTTACCGGCGGGGATAGTTTGGCCTATCCCAACGTTATTACACAACTTACTAGCGGTTTGGGCGACGAGAGAACTGTTGCACGCAGTCATGTCATGAACCTCTCCTCCGCCGTCGGTAGGGGTGGACATGGATGCGTCAGGAACGATAGGTTGGGGCTTTTAGTCAAACCTCGGGCATCAGGGTCAAAGGTTTTGGTCCCATTTAGACATCTTCCACATCAATGTCAAAGACTTTCTAGTCCCCTTATCTGTCCTTCAAGCTCACGGCTCTGCTTTACGGGGCAAGTCGGTGGCCTTCAGAATGGACAATCTGAATGCGGTTCACTGTATTCAGACACAAGGGTCAATGAGATCTCGGAAGTGGCTAAACGTGTCAGCAAAGATTTTATACTAGCCAACAGGCTGGACATTCATCTTCACGCATCTTATCTCCCAGGCGTAGCAAACGTCTGGGCAGACGCTCTGTCTCAGAGACAAAGCACAACAGTAGAATGGGCGCTCTTGCGATTGCGGAGCATTACCATCCACAAGTGGATTTGTTTGCGTCTGAGAAGACTCACAAACTCAAACTGTACCTCACCCGCCGGACGATAACGCCGGCAGGCGGACCAGACGCTCTGAGGACGGACGGGAACAGGTTGAGTTCCATTTATCTATTTTCCGCCGCCAGACGCGTCTCTAATGTGCCACGTAGTCAACAAACTACAGGATTAGAGAGGCGTAGTCTCGCTAATCGCGCCGCTGTGACCGGCGCAGTGTAGTACCAGCATTGGAACACGTGGTGCCCGCACCCAGTGTCACTCCCGGTCGGGTTGTTCCATTCAGAATTTATCTGTTCATGCAGAAACATTTATCTGAAAGTGATTCATGTGGGCAGGTTTTAAACTCCGCCCACCTCCCCGTCAGCTCATGCCTACCTGGTCTCTGGACAAAGCATTGTCGTTATTTTCGTTCACGTATGTACCAAAGACTGCAGATTTTACAAAAAGGGCAGTATTCCTTATGGCTTTGGCTACCGGGAACAGAGTATCTGAGCTGGCGGCAGAGTTCATGGTGCCGGCGTTTAAAAGGGGAACGGTGCACCATCTTTTTTGCCCAGTGCAAGCTCTAACCAAATATTTAAGAGTGGCACCTCTAAAATCACCAGGGTGCTTTATGGGTCGCAAGTCCGGGTGAACTCTTGATGGAGCGTACACTGGCTTCTCTCTTGGTCGAGGACTTTAAAGAGAAGAATCCCGGTGTTGTGGGTAGGACCCACGATTTACGCAAGGGGGCAGCCTCTTTACGTTTCCTTAATAATCTTTCGGTGGAAGTTATTAAGTCCACACAGTTGTGGGCCTCTAATCAGGAGTTTTTGACTCAATACCTTTCAGTAGCTCTGGACAAACCTTCCTCCTTGCCATGTATGGCTTTACGGCAGAAGGTCTAGGTGGCCTTTTTAGTCAGGTTTTGTTTAATTTCAAGAAAAAGGGGGGGGGGGGGAGAGTGCAGTCAGTGTGACATAAGACACCCTAGACCCCTCCGGAGTATGTGTTCGGAACATACGAGCTGTGATACTGTTTGTAGGCATTGTATTATAAAATGTCTCTGTAGTATTCATTGCAGGAAATTGTGCTAAAGGCCAAAAGTAGTGTTACAAAAATTCTTGTTGTAAGTAGTTTTAGCTGTGAAGCAATAGATTTTAAAGAAATCTCGGTAGTTGCAACTATGACTTTTACTTTTGAAGTATTTACTTTTGCATAAGTACACGAGTTCAGTACTTCTACGAAAGTACAAGAATTCATTTATGTTTGGTTATATTTTTAGGAATATATCCACTAGTTAATGGGGTTTATATGTGCACATGTAAACTTATAAGTGTTTAGTTTTCACCACTTACTTTAAGTGGGGTGCCTTCTTAACTAGCAGATCTGTGTACAGAGTCTCAGAGTTAACCCTTTTTCAAGCAGGCTTCTTTGAAGCATGCTCCTGCTTGTACCCCTTTTTGAAGATTTAGGCTGTATAAAGTTTATGCGCCCGAATATATCTTTTGTACAAAAGTAAGAATACTATGTGGTTGTTTGATTATCTGCTTTTCTAGAGTTATGATATGATTACGAATGTCCCCCTCCAGTCTTAGAAGTCAGGCATGTTCGTCAATGATGGAGGGGCCACTAATAAATTATAGGTTTGACTCCTGTAAGGAGATAAAGAAAACCTAATATTTAGTAGTGGCCCCGTAATCATTGACGACTGGGGCCCTCCCGACCATCCCCTTCCCATTCGTTGATGTATTAAGGATTTTGGTTTACTTGATATGTCAGTGAAGGAAGAATGACGCCTGAATCAGCGTCTGGTCAAAGATCCACACAAGTACATCCACGATATGATGGGAAGCTTATTGGATAAGTTATTCTTATTTTCTTTTTGTTTTTATTTTTTACGAAGTTTTTTCGTAGTGAGAACCCAATTCATAATGACTGAAGCCATGAGTGAGGTCGCGTGCGCTCATGATGAAGGCTCCTCAGTTTTTTAAATGCTCTGCGCGGTAGATTCAAACTACGGCGGTTTAGTGTTTGAAGAGGATGCCTTATGTAATAGGCATGTTCGTCAATGATTACGGGGCCACTACTAAACATTAGGTTTTCTTTATCTCCTTACAGGAGTCAAACCTATAAACGTGTTAGGAAAGTATGATTGGAAGCCCATAGTTGAGTAGTAGCAATGTCTTATATAGGAAAATTCTGTAGAAATCTTAGACACTGCCCATTTCCTGATGTCGTGAGTCCTGCCCACCACGCTAAGGTTACTTTCCTTAATGACGTCTACTAGCAAGGAAGCTAACTTTCTTCTCGTAACACGATTACCTGCCTGGTTCACCCACAGAGCACCTGGTTGGCGAGGATGCTCAGCCCTCATAAACTTAGTTAATGCCTGGACTGGGCATAAAATGTGATGAGTGTGTCCGCGTTTCAATGCCGGAACAGAAAATTCAGAAAACACATGATCGGAATGCTAATTTTTAGCAATAAATGTGGGAGACGGCGCGATTTGTACATGATCGTGCAGCCTCCCACACCTAAGGCAATTAGGTTCGTTGCTCATCGCCGCCAGCTCAGACACTCTATTTCCGGTGGCGAGAGCCATGAGGAATACAGCCTTCTTTAACCCTTAATTAGCGGCGAGCAACATAAGTCGAGTTAAATAAAGCTGGAATATGTGGCGGTGCTCGACATAGGTCGAGTGGCAATTTCAGCACGTAATGTTGCTGAGAGAGAGAGACAAGTGGTGGCAGGAGAGTAGCGAGCGTATGACTGCTCCAGACCACCGCGGCGAACCTACTGACACGAATCCCACCTCCCTCTCTCACTCGCTATATACGGAATTGTATGGGGAAAGTGCCTAATTACATGCTTTTTGCACTCGCGTTGCACGGTTATTGCAAGAAAACTAGCCATCATAAAAGGATCGTTATGGTGTCATTCGAAAGCTCTGTTTATGCCCTTTCAGGGATAGATACTTGTTTTACGTTCTGGGTCTTATTTAGGCATGAAAATGATCACGTAAACAGCCCTATTTTGGCTAAAAACACCCCGCTGGGCGGTACATATAAATAAACCGCATAGGCCACTCTTAAGGTGTTAAGAGTGAATCAAAATCTGGCGCGTTATTATATTTACGTGACTGAAGTAGTGATAAGGCTTTGTCAAGTGACCAGGTGGGCTTGAGCTGACGGGGTGGTGGGCGCAACTTGAAACACGCCCTCATAAACCCTTTCTCCTCCGCCTGCGGTATGGAAAGCCCAGTGAGATAAAAAAAGGGAGTTCTGATGACAGATAAGTTATTTTTTAATGTGACTACTGAAAAACGTTTTTGCTCAAATAGATAATCTAGGTATTTGAAAATCAAGGCTCCCGAAGCATCTGTTTGCCCTGACTCTACAATCCAAGTTGTGAATGTTTTCCAATGTGATTGATATTGTCTCCTGGTAGACAAAGTATATTGGTTCATAAGCTTATTTGTGACACTTTCCCCAAATTCAGC
Organism: Paralithodes platypus; assembly: GCA_032716605.1. Taxonomy (NCBI): domain Eukaryota; kingdom Metazoa; phylum Arthropoda; class Malacostraca; order Decapoda; family Lithodidae; genus Paralithodes; species Paralithodes platypus. The sequence goes on from CM064525.1 coordinate 24,210,252, forward strand.
TAACCATTTTGCATTGTAAATGTCCATAAGGCAAAACTGAGCGAGGTCCGAAGGTTGCCAATCGTTTCTAAGTGGAATGCGGAGACCGGGAGCGACACTGGGTTCCTGCACCATTCCTGCAATTCATGGTACCACACCTGAGCCGGCCATAACGGCGTGATCATCGAGACTGCGCCCCGGTAACCCCTTAGTTTGTGAAGCACCCTGCACAAAGTCTTTTTGATTCTCTGTCCTCACAACTCAGTGTCCTCAACTTAAATGCTTCTTCTGAAATCACTGTGTTGGGTGATTTTAATGTCCATAATGTTGAATGGCTCACTCATTCAGCCAGGACTGATGATGCTGGTCTTGAATGTGAGCTATTTGCAGACTCATTTAATCTCACTCAACTAGTCAACCAACCCACCCATGTACCAGATAATCCTAATCATAATTCCCACCTACTGGACTTATTTTGAACAACCAATTCAGAAAAGTATGATGTTACAGTGAGGTCCCCGCTTGGATCTTCTGATCACTGTCTGATACAGGCTACCTGTCTATCACCTACCACACCTTCCCACTCTGAACCTGCTTTGGTGACTAAATGGCATTACGATAGGGCAGACTGGGAGGGTCTTCAAGGTTTCTTTATTGTTATTCACTGGACCTCTTTCTTTTCTAATGATGCACACACCACCTTGAGCCACATACAAGATTTTGTAAAAATTGGAATGGAAACTTTTATTCCTCATCAAAAGTACAGTAAAAGATCTAATTCACCTAAATGGTTTGACCATAATTGTGCTAGAGTAACTGAACAAAAAGCAATAGCCTACAATGCATACACAAGATCAAAAACACATGAAGCCTTTAATTATATACTTTAAAGACATCAGAAATCATGCCAAAACTGTATTAAACCTAACTAAATCAAACTTTCTCCACAAGCAGGCAAATAAACTTATAAATAATCCAAATGATAACAAAATATTTTGGTCTACTCTTAACACATTCAAATCCAACTTCACTACTGCTTCATCCATTCCACCATTAAAATCTCCGACTGGCAATCTTGTAAGTGACCCACGAGGTAAAGCTAACCTTCTTGCGGATATTTTCTCCACCAACTCAACCTTAGATGAAATAATTCAAGATGTCCCTGTACTTAATTTTAATTCGCCTGAAATTCCCTCACTTAAGATCCACACCAGACATGTCAAAACTATTTTGCAGAATCTCTCAGTAGATAAGGCTCCTGGTCCAGATGAAATTCCTCCAATAGTACTTAAGAATTGCTGCTTAGTGCTCGCTCCTGTATTGGCAAAAAATGTCCGTCTGTGTACTCATACCTCATGCTTCTCAGTACCCTGGAAAGAAGCAAACATCCATCCAGTTCCTAAAAAAGGTGCCTCTTCAGATCCATCAAACTACAGACCAATAGCTATAACTTCCACTCTTTGTAAAGTCTTTGAAATTATATTAAATAATCACATACTTAAGCATCTTGAGAATAATAAATTAATCAGTGATGGGCAATATGGTTTTAGACGATGTCGATCAACTGCAGACATTCTTTGCCTTCTTACGCATCAAATCAACCAAGCTACAGACCAACATGGTTACATGGTGAAACACATACAATAGCACTGGATATATCAAAGGCATTTGATAGAGTCTGGCATCAATCCTTATTGTCGAAGATGTCACACTACGGCCTTGCATCATTAGTTCCACTAATTTCTTCTTATCTTCATAACAGAAAAATATGTGTAATGGTAGATGGCCTTTATTCTCAATTTCACTCAATAAATGCTGGTGTTCCCCAGGGATCAGTTTTGGCCCCAACTCTGTTCCTCATTCATATCAATGATCTCATATCTACCACTCATAATCCAATTCATTCCTACGCAGATGACTCAACACTCCACAGTTCCTTCACATTTACCAATTCTTTCACCCAACCCGATCTTATAAATTCAAAAATAAACACTGCAATTTCTCTGAACCAGGACCTTTCTAGAATTAATGAATGGGGACAAAAGAATCTAGTTTCCTTTAATGCACAGAAAACCAAGTACATTCAATTTTCTAACCGACAGAATCTCACTGACTCCCATATATTTTTTAATGATGTAAATATTCCCACTTCACCTAGTATTGACATTCTCGGTGTAACATTAACTACTAACTTAAGCTGGACACATTATATTAGAAGCATTGCTAAGAATGCCTCTAAAAATCTGGGACTCCTGTACAGAGTTCTAGAATTCTTCACTGACGAGCAGTTGGCCGTAATATATAAAAGTCATGTGCGTTCTCAGATGGATTACTGTTCACCTCTGTGGAGTGGAAGTGGAGTGGTTGCATTGAGGCAGTTGGACAAAATTCAAAATAAAGCTATTAGATTAATCAATAACCCTGCAATCACACAGGACCTTCCTACATTATCCATACGAAGAAACGTTGCATCCCTTGCATTATTCTACAGATATTTTCACGGCAATTGTTCCAAGGAACTTGCTTCAATTGTGCCGCCTCTCCACATCTTTCCCTGTAGAACTAGGGCAGGTGAGAGCGCCCATGAATTTACACTTTCTCCTCCACAATGCAGAACTTCTTCTTATCAAAATTCATTTATCCCTAGAACTACTACTCTTTGGAATTCACTTCCCTCGAGTTGCTTTCCACAAACTTACAATCTACAAAAGTTTAAATCCAGTTGTTACAAACATTTTATGAATGGAGGATGCCTTTAGGCACATGGACCTTTTTGTTTTATCTGTGTTTTTCCTTCCTCTGTTCATTGTCTCCTTAAAAAAAAAAAAAAAAAAAAAAACATTAGAACAGAATCTGGTGGAGGAAAAAGATAAATTGAAGTCCACTTGTTCCAATCCTCCAATAATGCACCCGGTCCCCCCGCCGGGGTCACCCCCTGGCGAGTTAGGAAGAGAGGGAGTCTGTGGTTCTCCCTGGATGCGAACAGATCCACTTGTGGACGGAAAGGCATTGCAATCATCTTGTCGAAGACGGTTTGTTTGATAGCCCATTCTACTAGGGTGCTCCGCCTCCGAGACAGAGCGTCTGCCCAGACGTGCATGCAGATGAATGCCCAGCGATTCGGCCAGGGCAAAAATCTGTTCTGACAATTTTAGCAACTCTCGAGACCTCACTGAGCCCTGCTTCTGAATACAATGTACTGCAGTTAGGTTGTCCATACGGAACGCTATTTATTTTTCTTGCAAAGACATGCCGTGATCTTGGAGAAAAAAGAGTGGAACTAAAAGCTCTTGCTTGTTGATGTGAAAAAGAGTGTCTTGGGTCCAAGTGCCCTGCCCTTGATGGCCTAGATTTGACTGATAGCCCCAACCTAGTGCCCCTGAAGCGTCTGTGTCTACCTATACCGTAGGCGGGGGAGAAACCCATGTCGTTATTGAGTAAAGTGTTTCCGGCTTGGCCCAGACCGATAGTAAGCTGTGGATTAATGGAGGAATTGGCCATAATTTCTTCTCCGGTGAGAGAGGAAAAACTTTGTTGCCTTCCAAGATTAATCTCTTTACTTTCAACCAGCCCAACTTCACAGTTAATTGGATCCAGTTGAGAGAGCCGATCAGGGAATCCCACGTTTTCATGGTCGTACTCAGACTGTGGAGAAAACGGAACAGATTCCTGCGAAATCTGTTCCGATTGTCCACACTCTGAGTAAGAGTTAGATTGGTGGTGTCCCAGATCAGGCCTATCCACTGAATATTCCTTTTGGGAACAAGGAGAGACTTCGCCAAGTTCACTTTGAACCCTAGGTTTTGCACATGATTAAATACTTGGTTTACATGATTGTGACATAACTCCTCTGACTCTGCCACCACCAGCCAGTCGTCTAGATACCAAAACACCTGTATGCCCTGGACCAACAATGGCAAGAGGGTTTGCCGGACTAATTTTGTGAACATTTTCGGTGCCAGGTTCAACCCAAAAGGCATTCTCTGCAAGACATAAGTCTCTTGCTTGACCCTCAGAGCGAGGAATTTCTGGAACCTTTTGTGTATAGGCACATGCCAATAGGCGTCTTTGAGGTCTACTGAGCACATCCAACCTTGTGGCGGAAGAGATAGCCTGATATGATAGACTGTAATCATCCTGATGGGTGAATTCTCTATAAACGTGTTCAGACGCGAGAGATCTAATACTGGTCGCATTTGCACACTGTCCCTTTTCGGCACTAAGAAAAGTCTGGAGGTGAATACTGCATGATTTGGTTTGACTGGGACAAGGACCCTTGTTGAGATCATTTCTTGGACCAGGGCCTCCACCTCCTGTGATACATGGTTGTATTCTAGCCCCTGACGCAGTCGAGGCCGCCGGAGCCACCGCCAGGTGATTCCTTTGCTCACTACTTTCCTGGCCAAAGTTTTCTTGGTCCAGACCGAGCGGAATAACCGGAACGACCCAGTCTGCTGATGGGCCTGTTCGGTAAAGCAACTCTCGAATCCAGCACACCTACAGTACGCACGGCACTGGGCGACTGAGAGTTTGGGTGGCTAGTTTTTTTGGAGGGGGAGGTGGGTTGATATCAGACGGCTGGCTTAGTTTTGGCTGACGTCTGCCCCTGACTTGGCTTCTGGTGGGGCTTACCTTTATATCCTGAGTAATTACCTTGTTTGGACCTGGGCAGATTACCTCCCTGCTGAGGGGGGGTTCTGGGATCTCGAAAGGATTGTTTAGCATGCGGTTGGTTAGGCTTTCCTCCGCTCTTTGGCTTGTGAAAGGGCTTCTTAACAGGTTCCCTCTTAGCTTGGGAGGTAACCTGCTTCCATCCATTTACCATTTTAAAAACTATACTCCAAGTTTCTGAGTTAAGAAGGGAGGCAGTGAGGACCGGCGAAAGAGTTACCCGGCGACCAATGTCATCCAGTAACCTCTTCACTAGGTGTACTCTCAGATCTTGGCGGGCTCGAACCGCTTCCATGATCGCTATTTTGATGTCTCCTAAGGTTTGAATAGAGTTTTGCAATAAAATTCGTCTAGATAAATCAGTGGCCTTCCGAACCTGTGGGTCAGCAATGGCCGAGATAGTTCTGGTAAGTGAGACAGCAACCTGGTGACTAACTAGATACTGAGAAAACATCCGGTAGGCTTTATTTCTTAGTTTAAAATCTCTTTCAAGTTGAGCTGCAGGAGGAGTACAAAAAGGTTCATCTAGAGAGTGGAGGGCTAATTTGGGTGCCGCTAGGAAGGCAAACAAACCTGGCGACACCCCTTCTGCCTTAGCTACAGGTAACGAAAAATGATTATGTGTTTCCTGTGGAACCTGATGTGAGGGCATTTAAAGCCTTGACATCATTGACCCCATCAGCTTTTGACCAGTCTGCAAAGAGTCGTGCAGAAGCGGCGGAAGGGACTGCCGGGGCAGCAGTATACACAAAGAAGTCTCGATTATATGAACTGGGAATAGCCTTAATCAATACATCCAGCAATCTCCCTTCCTTATCCTTAGCTCTAAACTTGCTGCTCTTGTTAATCTTAATTTACCATTCACTAGGGACCGGTAGGTTCCCTGAAATGGTGGGTTGTGCTAATTGTGGGTACTGTGGCATCGCCGGGACCCAAGAACAGTCAGGGCCATAGAGGAGAGGCATAGTGCCTTTCCTCTGTGGTGCCTTATCTAAGGGGAGAGGAGTGATGTCAGAGATTACCCTCACATTGGTAGTAGTAAGCGTGGCCGGCACTGTAGTGCCTGGAACCACGGATACCGCCGGGGTCATTGTATGAGAAGTAAGAAAACCTGGAGGTTCTAGAGGTCTTATCATAGAGTGACTTGGTGCAATTATCGGTTGACAAGCAGGAGGATCAGAAGGGACAGGCAGGTTATACTGTTGCATAACTTTATGTAAGAGATCACTTATTTCATCTGAAGTAACACACTTACTGTGAGATCCCCTCGAAGATTCGGAGCTTGCCTCAGACTCCTCACCTGTTATAGTTTGTTGAGCCGCGGATAAAAGCACTTCCTCCGGCTCCCTACTTAACTCAGAACTATCCTGTTGTACCTCAGGTGCCTGATCCGCTGGTGGCCACATGAAATCAGGGACTGATGATGGTAACATGTCCATATTAGTATCATTCACTAGGTCCTGGCATACTCTAATGTTACTCTGAGAAGGTTCTGACTGACGCCAGCACCCCCCTGCCACCAGTGGCTGAGAGTCTTGGATTATCTGAGAGCTATCAACAGCCTGTGACCCTCACGGAAAACCCCTATATTGTTCAGCCAGGACTCGTCTTGGTCCGGCGGAACGGACACTACGTGGCACATAATTTAATTTAGGGATTGCAAAGGTAACATTAGATGGTACACTTAAGGATTGTTCATGACTAGGTGTGGAATCCATGGCCTCTATCCCCACCTCCGAGTCGCCAGAATCGACGTTAGGCGTGTCAGAAGCAGGGGTAGAGGGAGGCGGCAGTGGGGTCTCTTTCCGGCTACCACTGCGTGCCGTACTAGCCGATGACTCAGAGTCTTCTTTCCGGCGCTTGAGGGACTAGGAAGACTCGGCTGAAGAGTGCCTGGACTGTTTCCGGGGGGATCTAGACCTGGACCTTGATTTCCGCTTTGGGGAAGGTGAACGTCTCCTCTTCGGACGATCGGGGTGGGGGAGGTGTGGGGGGTGGGGGGGGGGGGGGGGGGAGCCTCGGTAAGTTCACTGCCAGTGCCACCACTGCTACTCACTACCTCTTTCACAAGGGTTTTCGACTTTACTTTAGGCTTAACAGATTTACAGGAGGCGAGTTTAACTAGAGGCGACTTGATAATTAACTGTTCCCAGAGGGCCTCATCATCGCAGTGAAGCGCCTTATGGGCTGAGTCTTTGGCATAAGAATTAAAGGTAGCTTTTATCTCTTGTAGTGCTGCCAAGCACGATAAGTCTTTCTTTGTGAATAAAGCGGTTTTCAGATCAACACAGACAGAACAACGCTTTGATACCCACAAGCCTCTAGAGTGGTCTAAACATTTCACACATTTTAAACATAGTTTATGAGCGAAAATGGGCAACAGTGAACAGGTAGGAGTGGCACATAATTCAAACCGAAGCATGATGGATAAAGGCCCCCCCCCCCCCCCCCCCCCCACCCCCCCCCCCCCCCCGCCGGAATCAGCCACCCAACACCGCCGGTTTTGCAGTCACTAAGGAGCCGGGAAGTCTGGAAATAGAACATTTCTAGGAATCAATGCTCATAAGGATAACCTGCGAGGTATTAATACATCCTACCTTGAGTCCGCCGGAAAATTAGCTATAGTTCACAACTACTCTAACTTTCAGCTGGACTCGCCGTGAAAAAACCTGGGGCCTTTTCATCTAAGCTGATTGTAACTGCTTACCTGTGACAAGTGCCACAGGCCCTATTGACCATTAGTGTCTGATTATCTATTACTAAAGCACTAGAGAGATAATGAAACGAGTTTGTATAACGAATCTTAACACTTGTACACTTGACTGTGGCGCCGCAGGGCGAGGAAGTCTTTGCCGCGTAACAATTTCGGTCAGGGCGAGTTAACTTGGCGGGCCGAGTTCTAAGCTCCCGTAGGAATCTGCACTTCCGCCGGAAGGAATGTGGTTCAGCCTTACCACGCCGGGACATTTGGTTGTTCCCTACCCGTTTTGAAGACGGGTAAACTGGGCCCTGCTGCAAGGGGTCGCCGGAGAAAACAACCAAAATTTTAGAGAGGGGAGACAAAAGCACAGCTCCCCCCCTCCAAAACCCACACTTAAAATTAAATATACAGTATATATAGGGACGTCTCCCAACCCCCCAAACATGCAAGCACACATGTCAATCACTAGGGGCACACATAGGCATAAAATAAATACAGATAATTAAAAAACCTAAATTACCTGTAGCCTACACTGGAGACCACTAACCAGGCTGACCACGAGGTCCGACGAAACATCACTGGCAGACGACGCTCCGATGACCCAGCAACAGCACACAGACGAGGGGAGGCCCACAATTTGGGCCTGCAAGCAAATACGAACTCTGGAAGGTGGAGCACCACATGCAGTCACCCTTAGACCAGAGCATTTGCTAAATATCATAATAATATATATGCAACTGCCTCAATATTGACGGCCTGGAGCATAAATTTGTAGAATGGTAGCCTCCTAGCTATGATATCAAAAGCTAAAGGCGAAAACACAACATAATATAAACACACGTGGTGCGAAGATCCTGGGATACGTAGGCGCCTGTTACAAAAGTGCCCTAGTATTACACACTTCCTGCGGACATACCAATGGGGTAGCCGTTGCTAGCTAATCTAAAACCTTGACACTACAATGCAGGTGTATACAAATGAGCAAGGACTCACTAGAAGCGCTGGAACGAAGAATAAATCAGAGCACGGCGACACCCGTGTTGCTGGTATGGCCGCGGAAGGAGGAAGGACGAAGATGGCCGCTAGAGGGCCTGGTGTCGGAGAAGCAAAACACAAGAAATCCACATATGGAAAGTCAATGATAACAGATATTAAGTTAATTTTTCTTTTTTCTTTTTTACAGAGTTTTTTCTGCAGGGTACCCAATCATAATGACGATCCCATAAGGGAATTGAGCGTGCACTTATGAAGAGTACTCCAGGATTCCTTCAGCGCGGTAGATTCAAAATGCTGTCGCGGAATGTTGAATGGAGACTATTATACTAATAGGCGATATCGTCAATGATGAAGGGGCCACTATTAAATATTATCGCTCATAAATAAAAGTATCAGTCTTGTTCTGAACTTTGAAATTATTTTAAAAATAATGTTCACTGACTCGGTGATCTGACTCCCGAGCGTGATTTCTAATAGCAGAAAACTGCTGTTTCTGTAGAGTTTGACCTGTTCGAATACTCTTTCCCATATGTTCCAATATTATTGATCGGAAGGCTTGTGAAAGCAACCGATATACCTCACAGGGCAGTGAGGACATTCAAATTTGTAAACAATACTGGAACATACTGAATCGGGAAGAGTATCCTAAAGTTTGAAAAAGATTGAATTTTTATTTCATTCGTGAAAACTATGTGAAAATTAATAGCAGGGAAATTGACACTTAAAATCATGCTTATTAGCTTTCTTAGCTCATAGCTCGGTTTTCCGTAAAATGGCAATTTGATATATTTCTTCAGTTGTGGAACATTATTCATGACACTTTCATCACTGTATTTAGATGAAAGAAAGGACCTGACAATTTTGTGAACAAGGTTTGAGCAATAGTTATTATTTACAAAGTATTTGTTCAGAGTTTTAATTTCTAGATCCAAAAGCAGATAAGTCGAGTATAAGTTGTAAGCTCTATTCAGAAAAGTTTTAATCGAGTTTGTCTTGTAAATCGTGGGACAAAAACTGAACCAATTTAATCCTAAAATTGTAGCCTATGCGTTGGCTTACAGTACACATTTGTTGTTAGTCTTTGTTCAGTTTTCGTTATTAAAAATATAACATTTATCCCTCAAAACGTAGTTTTCTTTGTACTATAAGAACACAGAAAACTATTTTTGACGGGTAACAGTTTTATAATAAAATAAGACTAAATATAATTTTACAATTATAATCAACTAATTACTAGAAATTTACCTAATTAATCTTATTCTTATAGGTACGATTTTAGTTACTGGACACCTATTTGACAGGTACCACCGAAGATTTAATACATATTTTGTTTTCGGTTTCAACGCATCCAACACAAAGCTACACCTTTTTCTGGTCCGGTAATAGTATTGAAAACGATATAATAACTTTTTAAATGTGGTTTTCGACGAGAATAAAACGGCGCGTTTGTGCCGAAAATCGGCGGCGGGGGGAGTCCGTCGTCGCTTCGGATCGTCGCGGTTTGTTTACCCAGGACGCTCGAGGTTACTACGGCCAGCTGTAGTACTTGCACCCTGCTGAGCCTGCTTGCCATATATATGACGATTATTATAATTCACGGACCTTGTCCTGTATCCCACGGCCTATAACGCAAGTCTTTATAAAAAAATGGACCCAACAACTGGTTATAGGCTAAAAGCTTAGCCATTTGAAGTCGACCGCCAAGGCAGGACCGGGAAGTCACTCCGAGCGTAAAGTAAACAAAGCGACGCTACTTCCACGAATGCAACCGAGTTGTCTTTTTATTTCGTCTCATATTATCATTATTAAAGTGTCCCCATTGCTTTTTTAGTGTTACATACACCAGAAAAGGGTGTAGCATGGTGTTGGATGCGTGGAAACCGAAACAAATATGTATTAAATCGCTGGCGGTACCTGTCAAATAGGTGTCCAGTAACTAAAATCGTACCTTCTTATATTTATTATATATGTGTAATGAATTAAATTAGTGATATAGAGAAGATTTAAGTCAGAATTGTCAACTAGATAGAATGCAATCTGTAGTAGCCTAATCTGTTGCGTAGGTTTACTTCTTTGGTGAATACCTAAACGATAAGATGTGTTTTGTGTTTACTGCATATTTAAGGGTATATAGAGAAGTATTTGTGTGATATAATATTTATTAGTTCTAAAATGAACTATGTTCCATTAACGCTCCATAATAATGCTTTACATGTCATTGGAAAAGTAAACAACAAATTAATTACATTCATTATCGACACACAGGTAGACAAAATGTGTATTCCTATTGAAGCTGTTGAACTACTGTGTCATGAAGATAAATTTACACGTTTCCATCCATCTGAGTTTGAATGCTCGGGCATAGCAGGTATAGTAGAGGATATAGAAGTAAGGTTGCAGTGTAGGGGACCGAAGAAGCGTGTTAAATTTAATGTCTGTGGTGGTTATGGAAATAGGTCAAGGGATGATTGGGCTGATAGGAGGTGATTTGCTGTGTAATGATTCACTGATAACATTTAAGGACAACGGAGTGTGTTGGTGGGTTGGGCCATTCATTCACACTCCAGAGTGTCTCCTCCCAGCTCCAACAAGTGCTGTAATCAATGGTGTTTGTTTGAATTGTGATTTTGATACAGGTTCAACCTATCCTCTTGTCTTTACTAAGTCACTAGCTGAGCAGATAAATATTTATGCCAATTCTCAGCCAATTGATCTTAACACCTTAAGAGCGGGTGGTAGAGTATATTTCACTGTGTCGCCCAGCGTTTTTTGTTTTACCATAAATGGGGTTGTTTCCGTACACTTTTTCATGCATAAACAAGACCCAGAGCATAATACAAGTATGTATCCCTGAAAGGGCATAAATTGAGCTTTCCAATGACACCCGAACCATCCTTCTACGATCACTGGTTGTCTTGCAACTATCGTGCAACCGAAGGGCAAAATCGGTAAAATACGGTAATTTCTTTATATAATTACGTATGTAGCGAGGGAATGAGGGTGGATGTAAGTGGAGTACATTTCAGTTGGTCCACGGCGGCCGTGGCGAGCGGTCATGAGGTAACCCATGCTCCTCCCGTCACTCGTCGCTCTCTCAGAGCCAATATTGCGCCAAAATTGCACTCGGACTTAAGTCTGGCCCCGCCACATAGTCCAAATTTTTCTATACGGACTTAAGTCGGGCCCCGATAGACAAGGGTTAACCCTCGTGGCCCGGGCTGCCTTTCTAAATGACGGAGCTCGTATCCGGGCGATCTGGCCGAAAAAAGTCTAGGCCTAGGCTACCGTATCTTTGTTATTTTAATTGCTAGAAATTTCCTACGCATCCCTAAACGTAGTGCGGTTTCCAATCTGTAGACTGGCGTTGAGTAGAGCTCTCTAAATCAACTGGTTCAGTTGTGATGACGATTTCCGTGGAGTGAATTTTTCCGCGATGTTGACAATATCGGAGCTTTTCAGACACTAATTTCGTCATATCATACAACAACAACATTTATCTGACGTCTCCTTCTTGTTTTCGGAGGTGCGGTGACGCAATGAACGGCTTTGTTTACATGCGTCGGACGCACGGCGTTCAGACCAAGCTGAATAGGCTTTCAAGCTTACTGTCTGTTAAAAGGACACCCGGGTACCGGCCCATCTGCCGCGGTGTCCTTTTAAAACGACACCCGGGCTGGAAGGGTTAAAATCCGTCTTTATAACGTTGATTTAAAGTTCTGCCGCGTTGCTAATCCGTTCCATTAAAATTAACGACAGTATCATGCATGCTGATGTATTTATAACAAATAAATATTATTCTGAGCCAGTCATTGGAATGCCCGTCTTAGTTCAGTATCAAAATGTGATAATAACTCCAAACGGAATCAACCTAAGCTGCCCAGAAATCTGCAGTGAGACTTTAACTCACCTGGTTTACCCACCTGGTAGGGCCGCCAATCGGTAGCATGGATTCACTCCAGGACGATCCTGTCTAACAAATTTACTCAGTTTTTTCTCCGAGGTATATGAAGCGGTAGATAACAACAAGTCATATAATATAGTTTACTTAGACTTCAGTAAGGCCATTTGATAGAGTTCCACATGAAAGGTTGTTAAGGAAGATAGATGGACATGGTATTGGGGGGATGCTACTCAAGTGGATTAGGTCATGGCTGGTTGGTAGGAAGCAGAGAGTTAGTATCAATGGTGTAAACTCGGACTGTGGATTAGTTAAAAGTGGGGTCCCTCAAGGGTCGGTTTTAGGGCCCCTTCTGTTCATTATCTACATAAATGATTTTGACTTAGGCATAAAGAGTAGGGTCAGTAAATGTGCTGATGATACTAAAATGGGTAGGATAATAGAGTCAGCTAGCGACAGGGAATGTCTTCAAATGGATCTCGATCATTTACATGAGTGGTCCGTAAATTGGCAGATGAGTTTCAATGTAGACAAATGTAAGGTATTAAGGATTGGAAATCTTAATTTAGAAGCGAAATACAAACTAGACAATGTAGAATTGGATAACTCAGAGTGTGAGAAGGATCTGCGGGTGCTCGTTAGTAATGCTCTGAAACCCATGTGACGTTAACCACTCCGTTAGAACCGCATGGCTTGTCCTACAGTGACTCGCTAGGATTGCCAGGGCAGTGGATGTGGCTACAGTTGGTGTATTGTTGTGTGCTTTATTTCATATGAAAGCTTGTGTCATGGGCAGTCCAGAAAGGCTCTTTGTTTTCACCCATGTCAAGGCTTTATATATTTAATTGCAAAGTATATGTTTTATCATTAAGTAGTAATGATAGGAGTTGAGAGAGAGAGAGAGAGAGAGAGTAGAACAGAGTGTGGGGAGGCACGCAGTGTTTTGCTATACTCGATGACGTCATAGCTGGCTGGCCTCTGGGATTGGTTAGAGTAGTTTTTTACCATGCTTGATGACGTCATGTTTGGCTAGCTTCTTTAGCATTGGCTAGAGGACTTGTTACCGCTTTTCTATGTGGTTCGAGCTAGTGCTAGTATATATACCACTTCCTCGCCACTCTCTCCCTCAGATCTGGTTTCTAGAACGCATCCCTCTTATCCCTTTGATACCTGTCACCCTCACTGCACCTGAGAACCTTTGCCTATCTCTCTCATTTTCCATATCTTTCACCATCTTTTATTAATATTATATCCCCTCTGGTTAACTCTGCATAATCAGCTTCATGCTGGCCAGTTGTATTGTGCGTTAAGGTCTTATATAACCCATGTATGTTTAGTTGTTAAGATAAGTTGATCACGAAGCATTGGTTGGCATTCATATTGTTCAGTACCGCTTCCTATAATTATTAGTGTTCTGCTAGATTAGATAATGCTAGACTAGGAGTCTGATACTATAAGGTATAGTTTCCGATGGGTGCTGGCTTTAGTTAAAAGCTGCACGACATACCTGAGAACTGGAGTTGATTGGGTAAATTCTAGTCTGTGAGCCATTGAGAATAGAGCATGCTCGAATGAGGGCTTTTTGCCTATACCATTCTGCACTATTCTAGGCTCGGTTGTTTGTCTTTGAGGTACGCCAGGAGACCGCTTAATACTTCGGTATTAAGGTTTCTGAAGAGAGCTACCCTTCCCTATAACGTAATATTTGACGCACAGACTTGAGATTTGCACTAGGCTATGCGGCATGCCATGCGCACCAGTATCTCGTATCATTGACTCTAGCTAGACTTTATCAGTCATAGTAGACATTAAGTATATTAAACCAATTACTCTTTTTATGCATACCCGTTTATGATTACACAAGCATTTCGCAGCCTAGTTTGATGTATTGAGACACAAACGACTTAGGCTCTTTTGTTGATAGGAATACTGCATTGTCGTGGCGATTATTATTATTGTTGTGGCGTTTAGGATATTCTTGGCTCCGACTGCATTATATATCCTGCCTTTTTGTGTGCATAGCCTGCACGAGCATTGTTCCGCTGCCTGCCTTTTTGGGTTCCATTTCCGATTCGAGTATCTTGATAGCATCTAACATTTAAAGAAGATTCCTTGTTGGTGTTGAAGGACTTTAGTGCACTTTCTTTCATGCAGGAGTGCCTGACATTTATTGATTAAAGTAACGTAAGCTGTAACTTCCCTTACCACCTTACTTTGCATACCATAACCAAGCACCTTCGGTTATAGGTAGTAATAGGCTGTTTTCACATAACATTAACCCGTCCAGCACCAGCGACGCGTCTGGCGCGTCGGGGATGTATGTAACGCACAGCCCCAGCGACGTGTCTGACGAGTCACCCTAATTGCTCCGACCGTAACCTCAGGTGTAGCCACTCGATAGGGCTCAGATTTGTATGGGAACTGTGTACGTATCCCACATAACCATGCCGATGGTTGAAAACTCTCAAAGTCCACTTGCGTGCGCGTGAGCGCGCAATAACCTGTTTTTTTGGGGTAATTGCCTTCAATTTTTTACTCCTGTAAAATACGTTTTCGGGGGCTCTGTAGGACCATTCTTTAAGCTTTTTGAGCGGTTTTTCGTGGTTTTTCCTTCATTCCTAACCCATTCGCTATTGTTTCTGGAATAAAACAATTTTTTAAAAACCGGCCGGGTTCTGGTGAACAAAAAATACAAAACTAGCCGGGGCTCCACGGGTTAAGCCTAGAGTAGACGCACATTTATTGAGAGTTTGATAACCTATTATTGCTTATAGAACTCTGGAGAGTATTTGTGTTCTTTGTTCACTGGGAATATTCATCAGAGGTTGGATCTAGCGCTTTCCGTTGTAGCATTTATGCCATTACTAGTCCAATGAATAAGAGCCCTGATATATTTAAACCTCAGTCGTAACACCCAGAAAACAATGTATAATAAGTGTTGGGAACAGGGCAAATAGAGTTCTAGGTTTCATATCTAGGAGTGTTAATAGCAACAGGACGGCTGAAGTTTTCTTAAAAATATACTTAGCACTAGTAAGACCCTATTTAGACTATGCTGTCCAATTTTGTTGCCCTTATTACAGAATGGATATCGACCCTTTAGATGCAGTCCAAAGAAGAATGACGAAAATTATATATAATATTAGAAACTTATCGTATGAGAGGTTGAAAGCCTTATAGTAGAGTCATTTTCAGAGCTTCTGTGACCGTGTTTAGGATACCAAAGTTTCTCAGTGAATTTAACAAGGGCAACTGATACTAAAAAAAATAAGCCCCCATACACCTCACCAAAATGACGGGAAAGTTGTTATTTTAGACGTTTTTCAAAATGGCCGCCGCCGTCATCTTAAAAAATTGATAAAGTTCTATTTCTTGAAGTGAATGCCCAAAAATGACAATTTTGGTGTCTATTCCCACTAATTTTGGTGTCAGAAGATCAATGGCATGGCACAATTAAAAAATAATTAATAAATAATTACCAAATAATTAAGTAAATAAGAAAATAATTAAGAAAATCAATGGGATGGCATAATTCATGATTTAGAGTCCCATTAACCTCAACATCTAAGACAAATATGATGTTGTTAAATCCACTGAGAAACTTTGGTATCCTAAATTAATAAAACATGAGACCTACTGCATTAAGAGGCACTATCACTGCAGGACAAATATGATGCACAACTGTCAGAATCACTTCCGCTGTCATCATCTCTGCTCTCCATTTGTGGATGACTTGGAGTTTTTAGAAGATCCAGGAATGATGGAAGTACAGGTTGGGTATAGCGTACTGGGAGGCATAAGCCATTTACAAGGTGCCATCCATGGCCAATTGGTGATGGATGATTCTGAAGCTGGAAATTCTTCTGCAGATATGTGAGGTAATTGGTGCGCTCTAAGTGTGGTCGTAGACTGTCAGAATCAGGTACCAGTCTGATGATCTTCTTTTTCTTGAGTACTGACCACTTTGCTGCTCTCACCTCTGCTAGGGTCTTGTGTTTGGTGTCACAATAGATGTACCGGATAACAAATTTCTGTAAGTCATTGATGATTTCCTGTGTGACTGGGATGATTGTGTCACAACTTTTAACCTGACAAGCGCGATATAGACCTAGGGGCTAGGGTAGTTATTTGTGCATTTCTAGCCCTGGATTCTGACAGAATTAGTTATATTTACAATATAAACCATTATTTGTTTTCGGTATGCTTTTATTTTACATATATGATGTATATATGAACCTTCAAGAGTGCTAAAATAAGTGGGAAAAGCATTTGGGTGGTGAAAAACGAAGATATTGGCCACCCGGTCATAATCTCAGGCGAGAGAGAGAGACAGGCAGCCCTCCCCTCTCGCTGTCTGGGAGTCAACTGAGACGAGCGGGGCGGTGTGTGCCGGTGTCTGGGTGTTGCATAACGATCTTTTATGCAACCCACTTGTGCTACATTATCGGGGGAGAGAAAAATAACCGATAAATGATGATAATAAGAGGAAAAATAGGTGATAATTGAGGAGGGGAGGGAGGGGGGAATAAGGTGGGGAAGGAGGGGAGGGGGGTGGGTGAGATTTACATGGATGAGTACTGGAGGGGAATTATCTCACCTAGAGACAAATTCCTTTGTTTTGATAGGCCCTTTTTTTTATGGAAGGCTTTTTTTATGGTCCTGCTTCCGTGAGGCCTATCGCGTTCCCTATAGGAAGCCTTCCGTGAGGCCTATCGCGCTTGCCGGGTTAAGGAGGTTGAGAGCTTCTGATGATTTTTCTACACGGTCAACAAAAGTTTTCTTGCCTATTCCATAAAAGCCGGAGTTATGGTCGCATCCGGTAAGAACATAAAGTGGGATCAAAGACTTCGCCATTGCCTCACTACACAAACACCGAGCATTTATCAGCTGAGATTTGCGTTTCAAGCACAAGAGTCCTGATATTTGCCGAGCCACATAGGCTGCCTGAACGTAGTTATCAGTATCTTCAGTGTCTATGACAACTGCTTCTGTATACCCTTCTGACCGCAGCTTACCATAAAGAGTGAACAGAGCTGTGTCTGCTTCTGCATGGGTGTATGTGAGATTCTGCAAAACTTCATCTGTGGTGAGATTCCTTGCTGGTTTGCCAACAACACAGTGTATGAGCTGAATAGTGGCTGTAGATGCCTTTCTTTTGAAAGCAGCCTTGATAAATGCTTGAAGGCGAACTTTATTCTCTGGCTTACCAAGAAGAGCATGACAGTCTCTATTAGAAGGAAATTTGTCCTCTGACTTCATAAACACATTGCAAATGGACTGATTTTTTTTACGGTGTTGTCGTTCACTATCTTTGATGGAGAAGTCTTGCTCGTACGAGTCATTAACCAAGATAACACATTCTGCATTCGAATGTCTATTCAGGACAAAGTTCACAAGTTTCTCACCATAGTCTCCCCACGTTAACTTGGTTCCATCTGCTTTTTCTCTGTCTTCAGTAGTAGGCGTTGTTAGACGCCAGATTAGTCCCATGTCTACTATTGATGTGTAAATATCAGGGTACGGTATGGATGTCATTGTCAGTTTTTCCTGTAGCTTACTCTTCTGCGTTTTGCGCATAGTACCATTTGCATTGAAAATTGAAAGGCACTCATCTGTTACTCGATGCTGCATTAAGTCTCCCATCTTTAAGCCGTCACTTGCCTCAACAAGTTTGATGACCGAGGTAAATGCCTTACTCTCCATTTCTTCAGTTGTCTGTTTCAGGTTTTCACTTGCTGTCTTCTCGATTTCTTGAGTTGCAAAATTGCCTCTTTTACTACGTGGTATTCGAGCATTGAGGGACTTTGTTTTGGAATAGACTCTTTCATTTACAAATTCCTCCACTTTTCTTTCTCCATCGGCCTTTGCAGACTTCAGATCAGCAAAGAGAGCTGGAGAGGCTTGAATTCCAGATTGTAGGGATCTTAGTGTCAGATCTGATTAGTCAAATGGATCACAATGGAACTCGGTGAGACATGCACTGATATCCTGGACAGATTGTTCATCTATCTTCATCTTACTTGGGGTACAATCTGCATGCTTTCTTGAACCTCGTCTCTTGTGATTTGTGTGACGATGAACACAGCCTCTTATCCGGTTGACGTTGTTAACATTCCGCGTGTTTGACAGGAGTTGCTTCTCATTCTTTAGAATACCCAACCATCCACACTTAAGCTTGGATCCTTTATTCATCGTTGACTCTATCCATATGTCAAGGGCAACACATGAGTAGGGTTTACCGGTCATTGACTGTGCAAACATGCCACTCTCCATGAATTGTGCTTGGATATGGGGAAGACTTTCTAGGACTGCTATGAAATCTGGAAGATGGCGCCCATATCTATCGTTGTCATAAATATGCATCCAAGGAAGCATCAACTTCAGTGAATACTTGAACTCGATCCAGTTTCTTGTCCTTATAGCATGTATATTTTGAGTCAGTATCTCTACCGTCTCCAAGAATGAAATCCAGAATTCTGCTAGTGGAGCACCATCTAAGTTCTGGAATAGGGAGTCAACGAGCCCCTTGAGATCGGCATTGCTCTCTAACTCAGCATGTGCATCATTAAGTTCTTTTTGGTCTACTGAACTGCATAACTTATTGAGAGATGCCTGGATCTCTTCACACAGAGTGGCACCTTCCAAACGTTTGTCTAGTGCATAAGAACATAGAACATAAGAAAATGGGAGTCTGCAGAAAGCCGATTGGCCTAAGCAAGGCAGATCCCTGTCCCACACAACCCCAATTACAAAGCCCAATTATAGTCTCAACACTCTAATACCCTGAGGATCATCTTACCAAAACGGTTAGAGATTAACGCAGGATTACGGGGGTCTGCAGAGCGCTGATTGGCCCAACCCTGCTGATCCCCCTTCACACCCAACCCTTCTCGTCCATATGCTTATCCAATTTTATCTTAAAGCTCCCTATCGTTTTTAATCCCACTATAGCACTTGGTAGTCCATTCCACCCATCTACAACTAACTCTGTTACCAAACCAATATTTGCCTATATCTTTTCTGAAACGAAATTTATCTAATTTGAAACCATTGGTACGAGTTCTTTCGCTATCACTGAGCTTTAGTACATTTGTCATGTCCCCTTTGTTAATCCCTCTAACCCACTTGAACACCTCTATCATATCCCCTCTAACTCTGCGTCTCTCTAACGAATGTAAGCCTAATTTCTTCAACCTTTCTTTATACGGAAGATTTCTAATATTATGGATCATTTTTGTCATTCTACGTTGTACTCTCTCCAATGAATCTATGTCCATTCTGTAATAAGGACACCAAAATTGAACAGCATAATCCATATGGGGTCTCACTAATGACAAGTAAAGTTTTAAGATATCATCAGCAGTTCTGTTACTCACACTCCTTGAGATGAACCCGAGAATCCTGTTTGCCTTGTTTCGAACGCTTATACACTGTTGTCTAGGCTTCAAATCATTGCTAACAAACACACCTAGATCTTTCTCACAATTCGAGTTTTCTAATTCCACATTAGCTAGTTTATATTTAACATTTGTATGCATCTTCCCTATCTTTAATACCTTGCATTTGTCAATGTTAAACTTCATCTGCCAATTTACTGACCATTCGTGTAAGGTATCTAGATCCCTTTGGAGGCACTCTATATCTCTATCTGAATCAATTGTTCTCCCCATTTTGGTATCGTCTGCAAATTTACTTATCCTACTAGTTATACCTAAATCAAGGTCATTTATGTATATAACAAACAACAGAGGACCTAATACAGATCCCTGGGGGACACCACTTTTGACTGCTCCCCATTCTGACTTCGTACCATTTATGCTGACTCTCTGCTTCCTACCAATTAGCCATGACCTAATCCATCCCAACAACGCCCCACCTATTCCATGCACCTCAACCTTTCTCATCAATCTCTCATGGGGGACTCTGTCGAAAGCTTTACTGAAATCTAAATATATTATATCATATGACTTGTCATTATCTACTGCTTCATATACCTCTGAGAAAAAACTAAGCAAATTAGTAAGGCAAGAACGTCCCTGAGTGAATCCATGCTGAGAAGAATTTATTAAATTAAATGTATCTAAGTGGTTTCTAATTTTACTAGCAATAATTGACTCTAGTAGCTTTCCTATGATTGATGTAAGACTAATGGGACGGTAATTGGATGCTATTGATTTGTCACCTTTTTTGAAGATCGGAACTACGTTTGCAAGCTTCCAAGCTTCTGGAACTATACCTGTCTCCAATGATTTGTTAAATAAAAATGTTAATGGGTAACTTAACTCATCCCTACATTCTTTTAATACTCTAGCATATACCTCATCAGGAGGTATGTTGGAGTAAAGCCTTGTAGAAGAGTCGAAGGCAACGCACACCGCGGTTGAAGTGTTTTCCACGCAGAGCTTGATCCACGGATCCATCTGCAACGACGCCTGCAGCCACCAGTACATCTGAAATGCCTGAGCCTTTGAACCTTTTGTAGATTGCATTGATGAAAGACATCTGGATATGAAAGGGCCCCATGAATGTCAATATGTCAGCAAATATCTCTGGATTCTCACTTTTCAATTCTAGCAATAATGCGTAGACAGGATGATCACCGACGATAATGGCAAATGGCATCTTCTTGTCATCAATTGCCTTTGCAAAGTTTCCCAGTGGATTTAACAACATCATATTTGTCTTAGATGTTGAGGTTAATGGGACTCTAAATCATGAATTATGCCATCCCATTGATTTTCTTAATTATTTTCATATTTTCTTATTTATTTGGTAATTAGTTATTAATTATTTTTTAATTATGCCATCCCATTGGTTTTCTGACATCAAAATTAGTGGGAATAGACACCAAAATTGTCATTTTTGGCCATTCACTTCAAGAAATAGAACTTTATAAATTTTTAAAGATGACGGCGGCGGCCATTTTGAAAAACGTCTAAAATAACAACTTTCCGGTCATTTTGGTGAGGTGTATGGGGGCTTATTTTTTTTAGCATCAGTTGCCCTTGTTAAATTCACTGAGAAACTTTGGTATCCTAAACGGAAGCTCTGAAAATGACTCTACTATTAGGCTTGCACTCACTAGAAAGACGAAAATGGAGGGGATATATGATAGAGGTATTTAAATGGATAAAAGGTATAAATAAGGGCGATATAGATGAGGTATTAAAGCTAAAAAACGGTGACATAATCCGCTCAAATGGTTTCAAGTTAGATAAGTTTAGATTTAGGAAATATATAGGAAAGCACTGGTTTGGGAATAGAGTTGCTAACATGTTGAATGGACTGCCCAGAGCAGTGATTAGCTCAGGAACAGCTGAAAGCTTTAAGCATAAGTTGGATTCCCATATGGATAATATGGGCTGGGTGTGAATGGGAGCTGCCTCGTGTGGGACGCATGGCCTTATGCAGTTTCCCGTGATCTTATGTTCTATATGTAAGAACACGGAAATCTACAAAGGGTCTACCGGCCCACACGAGGCAGATCTTTTCACATCCATCCAATGTCATGAATATGACAATCCAAATTACGTTTCAAAATTTCCACCGTTTATGAGCTGATAAATGTACTAGGTAGTCTATTCCACATAAATGTACTAGGTAGTCTATTCCACATATCCACAGCCGTATGTCCAAATGTACTAGGTAGTCTATTCCACATATCCACAGCCGTATGTCCAAATCAATGCTTATCTATGTTTTTTTTTAAAGATATATTTGTCTCGTTTGAATAAAAGTGTACGGGTAATTTTGCAATCATTCAGCTGAAATACTTTACTAATGTTCCCTTTGTATGTTCCGTTCATCCATTTAAATGCCTCTATCATATTATCTCCTATACAGCTTCGTCTTTCTAATGAATGTAAGCCGAGGGTTTTTAACCTCTGTTTATATGATAAATGTCTAAAATAGTGGATAGTTTTTGTCCTACGTTAGATTGCCTTTAGAAAATCTTAATGCAATCTATAATAAGATCCCCAAAACTGAACAGCATAATCCATAATTATGAGGTCTGACTAATAACATATATAGATTGAAGATAGCATTAGCAGTTCTGTTACTCACACTCCTAGAGATAAACCTGAGAATCCTGTTTGCCTGGCTACGAATGCTTATAGCATACACTGTTGTTTCTTAGGCTACAGTTCATTGTTAACAAACACACCCAGATCTCTCTCGCAGTCTGAGTTTTCTAATTCCGTACTAGCTAGTATATATTTTGCATTTGTATTCACCGTCCTTATCTTAAATATTATGCATTTATCAACATTAAAATTCACAGGTCAATTTACTAACCAATCATGTACAATATCTAGATTAATGTGGAAGTATCTATATCTATTCGAATCTACTTATATCCACAATCTGGTATGTTTTTTTTTCTTTATGAGGTTGTAAAATGTGTGATGGTCATATCTTTCGTGATCATATGATGTGTATAAAGTCACAATTTGTTTTCCTCTGGTCGGGTTCGTGTGTGACCCTCGGAGGTATTAAGACATGATCCAGTTAAAACATTTAGGTGGTCAGTAAGTTTCTCCTATTGATTAAGCAATATTCCTCTAACTAATGTCAGACTAATGGGACGGTCAATTTTTTAAACTGAGTTATCATCTTAAGGAAATCGGCATGCTATTTGCAAGCTTCCACTATGTTACAGTATATATTAATTATATGTATATTTGAGTTAAGTATGGGTATTATAATGCAACTAGTACCAAGTTCTTGTAGTTTTTCATATTAGAGTCAAATCTATTTGATTCGTGTAAGTGACAGTAATATTCTCAATTTATAGTTATGAGGGTTATTGTGATATACTAAATTATGCTTGAAGATTTTGCTTGCTTTTGCCATTTTCGAGCAGTGCATTTTAGTTTATCCCATTAGCTAACAAAAAACGCATTCCCGAACTTTCTTCAAATGAAAAAATGCCTACCTAGACCCTCTTCAAGTTAAATTTGTACATTTATCGGCGACAAAAATGTCCTGCCTGAAGGGAGATTTCGTGTAAGTTGCTGGTTCGCTATCGCTCACCTAAATTTATAACCGCCATATTATTGGTAAACTAATGGGTTGGAGCCTCTTAAAATCTCCCAACAAATGTGATCGATACAAGGAAATTAAAAAAGAACTCCCTCGGACCAAATAGAGTTAACAGCTCTTTATCTCTTAACAAACGACTACCTATTCTCAACTCTCTCTCTCTCTCTCTCTCTCTCTTAACCTCTGAAGTGCGCATGGGGGTAATTGGAAACGTCCCCCTGTGCTGACGTATTTGAGGTGTTTCCGTCACTAAAATATTCATTGTGCCATTAATAGCATTAATACTTATCCATATGCGCCTATTATGGGTTGATTATAAAGGTATTAACCTGAAACAACAATAAAACGAGTGAAAACAGCGTTTGGATGGTCAAAATCGGAGATATAGCCCGCGAGTTGTATAATGTATGGGTGAGGCAATCTGCTTTCCCGCCAATTTCCCCCAAGGCCACTGAGACACAGTCGATCGATACTCTCTCTCTCTCTCTTGCACTCGCTTGCTATCAGTGATGACCACACCCTCCAATCGGATTTCTAATGTTAGCACGAAAATATACCTCAGAATAAGGGAATAACAGGGAAAATAGGTGATAACTGAAGGAGAGGAGGAAAGTGGGGAAGGAGGGGAGGTAGAGGACTGAGATTTTGCATGGCCCAGGGGCCAAAAAAAAAAAAAATAAAAAAATATTTTTTTTTCGATGTCAAAAGTTGATTTTTTTTTT
Organism: Paralithodes platypus; assembly: GCA_032716605.1. Classification (NCBI taxonomy): domain Eukaryota; kingdom Metazoa; phylum Arthropoda; class Malacostraca; order Decapoda; family Lithodidae; genus Paralithodes; species Paralithodes platypus. The sequence goes on from CM064525.1 coordinate 24,234,262, forward strand.
CTCTGACTCTTAAGAGTCTCCCCGCAGTGCGCCGGGGGAACTCTTAAGAGTCTCCCCGCAGCTCCCGGGTTAAATAAAGTAGTAAGAAGTTTAAGCATGATGGGTATCATCCGTCAATTGGTATCTTATTTGTATACATATTTTATATTTTATCTAGATATATTTGAACAATATTTTTACTCCATTTCCTTTGTCAAAAGCTATATTACTATATACAGTCCAATAGATCACAACAAAACTTGTCAATCTGAGTTGGGGATTGAACCAGAGCGAGCGGCAGTGGTCACTACCCGCGCGTGGGTGACAGCCTCTCCCGCGTGGCCATTTCGGTCTGTGGCCATTTAGGATTGTGGCTATTTCGGACTGTGGCCATTTCAGTTAGTGGCTATTTCGGTTTGTGGCCATTTTGGATGTGGCCATTTCGGAGTGTGGCCGTTTTGACCTGATCCTTCCCATCCACATCCATACCTTTTATGACCTTCACTTTCTCCACATCCTTCACTTTTCTCTCTCCATTATCAGTCATATGTTCCTCTATATCTCCATGCACAATTACACCCCTATCCCTTTCCATGGCCTCCCTCTCGACACTCTCATTTTTCTTCATGACACCCACGACTGCAATCTTGAAACTTGTTTTGGTCATATTCACCTTACTTTTGTTCTTTCACAATATCCTCCAAGGCCTTCACTTTCTGTTCACCTACCACCGTCCATACTGCTGTCTCCTTTACCTCCTTGACTCGTCCTTCGTACTCCTTCAAACCCACATTCTCTGCTCCCATTTCCTCTACCCTTTTTAATATCATCTCTAGGTTATTATTAACTTCCGATATAGGCTTATGCTTGCCTCCTTCACTTTTCCCTTCACCAGCTGACGCACTACACAATTCACACAATACCTTAACTTTCTCACCAATATCCCCCTTCCATTTCTCCATATAACTCTTCCACTTTTCCAAATCCTTCACAACACTAATAACCTCCTCTAACTCCTTATCTGTACTCATAAACCCACGAAAATCTTGTAGCCTATTCTCCGCCGCCGTAATTTCCTCCGCCATTATTCACGGTCTTAACAAAACAACAACAAACACTCTTATTCCACTATATGACCTTTTTACCACACTAATTTCACTTCCAAACACTTCATGAGTCTTTCCGTTTCCTCACTAGCCCCGTATGCACTCGAAATTTCTGATATTATACTCTCGCTTATGTAATATTACAGAGCCTTAAAGCCGCGTCCGCCACCCGCCAGTGCCGCCGACCAACTTTTTGGCTTGATTCCGGGCAGAAACATAGGAAGAATTAAATTCTTGAGTAGAAGTCATTCCATGGGAAATCAAAGAAGTACTGTCGATGAACTTCCCAGCCGGCAGAGCCAAAGTGCCACAAGCACCGCCGGCTGGGAGGATCAGGTGGCCGTACTGGAGAGATAGGATAGGTAACAGAGATAAGTTTATGGTCGGAGGAGTCCAAAGGAGAGACAAGATTGACAGCATAAAATGAAGGGTTAGAAGTCAGAAATAAGTCAAGAATGTTGGGCCGATCTCCGAAGCGATCCGGGATACGGGTGGGTTGCTGGACCAGCTGCTCTAGGGCATTTAGGATAGAAAAGACGAAGGCTTGTTCACCAGGTTGGTCAGAGTAAGAAAGGAGAGCAATTGGCGGTGGTGAACGTTGAAATCTCCTAAGATGGAGATTTCCGAGAAGGGAGAGATGGATAGAATGTATTCCACTTTAGAGTTTAGATAGTCAAAGAATTTGGGAAAGTCGGTAGAGTTAGGGAAAGATAGACAGCACAGACATATTTAGTATGAGAATGACAGGATAGTTTGAGCCATAAAGTTGAGAATTCAGAGGAATCAAAATCGGGAACACGAGAGCAAGTGAGTTTGTTGTGCACGTATGCACAACATCCGCCTTTGGCTTTGAAACTAGGATAGAGAAAGTAGGAGTATACAGTGAAGGGGCTGCTGGCAGTTCCTTCTCTTTGTGTTCGCCCAATAGTTTGTGCGTATTTCCATTTATGTGTTTGTATGTTTACTTCTGTCAATGAAGTTGGACGGAGGTAATGTTTTTATATCCGTTTGTTTGTCTGTATGTTTGTTTGTCTGTACAAAAGATATATCACAAACTTATCAACCAATGTTCACGAAATGTTGTGTGAAAATAGAAAATGTGCCAAGAAAAAAATAATTCAGTTTAGGAGGCGATCTGTACATAATAAGTACTAGGTAGTCTAATCCACATATCCACAGCCGTATGTCCAAATCAATGATTATCTGTGTTTTTTTTAAAGATAAATTTGTCTCGTTTGAATAAAAGTGTACGGGTAATTTTGCAATCATTCAGCTTAAATACTTCACTAATGTTCCGTTTGTATGTTCCGTTCATCCATTTAAATGCCTCTATCATGTTATCTCCTATACAGCTTCGTCTTTCTAATGAATGTAAGCCGAGGGTTTTTAACCTCTGTTTATATGATAAATGTGTAAAATAGTGGATAGTTTTTGTCCTTCTACGTTAGATTGCCTTTAGAAAATCTTAATGCAATTTATAATAAGTTCCCCAAAACTGAACAGCATAATCCATAATTATGAGGTCTGACTAATAACATATATTTTTTATTTTTATTTTTTTTAAGAGACAATGAACGGAGGAAGGAAAAACACAGATAAAACAAAAAGGTCCATGTGCCTAAAGGCATCCTCCATTCATAAAATGTTTGTAACAACTGGATTTAAAGTTTTGTAGATTGTAAGTTTGTGGAAAGCATCTCGAGGGAAGTGAATTCCAAAGAGTAGTAGTTCTAGGGATAAATGAATTTTGATAAGCAGAAGTTCTGCATTGTGGAGGAGAAAGTGTAAATTCATGGGCGCTCTCAGCTGCCCTAATTCTACGGGGAAAGATGTGGAGAGGCGGCACAATTGAAGCAAGTTCCTCGGAACAATTGCTGTGAAAATATGGATTGAAGATAGCATTAGCAGTTCTGTTACTCACACTCCTAGAGATAAACCTGAGAATCCTCTTTGCCTGGCTACGAATGCTTATAGCATACACTGTTGTTTCTTCTACAGTTCTACAGGCTACAGTTCATTGTTAACAAACACACCCAGATCTCTCTCGCAGTCTGAGTTTTCTAATTCCGTACTAGCTAGTATATATTTTTAATTTGTATTCACCGTCCTTATCTTAAATATTATGCATTTATCAATGTTAAAATTTTCATGTCAATTTACTAACCAATCATGTACAATATCTAGATTAATGTGGAAGTATCTATATATATTCTAATCTACTTATATCCACAATCTGTGTGTGTGTGTGTGTGTGTGTTTTTTTTTTTTTTTTTTTTTTTTTTTTTTTTTTATGGTTGTAAAATGTGTGATGGTCATAGCTTTCGTGATCATATGATGTGTATAAAGTCACAATTGTTTTTCCTCATGTCGGGTTTGTGAGTGACCCTCGGAGGTATTAAGACATGTTCCAGATTAAAACATTTAGGTTGTCAGTAAATTTATCCGTATTGATTAAGCAATATTCCTCTAACTAATGTCAGACTAATGGGACGGTCAATTTTTTAAACTGATTTATCATCTTAAGGAAATCGGAATGATATTTGCAAGCTTCCACATGTTACAGTATATATTAATTATATGTATATTTGAGTTAAGTATGGGTATTATAATGCAACTAGTACCAAGTTCTTGTAGTTTTTCATATTAGAGTCAAATCTATTTGATTCGTGTAAGTGACAGTAATATTCTCAATTTATAGTTATGAGGGTTATTGTGATATACTAAATTATGCTTGAAGGTTTTGCTTGCTTTTGCCATTTTCGAGCAGTGCATTTTAGTTTATCCCATTAGCTAACAAAAAACGCATTCCCGAACTTTCTTCAAATGAAAAAATGCCTACCTACCTGTCTTTAAGTTAAATTTGTACATTTATCGGGGACAAAAATTTCCTGCCTGAGGCAGATTTTTTGTTTGTCTAAACAAGAGTTATGAATCGATGTTCACAAAAGTTGATAGACAAATAGGATATGCACCAAGGAAGAAGTGAATCAAGTTAGGAAGTGATCCGGATCATATCTTGTAACACAGAACTAGAAGAAAATTTAGGCCTATGATTTTCCTGGCATAAACGCGTTGGTTTGCGCTCTACCGAGTGCCTCTCTAGATATCCATATTTCTGCTTGTCTGTCTCCATTTGTCTGTACGTGTATGTATGTTTATGAGTCGGTCTGTGTTGTGTCTGTCTGCCTGTGTATGTGTTTATAAGACTATATGTATCTCTGCCTCCGTGAACCTGTCTGTATATGTATGATAAAGTGCTTGTCTGTCTCTGCCTTTGTGCCTGTCTGTCTGTGTATATGTGTTTAAGGCTATATGTATGTTTGCCTCGGTGAACCTGTCTGTATATGTATGATAACGTGATTGTCTGTCTCTGCCTTTGTGTCTGTCTGTCTGTGTATGTGTTTATAAGGCAATACCTACCTAAGGTTGCGTTCGCCACTCTCCTAGCAGCACCGAGGAGCGCGTCGCCCCTCGTTGTGGGTTGTGTTTTGGTGCAGCAGGCTGTTTGAAGAGACAGCCCGCTCCCTTGCGAAGATGGGATCGTCTGGCACTTTTTGCAGTTCGACATCGAGGGCTCTCTTGAAGTTGTCTAAAGAGACGCCCCTCATGACTCTTACTCGCCGTGGGAGTTTGTTGAAGAGACGTGGGCCTCTGTGTGATAACCAGCCCTCTCGCAGAGAGCCCATAGCACCCCTGTTTTTCATCCGGGGGATATTGTATTCCCAGCCTCTCCTATCACTGAATTTCATGACTATCGGAGTATGTAGGTTTGGTACTAAACCCTCTGCGATTTTCCACGTGTATATTTTTTGGTAACGTTCTCTTCTACGTTCCAGCAAGTACAGTTTTAGTGCTCTCAAACGATCCCAATAGTGTAGCTGTTTTACCGAACTTATATGAGAAGTTAAATTTCTTTGTACACTCTCTAAGTCATTTATTTCACATGCTTTGTATGGGGATGTTAATACGCTACAGTATTCAAGCCGCGGTAGCACTAGTGCTTTGAAGAGTGTTATCATAGGTAATTCACCGCGTGTTTTAAATGTACGCAGAATCCAACCCGTTAAACGTTTCGCAGCCGCAACTTTAACCTGGTTATGTTCTTTGTGACGCTCACCGCTTCCCCCAGAACCGCATGGCTTACTCGCTAGGACTCGCCACGGCAGAGAATATAGCTACAGTCTACCTATCATTGTGTACTTTCCTTCTCGAGAAAGCTTGTGTTGCAGACAGTTCAGAACTGTTCTTTATTTTCGTCTGTCACAATCCTTTCTATTTTATTTAGTCAATTGAAAGTATTGTGTTAAGTAGTTGAATGATGGGAAGGCGAGCGGGAGAGAGAGAGAGACCAGGTGGTGTGACTTGGTTGTGAGTGTGGCGCGTGGCTGGCCCCCTTACATAGGCCTCGCGGGATTCGTTGCCTCCTGCCTAACACTGCCTACTAGGCGGCTGCTTACTGGGCGACTGTCGCGCGCCCTCGTGCCATTCCTGCGAACTGGGACTCCAGCCAGCAGGTCTATGGGAATATCCTTGTTAGATCCGTCCCAGACAGCAACTCTAAGCATCTCCCATGAACTGTTCCACACTCTTTTCTTAGAACCTTTCTCTCCTACTGCCTCTATCATTTCCACTACTTCCTCACCTTTTATTAATATCAATCCCCCTCTGGTTCCCTGCATCCACACCTTGAATTGGTGGCTAGACTGTATTATATGCAGGATCTCACATTTCGTATGTACTAGGCTAAGGTTGAAGATAGTCATTGTCTTTTTGGGAGATTGTATTGCTCGGACTGTCTCCATCAATCACTAATGTTTCTACAGGGTTAAATAATGCTAGACTAGGGATCAGGTACCTTGCTGTTGGTGTTTTCACTGTGTGTAGGCTACTTTAGAGCTGCACGACACTACGGATTCTGTGGGTTACCTGGGTGGATCTTTTGTCTGTGTACCTTGGAGTTTAGACTGTGTAGTGTGTGAGGGCTGCTTGCCTAATCCACCCAACACTGTTCTAACTCTATTTGCTTTTACTTTTGAGGGTCGCCAGGAGGATACTCGATACTTGTGATCGAGAATCCTCAAGAGAGCACCCCTTCATATTAACGTAATCAGGCCGCACAGACCCAAGGTCCACACTAGGCTAGGAGCTGCCTTGCTCCACCAGAATTCTGTACCTTTGCGCATCCCAGCTAGACTTTATTAACCCGGGTAGACATTAGCTGGATTAGATCATATACTCTTTTATGCATACCCATTATGTTTACACAAGCATTTTGAGGTCTAGGTTGCTGTAGAGAGACACAACCAGCATAGACCGGTTTTGTTAATAGGAGTACTACTTTTTCGTGGCGAGCATTATTACTGTTGCACCGCTTATAATATTCTTGTGTCCAATAACATTATAGGTCCAGCCTTTTTGTGTATTTAGCCTACACGTGCATTGCCCTGCCTCCTGCTATTTTGTGGTTCCATTTCCGATACGTTCTTCTTAGTAGCATCCGACATTATTCAGAAGATTCCTTGTTCGGTGCTTGAGGACTTTACAACACTTTCTTTCATAAAGGAGGGACAGATATTATTGATTAAAGTAACGTTAAGTAAACCTTCTTCTTGTTTGCATTAGATCACTCTTGTGATTTAATTAAGTTAACTATCTTTTCCTTGTGTACCATAACTAAGCAACCATATGGTATAGGTAATAGGCTGTTTCAGAGAACATCAGCCTATAGTAGAAGCACATAGATACTGAAAGTTAAGGTACCCCGCTATCGCAGATATAACTCTGGAGGGTATATGTGTTCTTTGTTCGACGGGATTATATATCAGGGGTTGGATCTAGCGTTTCCTTGTTGCATTTATGCCAGTCTAGTCCAATGTATAAGAGCCACTGATTTATACGAGACCCGATCGTAACAAATGGCGACCTAGCTCAGGATTTGGTGAACTGACATATAATTGCAGGTTATTGTGCAGATTTTTCTCACAGTTTAGGCAGTGAACATTTGTTGATTTTGTGGAATATTTTTTGAGGACATGCATGAATTATTTTTTTAGCAAAGTAATATAGCACTTAAGCGGTCTCCGAGAATTTTGTATTGTGAATATTGTGGTATAAGAGTTTGGGGTACTTCTTTTCTGTGTATCAAAGTGAAAAATCTTCAGTGAGCATCATGTCTTATAGCGGATCAGTGCAGGATGAAGACACAGTACGTGATGTAGAAGCTGAGGAGCAGTAGCATGGGCAGGTTGTTAACTTGGTGAATAGTGAGGAGGATGCAAGGAATTTTTTACAATGGCCTGTTACTTCCGACCGGTTGGTGGGTATGAATCGGTACGGTCTCCAGTGCTTAGCCGCAGCTATCGGTCATGTATGTACTAGTGGCATGACCAAGGATGACCTGATGACGTGTGTGCTGGGTGGGGTGACTGGCGTACGAGGTAGGCTGAATGCTCAGAGCCCTTTGGCCGAGCCTCCCCTTCACTCGACTCCCAATCCTCCTATTGGAGTACCGACCCTGAGCACGCTTCCGCAGGTGGATAGTGACTGGCAGGGTGGTTTGCCCCTGAGGGGATCACTGGGTATTTCTAACATCATTGCACCTCCTCCTCATCCTCAAGGTTTGACCCCGGAGATGCTCTTTCAGCTCGAGATGGCAAAACAGCAGATAGAGCTAGCTAAGATAGGAGAGAGAAAAGAGCTGGCTAGGATGCAGCAACAGACGAGGGAAGCTGAGCTTAGGACTGAACTAGAATCTACAAGATACCGTGCCGACATGGATTTAGAGAAGTCTCGTGTTGAGATGACGGGACAGCGACTCGGTACTGGAAACCGTGCGCATGATCAGTCTCTGTCGCACCTTTTCAAACTGGTCCCTGTATTTGACGAGTCTGGTGTCACAGAGTTTTTCAATAGATTTGAAAAGAAGTGCCGGGAGCATCAGTGGCCTGAAGTTAAGTGGGCGGCCCTTGTGTCCTCTAGACTCGTAGGTAAGGGGCTCAAGGCTTACGATGCACTGCCTTTGGAGTCCTGCGTTGTTGATGAGGAGCTCAAGGAGGCGGTCCTGCGGGCATACGAGCTACAACCCGAGACATATAGGTTAAAGTTCCGGGGTGTGACTAAGGGGCGAGACAGTACCTTCTTGGAGCACGCCCGGGACCTGTCCGACACTATGGGAAACTGGCTCAGATCAGAGAAGACAACTACGTTTGATGAGATGAAACAGTTGATGCTTCTAGAGCAGTTTTATAAGTGTACGGGCGGCGACTTGACTTTAAACCTTAAAGAGAAGAACCCAAGAACTCTCGTAGAAGCAGCAGAGATGGCTGATCGTTGGTTGTCACTAATTGGGGGGTGCGGCTCTGCACAGAGTAACGATGTAGGCGTTAAGGAGCGTTACCCTCCCCCTCCCCGGAATATGGACACACATAAATTTAAAAGCAATGACACCAAGACTGATCACAAACCTAGCACCGCCCCGTTTAGGAAGGGTCAGGGGACTTTTACACCTCAGTATAAGTCCAAGGGGAAATTTGAGTGTTATCACTGTCACAAAGAGGGGCACATGGCAAAAGCTTGTCCGAGCAGACCTCCCTCGGCGGCTGTGTCATTGGCTCGCAGCATTGGGGTGTTCCAGAAGTCTTCTGTGTTTGCTGGAGGCATAAGATCGGAGGATGGAGCACCGCCAGTGAAGAAGGATCCAGAAGGCTCGAACCCTGTCCACGATGCCTTTTGCGACCATAGAGGGTATGGCTGCGTGAAGTGGGGGGGCAAGAAGCACGGGGTACAGCTCTTGCGTGACACAGGTGCCTCTCAGACACTCTTGAAGAATTTCACTGGTAGACCCATAAACACGGCGCGGGTAGTTGTGGTGCAGGGAGTTAATGCAACTAGGTCATACCCGCTTTTTAGAATGGAGCTTGAAGTTGACGGTGTGACTCTCGAACTGGATGTGGGAATCGTGGAGAAATTGCCTGTTGGGGGCGTCGACCTCCTTCTCGGCAATGACTTTGCGGTGCCTGCTTCTAAGGTTTCACCCTTAGTCGTTGCCGAGGAGCCGGCCGACGTGAGTAGGGAGGAACAGGAGTGGGTTGAGAAGTGTCAGGTGCAACCAATGGCGTGTGTTGTAACCAGATCTCTCGCATTCAGGGAGTCACAGCCTAACCAACAGTCTTCAAATAAGCGGAGGAACGGTCACGAGAAGGTGCTGAAAGCTGATACGGTGGAGAGTCTAGTACCAGCAGCGCTTCTCGGGGACTCAGTATTAGCACCGTTATTAGAGTCTGGAGAAGCACCACCACCTGTCACTGAGAGTGTAGAGGCAGGGCTTAAAGAGACTCAGAGGCAGCAACTGCATACACGGAGAGAGCAACGGGATGCAAAGTTCGATGTTGGGGGAGGGCATGAGTTGTGTCGCAAACACTTAGACAGGCTAGCTCCCTCAGATATTCGCAAATTGCAGCTAGAAGACCCGGAGGTTCTAAAGTGTAGTAACGGTGCTGTCGAACTCGAAGAGGACAGGGATGCAAAGTCTGGAGATTTTTTTTTCATTTATGGCATCTTGTATCGGCGATTCCAAGACCCGCAGAGAAGTTGGGAGGGTGGGTCTGGAGTGGTAGACCAGCTGGTCGTACCGAGGGTATTCAGGGATAGCCTACTAAGGTTGGCTCATGATGTACCGCTGGCGGGACACTTGGGTGTCCGTAAGACGGTGGCGGCTTTGGGGAAACTGTTTTGGTGGCCTGGTTTGAGAGCACAAGTGGTGTCATGGGTGGCAATGTGCAGTGTGTGCCAAAAGGTCGGGAAACCTAACCAGTGCATCCCAAAGGCTCCGTTACACCCAATTCCCGTCAGCGGGCCTCCCTTTAGTAAAGTAGCAGTCGACATGGTTGGCCCCCTCCCCTCCACAAGTGCCGGAAATAAATATCTCTTGACAGTCATGGACGTAGCAACTCGGTACCCAGACGCATATCCGATGAGAAATGGTTTGGCGTAGACGGTGGTCCATAACTTGCTATTATACTTCTCCCGGTACGGATACCCGCAGGAGTTACAGTCAGACCAAGGATCGAATTTCACCTCCAACTTGTTCGTTCAGACAATGAAGCAGCACGGGATAGTCACTGTAGTGTCATCTGCTTATCACCCAGAGAGTCAGGGGTGTTAGAGAGGTGGCATTCCACTCTAAAAAGCATGCTTCGCTGCTATTGTCTTGAGAACGGCAAGGACTGGGATCTTGGCCTGCCGTATGTGTTATTCGCTGCACGAGAGGTACCTGGGGAGAGTTTGGGGTTTAGCCCTAATGAGCTTGTGTTTGGACACCGCGTCAGAGGGCCTCTCCACAAGGTAAAGGAGATATGGGAAGGCACCGCTAAACCATGTTCTATGCTTAACCCTTAATTAGCGGCTCACCACATAAGTCGTATTTAATAAAGCTGGACTATGTGGCGGCGCTCGACATAGGTCGAGTGGCAATTTCAGCACGTAATGTTGCTGAGAGAGAGAGACAAGTGGTGGCAGGAGAGTAGCGAGCATATGACTGCTCCAGACCACCGCGGCGAACATACTGACACGAATCCCAGCTCCCTCCTCCCTCTCTCACTCGCTATATAAGGAATTGTATCGGGAAAGTGGCTAATTACATGCTTTTTGCACTCGCGTTGCACGGTTATTGCAAGAAAACTAGCCATCATAAAAGGATCGTTATGGTGTCATTCGAAAGCTCTGTTTATGTCCTTTCAGGGATAGGTACTTGTTTTACGTTCTGGGTCTTATTTAGGCATAAAAATGATCACGTAAACAGCCCTATTTTGGCTAAAAACACCCCGCTGGGCGGTACATATAAATAAACCGCATAGGCCGCTCGTAAGGTAGCCACCAGCGGGGTGTTTTTACCCAAAATAGGGCTGTTTACGTGATCATTTTCATGCCTAAATAAGACCCAGAGCGTAAAACAAGTATCTATCCCTGAAAGGGCATAAACAGAGCTTTCCAATGACACCATAACGATCCTTTTATGATGGCTAGTTTTCTTGCAACAACCGCGCAACTCGAGTGCAAAAAGCATGTAATTCGGCACTTTCCCCATACAATTCCGTATGTAGCGAGTGAGAGAGGGAGGGAGGAGGTGGGATTCGTGTCAGTAGGTTCGCCGCGGTGGTCTGGAGCAGTCATACGCTCGCTACTCTCCTGCCACCAATTGTCTCTCTCTCTCAGCAACATTACGTGCTGAAATTGCCACACGACCTATGTCGAGCGCCGCCAGATAGTCCAGATTTATTATACTCGACTTATGTTGCGCGCCGCTAGTTATGGGTTAAGTATGTCCTTGAGAGTAGAGAACGAATGTGAACGAATGTGAAACTCAGGGAGTTTCACGTGGGTCAGGAGGTGTTGATACTACTCCCTCTTGTAGGTCACCCCTTATCCGCAAAGTACGCTGGTCCTTATAGGGTAGCAGAGAAGCTCTCGGACTTAGATTACCTGGTGGCCACTCCAGACAGGCGTAAGAGGAATCAGTTATGTCATGTCAACCTGATGAAGGAGTATGTGAGGCGCCCACCTGAGCCTCTCACTGTCCCTGTGATGACTTCCAGCAGTCAAGGTGGAGAAGGAGAACGGGACGGTCATGTGCAGGTGGATGACAACTGGGATTATCATGTTTCTGCAGATCAGTGGGCGGGAAACACGAGACAGGCGGCTCATGAGGCTTTGCAACACCTACCTGAGCAACAGCGTGTGGCTGTCGAGCGCCTATTTTGTTTATACCCTACTGTATTTGCGGAACACCCAGGCCTCACTACTCAGGAGGTGCACGACGTTGACGTCGGAGACCACCCACCCTTCAAATCAGTGCCCTATAGGGTGCCCCCTATTAAACTTCCGGCCCTCCGGGCGGAGTTGGAGTATATGTTGCAACAGGGACTGATCTAGAAGGGGGCGGTAAAGTGGACATCTCCCGTAACGCTGCAACCTAAGCCGGATGCCAAGGTGCGCTTCTGTGTTGATTACCGCAGGCTAAACGGCTTGACTGCCACCAACCCATATTCTCTTCCCCGGGTCGATGACTGTGTAGACAAGATTGGCAGGGCCAAGTTCTTGACCAAGGTGGACCTGGTAAAAGGTTACTAGCAGGTGCCTTTGTCTGAACGGGCGAAAGAGGTGTGTGGTTTTGTGGTGGATGGTGCTACATATCGTTGTAATGTCATGCCGTACGGTCTAAAGAACGCACCAGCGACCTTCCAAAGCTTGATGAACGAGTTGGTGGCTGACATTCCGAACTGTACCGTGTACCTGGACGACGTCATTATCTACGATGACGATTTCAAGACCCACTGTGAACATGTAGAATCCCTATTTAAGAAATTAAGCGAGGCAAACTTGATGGTCAACCTGGGAAAGTGTGATTTTGTGCGGGCTACCGTGCAGTATCTGGGGTTCATGGTGGGTTTGGGCCAGGTGTGCCCCCCACAGAACAAGATATTGGCTATTAATCACTTCCCCAGGCCGTCCACCAAGAAGCAGATCATGAGGTTTTTGGGCATGATTGGTTACTACCGCCGCTTTATAAAGGGCTATTCTACTGTGCTGGCTCCTCTGACGGACCTATTGGCCAAAGATAGAAAGTTTAAGTGGGCGCCTGAGTGTGAGAGGGCTTTTTTGCTAGTAAAACACCTGTTGTTGTGTACACCCAATCCTCAGGGCCCCGGATTTTAGCCGATCATTCCAGCTGGCAACTGATGCCAGTGGTGTGGGGGCTGGTGCCGTTCTGATGCAATCAGACGAAGATGGGCTGGAGCACCCAGTCAGTTTCTTCTCAAAAAAGTTCAACTCGGCGCAGAAGAACTATTCAGTAGTTGAGAAGGAACTGCTGGCGATTGTGCTAGCGCTCAGGCACTTTGAGGTGTATGTTCCAGCCTATGGACCAGTTGTGGTGATCTACACCGACCATCACCCCCTCAAGTTCCTGAATCAATTCCATAACCGGAATATGAGGCTGACCAGGTGGCCATTAATGTTGCAGGAATACAACCTAGACATACGCCATTTTGCCGGTTCTGAGAATGTGATTGCAGATTGCTTATCGAGGGTGGAAGACCCGGGGTAGATCATCACAAGGGTACCCTCCTACTTTGGTTTGATTAGTATGTTTACGTCTGGTGTTTGTTGGCTCGCGTGTGTAGCCCAGCGTATTGGGTCGTAAAGTAGGAGTTGCTGTGTTGGTATAGAAGAAAAAACTAGGCTTGCTCCTGTAGTGCAGCCGCCATAAACATATTAAAAATATAAAAATCCTATAAAAACTCTTTCTTTGATAGTTACAATTTTGTTAAGTATGTTATAGCAGACATTCTGAGTTGTACTCCTCTCAGAAGGCTGGGCTAGTGAAGCTCGCTCTTATGAGCATAACTATGTAATTTAATCTATTGTGTTGGGAGGGGTTGTTCATTTTTATAATGTGTTATTTTGAAGAGAACTGTGCTTTACATTTCATTGTCGCTGGGTGGCTAGGAGTGGCGAATTTTGTATGGGTTCTGCGTGTCAGATTTAGAGCTCATAGTTGGAGCCTCTTAAAAATCTTGGGTGAGGTGTGACGCTCACCGCTTCCCCCAGAACCGCATGGCTTACTCGCTAGGACTCGCCAGGGCAGAGAATATAGCTACAGTCTACCTATCATTGTGTACTTTCCTTCTCGAGAAAGCTTGTGTTGCAGACAGTTCAGAACTGTTTTTTATTTTCGTGTGTCACAATCCTTTCTATTTTATTTAGTCAATTGAAAGTATTGTGTTAAGTAGTTGAATGATGGGAAGGCGAGCGGGAGAGAGAGAGAGAGAGAGACCAGGTGGTGTGACTTGGTTGTGAGTGTGGCGCGTGGCTGGCCCCCTTACATAGGCCTCGCGGGATTCGTTGCCTCCTGCCTAACACTGCCTACTAGGCGGCTGCTTACTGGGCGACTGTCGCGCGCCCTCGTGCCATTCCTGCGAACTGGGACTCCAGCCAGCAGGTCTATGGGAATATCCTTGTTAGATCCGTCCCAGACAGCATACTCTAAGCATCTCCCATGAACTGTTCCACACTCTTGTCTTAGAACCTTTCTCTCCTACTGCCTCTATCATTTCCACTACTTCCTCACCTTTTATTAATATCAATCCCCCTCTGGTTCCCTGCATCCACACCTTGAATTGGTGGACAGACTGTATTATATGCAGGATCTCACATTTCTTATGTACTAGGCTAAGGTTGAAGATAGTCATTGTCTTTTTGGGAGATTGTATTGCTCGGACTGTCTCCATCAATCACTAATGTTTCTACAGGGTTAAATAATGCTAGACTAGGGATCAGGTACCTTGTTGTTGGTGTTTTCACTGTGTGTAGGCTACTTTTGAGCTGCACGACACTACGGATTCTGTGGGTTACCTGGGTGGATCTTTTGTCTGTGTACCTTGGAGTTTAGACTGTGTAGTGCGTGAGGGCTGCTTGCCTAATCCACCCAACACTGTTCTAACTCTATTTGCTTTTACTTTTGAGGGTCACCAGGAGGATACTCGATACTTGTGATCGAGAATCCTCAAGAGAGCACCCCTTCATATTAACGTAATCAGGCCTGCCTTGCTCCACCAGAATTCTGTACCTTTGCGCATCCCAGCTAGACTTTATTAACCCGGGTAGACATTAGCTGGATTAGATCATATACTCTTTTATGCATACCCATTATTTCTACACAAGCATTTTGAGGTCTAGGTTGCTGTAGAGAGACACAACCAGCATAGACCGGTTTTGTTAATAGGAGTACTACTTTTTCGTGGCGAGCATTATTACTGTTGCACCGCTTATAATATTCTTGTGTCCAATAACATTATAGGTCCAGCCGTTTTGTGTATTTAGCCTACACGTGCATTGTCCTGCCTCCTGCCATTTTGTGGTTCCATTTCCGATACGTTTTTCTTAGTAGCATCCGACATTATTCAGAAGATTCCTTGTTCGGTGCTTGAGGACTTTACAACACTTTCTTTCATAAAGGAGTGACAGATATTATTGATTAAAGTAACGTTAAGTAAACCTTCTTCTTGTTTGCATTAGATCACTCTTGTGATTTAATTAAGTTAACTATCTTTTCCTTGTGTACCATAACTAAGCAACCATATGTTATAGGTAATAGGCTGTTTCAGAGAACATCAGCCTATAGTAGAAGTACATAGGTACTGAGAGTTAAGATACCCCGCTATCGCAGATATAACTCTGGAGGGTATATGTGTTCTTTGTTCGACGGTATTATATATCAGGGGTTGGATCTAGCGTTTCCGTTGTTGCATTTATGCCAGTCTAGTCCAATGTATAAGAGCCACTGATTTATACGAGACCCGATCGTAACATCTTTGAAACACATATTTTCAGACATTAACACCCCAAGGTTTTTCACACTGTCTTTCTGTTCTATTATGAGGTTAGATTCTGTTAGGTAGTTTGTTTTCTCTTTAACAACATTATTATCTCCGTACCTTATTAAGTGGAATTTTTCTTCATTGAATTGCATGTTGTTTTCCCTGGTCCACTGGAACACTACATTTATGTCTTCCTGCAGCTGGCCCGTGTCCTCTTGTGTGTTTACTATCTTGCTTAGTTTTGTGTCATCCGCAAAAGACAACACCGTACTGTGTCTTGTGTTGGTATCTATGTCGCAAATTAGAATGAGGAACAGAAGGGGCGTTAGCACTGTTCCTTGGGGCACTGAGCTTTTGACATCCGAAGGTTCAGATGTGACTTGGGTTACTGCTACTGATTGTTTCCGGTTTACGAGGAAATTATATATCCACCGTCCGATTTTCCCCGTTATACCTTTTGCTTTTAGTTTGTGGGCTATTATACCATAGTCACATTTATCAAATGCCTTAGCAAAATCGGTGTAGATGACATCAACGTTTTTCTTTTCTTCTAGCGCTAAACTCTTTCAGACTCATATGATGCTACCGCGTCATATGGACTTATCTTCATAATTCTACTGTAGAATAAGTTATATGATGCCCTAGCGTCATATGGAGCTCAGTAAGTCCGGTAAGTTAGATGAAAATCTGTCGGTTGGTGGCAACCCCAGGTTTCTCCGACAATTCTAACAGTCAGCAGTGTGGTTTTGACAGTTGTGTGGTGCAGTGGAAATGATACCGGGCTCCCGCATCCGTGGACTTACTGGAACATAATATGTCTGAAGGAGTTAAGAATGTTGTCATAATGTTCCAAAAGTTGTGAGAGACATGATCTTCCCGCTCTAAATCCATGTTGACCGGTGTTGTGTAGTTCATTTGTCTCCATGAATGCTGAGATTGCAGGACTCGCTCGAAAACTTTAATGATGTGGGAGGTTAGAGCTACCGGGCGGTAGCTTTTTGGTAGTGCTTTACTCCCTCCTTTATGCAGTGGGGCAATTATTGCGTTTTTTAAGCTATCTGGTATTTCACCAGTGTCTAGACTCCTCCGCATTATAGCCAGGGGTTTTGTGAGGTTTTCCTTACATTTCTTCATTAGGATCGAATTGCATGAGTCCGGGCCTGGTGCCGAGTGGGATGGCATGTTGGAAATGGCCTCTTCTATGTCTTTTGGACCGAAATCAATATCCAGCATCTGGGGGGTTTCTGTGAGGGAGGTTTCCATGAAAAATATATTGTGGTCTCTGATGGCTTTTGTTTCATCCGGTTCACTGAAGACCATTTCATACTGCCGGCATAAGAGTTCGCTCATTTCCTTTTTGTCCCCTGTGAATGAACCATCTCCTTTGCTTAGTGGGCCGATGTTTGATGCTGATTTAGCCTTTTCTTTGGCATATGAAAAGAAGTACTTGGAATTTTCCTTTTTACCTGCAATAGCTTTCCTCTCTTCTTCCATATGTTGTAGTTCATATGATATTCTTAGTCTTTGTTCAATTTCCACAATTTCTCTATTTATTTTGATCTTTTGTCTATCCTGTAGATTTTGATGTGTGCGCCTTTGTGTGAGTAATTTTCTTCTTCTGTAAAGCTTCCTTCTCTCCCGATCCTGTTTACTTCTTCGTCTTGTTTGTCTAGCAGGTATATGGTGGTTACAAATTTGGGTCATGGTTTCTGTTATTAGGGCTAGACATTCTGCTGGTGTCAGGTTATTCATTAAATCTTCCCAGTCTATTTCTTCCATTTCTTGATTTACCTCTTCCCACCTAATATTTTTGTTATTGCAGTTAAATTTACTGAAAGGGCCGGTTTTTGGGATCGATTCTGTGGTTGTCTGTACACTCGCTAAGGTTGTTTTGATCTCAATTAGTTTACGATCTGAGTATGTTGTGTCCGATATGTTAATGCTGTGTACTAGAGAGTCGTTGCTAGTGAAGACTAGGTCTAAGATATTGTTTTCCCGTGTGAGTTCGGCAATATGCTGGGTAAGACTAAAGAAGCCGCAAAGTTAAAAAAGCTCTCTCGTATTTGTATTTGCTTCTCCTGTGTTATTTGCCACTACCTGGTTTTCTAGGTGTCTCCATTTAATGTTTGGTAGGTTAAAGTCTCCTAGCCACATAATATTTGGTGTTACGTTCCCCAGGGTTTCCACTTCTGATTTTATTTTGTTGAGCTGGATTTTTAATTCTTCTAGGGATGAGTCCGGAGGCCTGTATGTTACTATAACTGCTAAATTTATGGGTTCTATTTTAACTCCCAGTATTTCCACCACTTCATTGCTGTTACCTTTAGATACCTTTAGATGTGTTCGCCGCTCTTCTAGCGGCACCAAGGAGCGCGATGCCCCTCGTTATGGGTGGTGATTTGGTGCAGTAGACTGTTTGAAGCGACAGCTCGCTCCCTTGCGAGGATGGGCTCGTCTGGCACTTTTTGCAGTTCGACATCTAGGGCTCTCTTGAAGTTGTCTAACGAGATGTCCCTCATGTCTCTTACTCGCCGTGGGAGTTTGTTGGAGAGACGTGGGCCTCTGTGTGATAACCAGCCCTCTCGCAGAGAGCCCATAGCACCCCTGTTATTCATCCGGGGGATTTCGCATTCCCAGCCTCTCCTATCACTGAATTTCATGACTATCGGAGTATGTAGGTTTGGTACTAAACCCTCTGCGATTTTCCATGTGTATATTATTAGGTAACGTTCTCTTCTACGTTCCAGTGAGTACAGATTCAGTGCTCTTAAACGCTCCCAATAGTGTAGATGTTTTATCGAACTTATATGCGAAGTGAAATTTCTTTGTACACTCTCTATGTCATTTATTTCACCTGCTTTGTATGGGGATGTTAATACGCTACAGTATTCAAGCCGCGGTAGCACTAGAGATTTGAAGAGCGTTATCATAGGTACTTCACCGCGTGTTTTAAAAGTACCTGTTATTTAGGAATTCAGTACATATCAGTAAGTCATGTATATACAAGGCTACACCTCCACGTGTTCTATGCGTTCTGTCCGCCCTGTGTAGGTTATAACCAGGAATCCATACTTCACTATCTTCTTGGTCTTTAATGTGAGTTTCTGTGAGAGCCGCAAATATAGCGTTTCCTTCTTCTAGCAGGCCCCTAATAAATGGAACTTTGTTTGTGGTTCTGTTTTTTAGGCCTTGTATATATGCAAACAAGAGTGGGGAGAGATTGTTTGGAGTACTATGTGTTTCTAATAGTCTTAGGGAAGTATTCGCCACTGTTTGGGGGCCAGGAGGTGCTCTATGTATTCTATGTGTTCTTCCATCTCCCTCGATCTCTTCCTCTTCATCTGCCATTTTCCTCCTTGCTTTCTAACTCTGTCTCGTCCTCGCGAAGCTGGAGAGTTTTTTTGGTTACCAGTACCATTTGTTGTTTCTTGCATACCTCCATGTACACTCACGCGTACTAAAGGTTGCTCAGGGGTGGGTCCTTCCTTCCCCTACACCACCCTGGACAGGTGGAAGGGGGGAGTCGTTTCGAAGTTTACCCTCACCTTCCACCCCCAAACTATCCCCAACTCCCCCCACCTTCCTCCTCTGGCTGCTAGTTAGTGATTAGCAACGAATGCTATCATGTCTTGTAAATTATTACTAAACCATCATTACACTCTCTTACAATGGCTAACATTTAAAACGTATTAGGAATTTAATACAATATGTAATTGTATTTTCAAAATGAGTTTACATACAACGTCGGCTACATGAATTTCGGCTGTAGGGGTCTCTCTCTCTCTCTCTCTCTCTCTACGACAAGGTTTAATGTGATTTGAATATGATACCGTAATTTAATCCAATCTCATACAGTATTACGGATAACATATTCACCATCATTGCCATACACATCAACGTGCCCTCTACAATCTAATCATACATTATCAAATCACTTACGGCAGTCGTCCTTTTTAACAAATAAGGAAAGGACAAAAGGCAAATATTGGAGGAATAGTGTTGCGACTGTTACTGATTGTTTTGTTTATCATTTCATTCAAATTGTCCCATTCATGCAATACCATACATACTATAAACGGTCTATGTTTCATTCTACGTGGCCTATACACTCATTTTTTCAATTAATTAAATGTAGAACTCGATGTAAATTACAAAGTCGGTGTTAAATTATAGTAAGGTTTGAATATCGAGCACCTGAGTAGCAGTGCTCGCCTTCTCACTTTGTCTCTGTCTGTGATCCCAGCCTCTCATCTCTACAAAACCCCAACTAAAGATCAAGGTTTAAGAGACAGATCTACCATAAACTCTCCTCTATGTGTATCGAATGCAGGCAACATTCATCACACACACAAATTAAGGGATATATACCCCATTCAGACTTGTTAAATCTTGGTCGTAGAAAGTGTAGTGTGACGCCTCACGGCGCTAGCAGAATGGTTGCGTGGGGCATTGCAGCTCGCTAGCGCTCGCCAGGATGGGGGGATGGGCTACAGTTGTCCTAGAATGATCTGCTTTATGTTATTAGTGTCGTGTTGCCACAGACAGTCTAGAAATGGTCTTTGTTTTGGTCTGTGACCGCGCCTTGTATTTTATATTCGCTATATTATAAATGTTGCTTGTGTGAGAGGCGAGCGAGAGAGGGTGACGGGGTACACCTGGCAGCGGGGCGAGCTATCACGCGGCCCGCTTGGGCGCTGACGGCGTTGGCGGTCGGGTGGTCAACTAGTCCCTGCTCATCGCGGCCTCGTGTTTTTTACCAGCTCAGAGCTGGCCTGACACGCGTATTGTCTACATCCTTTGCAATTCTGTCCCCCATACTCGCCACTTTGCATACTATTTCTCTCTCTCGACTTCTCCTTTCTCATTCTCTAATCTTTATTAAACTCAACATCCCTTCTGGTTTCAGCATAGACGTTCACCGTCGGCCAGTCGTATTGTACGCGAAGCTCTCAGATATTTCTATGTAATAGGCTTTAATGAGGTTTGGAGAGACGGACTTTTCCGTGTGTGTCCTCTCTCGGGAAGGTTGTAGACCGGTATATGTCTCCCTGGCAGGGTGTTGAGTGATTCTGCTTAGTTATTTAAAGCTAGACTAGGGGTAAGGTAACTGTGTCGTTGTCTCCGATGTGTGCAGTGTTAGCTAAGCCCTGCACGACATCGACAGGTACTGTGGGAGCCTAGGTTGTCTTCGGGTGGGTTTACTTTGCGAGCACAGCACTGTGGTGTGAGAGGGCAATAGCCTATCCCTCACAACATAGTGCTGCCTCTTTGTGTTGACTTCTGAGGGATCGCCAGGATAGAACTAGGTACTAGTGACCTAGATTTATCAAGAGAGCATCCCCGTCATATAACGTAATCTGCATTATACCACCTTCGGACAACGTTAGGCTACGAGCCGCATGCTCGCCCATTGTTGCCCTGCCTTGATACCCCAGCTAGGCTTTATTAACCGAGCAGACACTGGTTAGAGATAAGCCCCCATTATTATATGTATGCCACATTATTATTCACTGCACTTTTGAGCCGAGGTTGTTGTTGAGTTGTACAACCCTAGTAGGCTGTTGCGTTGTGTCATGAAGCATTTCTTTAGTTGTCGAGCATTACTACCTTTGCGCAGTTTTTATTATTCGCCTGCCTATTATTACTATATGTCCTAGTATTTATTGTGACCCGTATTCTGCATTATAATTGTTCAAGATTCTTTACGAACATCTTCCCAGCATCAGACTTATTTCAGAAGTTTCCAGTTGATGTTGCAGGACTAGCATTGCACTTTCTTTAATACAGGAGTGCCAGTTATTTGAGTATCTACCGTAACGTTAAATAATCACGTTACTTATCTATTCTTTGTGTAACCTAAACGAGTAATCTTTTACTGTTTGAGAATAGGCTGTTTCATCGAGCGTCAGCCTAGTGTGTGTGCACCAGTTACCGAGTCATAGGATACCTCGTGGTCCAGGCACGACTCAGGGCGGTAATGGTGTTTTGTTTTCCAGTGTTTAAGGCAGGGGTTGGCTCTAGTGTTACCGTTGTTGCATTTTGCCATTATCTAGTCCAATGTTGAAGAGCCCTGTGTCTTTGAGAACCTGGATCGTAACAAATGGCGACCTAGCTCAGGATCTTGTGAACTAAGACATAATTGCAGGATTGTTGTGGTCATTTGTTTTATTGAGGAATATAGTGGGCACGTTAATTTTTTTTGGCAAAGTAGTATAGCACTTGAGAGTCTTCAGACATTTTTGGCAAGTGAATATTGCTACATAAGAGTTTGGGGTACTTCTTTTCTGAATACTGTGGTGAGAAATTTTTGTGAGCATCATGTGTTATACCGGATCAGAGGAGACTGGAGACACAGTACGTCATGTCGAAACGGAGGAACAGCAGCATGATGAAAGGGTTAATCGGGTGAACTGTGAGGAGGATGCTAGGATATTTTTGCAATGGCCTGTTACTGCCGAGCGGTTGGAGGGTATGGATCGGTACGGTCTTCAATGCCTGGCCACAGCTATCGGTCATGCGGTTACTAGCAGCATGACCAAGGATAACTTGATAACGTGTGTACTGGGCAGGGTGACTGGTGAGCGAGATGGGTTGAGTGCTCAGAGCCCTTCGGCCATGCTTCCCCTACACTCGACTCCCAGCCATCCCAGTAGTTTGCCGACCCCGGGTACGCTTCCGCAGGTGGGTGGTGACTGGCAGGGTGTTTGCCCCTGGGGGGACCACCGGTAATTTCAAACATTGTAGCACCTTCACCTCCTCAAGGGTTATCTCCAGAATTATTGCTTCAGCTCGAATTAGCTAAGATCGAAGAGAGAAAGGCTATCAGGGCAGGTGAGCAGCAAATAGAGCTTGCAAAAATCCAAGCTGAGTCGACTAGGTACTGTGCCGACAGGGACGTAGAGAAGTCGCGAGTAGAGACAACGGGACAGCGACTTGGGGCTGGTAACCGTGCTCATGATCAATCTCTCTCGCACTTATTGAAACTGGTTCCGGTGTTTGATGAGAGTGGTGTAACAGAATTTTCCACACGCTTTGAGAAGAAGTGCCAGGAACACCAGTGGCCAGAGAATAAATGGGCAGCACTTGTACCCTCTAGATTAATAGGCAAGGGTCTTAAAGCCTACGATGCGTTGCCTATAGAGTCTTGTATTATCTATGAGGAACTCAAGGAGGCTGTCCTGAGAGCATACGAACTACAACCAGAGACGTACAGGTTGAAGTTCCGGGGTGTTACCAAGGGTCGGGAGAGCACCTTTTTGGAGCATGCCCGGGAGCTGTCCTATGCTTTTGGGAATTGACTGAGGTAGGAGAAAGCTACTACGTTTGACGACATTAAACAGTTGGTGCTTTTAGAGCAGTTTTTCAAATGCACGGGCGGCGACCTGACGTTAAACCTTAAAGAAAAGCAACCAAAAACTCTACAGGAGGCAGCTGAGATGAATGACCTCCGACTATCACTAATTCGTGGGTGCGGGTTTGCCCAGCGTAGTGAGGCAGGTAAGAAGGGGCGTGATGCCCCACCCCCCCGAGTTAGTGATATACCTTATGCAAACAAGTACAAGAGCCATGATACCAAGACTGACCACAAGACTAGCACCGTCCCATTTAAGAAGGGGCCGGGCCCTTCCCAGTACCAAGGGAAGCCCAAAGGGGAGTTGGAGTGTTATCATTGTCATGAAAAGGGGCACTTTGCAAGAGTCTGTCCTAGCAAACCACCTACAGCAGCTGTGTCTTTGGCCTGCAACATTGGTGTGTCTCCGAAGTCATCTGAGTTTGCCCGGGGCAGTTCGTCAGAGGCTGAGGCACAGCCAATGCAGAAGCACCTGGGAGGCTCGAACCCTGCTCAGGATGTTTTTTGCGACCATAGAGGGCGGGGTTGCGTGATGTGGGCGGGGCGCAAGCATGGAGTAGAGGTCTTGCGTGATACAGGTGCTTCCCAGACTCTGATGAAAAACTTGACTGGCTACCCTATAAACGCGGCTCGGGTGGTGGTGGTGCAGGGTATTAATGCAACTCGGTCATACCCGCTGGTGCGGTTGGAGTTGGAGGTGGATGGTGTGGCACGTGAATTGGATGTCGGGATTGTGGAGAAACTGCCAGTGGAGGGCGTCGACCTGCTTCTCGGCAATGACTTTGCAATGCCCGCTTCTGAGGTTCTACCCTTAGTCGTTGCCGAGAGGCCGGCCGACGTGAGTAGGGAATAGCAAGAGTGGGTCGAGCGGTGCCAGACACAAGCCATGGCGTGTGTTGTCACCCGAGCTCGGGCAGCTAAAGTGTCACAGCCTAGTCCTCCGTCTTCAGACCAGCGGAGGAACGATCAACAGGAGGAGGCTAAAGCTGGAGTTGGTTTTAAGAGTTTTGACTCGGCGGCTCTCCTGGGTGATTCAGTATTAGCACCATTACTTAATTCTGGAGTAGCCCCTGGGCCTGTCATCGAGAGTGACGAGGCTGGGCATGACGAGTCTCCACGACAGCAACGTTATGTACATCGAGAGAGACAGAGGGAGCAGCCCAGTATCGGGAAAGGTCATGCATTGCTCCGGGAGCAGTTAGATCGCTTGGCACCCTCAGATATACGTCGGTTGCAACTAGAGGACCCTGAGCTCCAAACGTGTGCTAATGGAGCTGTAGAGCTCGACGAGGATGGCGATGCACAGCCAGATTTTTTTTATTTAGAAGGCATCCTCTATAGGCGTTTTCAAGACCCTAAACGTAGTTGGCAAGAGGGGTCCGGAGTAGTGGACCAGTTGGTGGTGCCACGGGAGTGCAGGGATAGCCTACTGAGGTTGGCGCATGACATACCACTGGCAGGACATCTAGGGGTGAGAAAAACAGTGGCGGCTTTAGAAAAATTGTTTTGGTGGCCGGGGTTGAAGGGGCAGGTGGTAACCTGGATAGCAAGGTGTCATACGTGCCAGAGGGTTGGAAAACCTAACCAAACAATTCCGAGAGCCCCGTTGCACCCTATTCCTGTCAGTGGACCGCCCTTCAGTAAGGTCATCATTGATATGGTCGGACCCCTACCCCCTACTAGTGCCAGTAATAAATTTCTAGTAACTATCATGGATGTGGCCACTCGTTATCCTGATGCATATCCAATGAGAAATGGCACGGCGAAAACTGTTGTCCGGAACCTGCTCTGGTATTGCTCGCGGTATGGTTACCCGCAAGAGGTGCAATCGGACCAAGGTTCTAGTGTTACATCTAATCTGTTCAAACAAACTATGATTCAGCATGGCATCAGCACTGTCGTCTCTTCTGCGTATCGCCCGGAGAGTCAAGGGGTGTTGGAGAGGTGGCACGCCACGCTGAAAAGCATGCTTCGATGTTATTGCGCAGAGAACGGAAAGGATTGGGACCTTGGTCTGCCGTATGTTTTGTTCGCGGCAAGAGAAGTACCTGGAGAGTGTCTCGGTTTCAGTCCGAATGAGCTTGTTTTCGGGCATCAGGTGAGGGGCCCTCTCCACATGGTGAAGGAGATGTGGGAGGGCACTAGGCATATTGTTCTGCGAGATAAGTTGCAACCTCTTGTTCCTGAGTGCCAGGAGGAGTTGTTTACTAGGCTGTGGCAGTCCGTCCGCATGTTTGTTGCTTCTCCAGGCCTGATGTACGGGGTAGAATCCGACATGGAGGCTGGAGACAGTGCAAGGCTCGAGTTGGTTCCCTACCGTGTGAATCCTGCTCGACAGCCTGCTGTGAAGACGGAGCTGGACAGCGTGTGGAGAGGGGGTCTGAGGGATGAGGGATATCGTGAGTGGTCGTTGCCAGTGGCTTTGCAACCTGAGTTTGGTGGCAGAGTCCGTGTGTATGTTGATTGCAAGAGTGTGGAAGCATTATCCCTGACAGACGCCTATCCATTACCCAGAGTTGACGACACCATAGACCGCTTCGGGGCTGCCTCGCTCATCACGAAGGTAGAACTAGTGAAGGGTTATTGGCGGGCCCCGTTGCCGGAGGGAGCGAAGAGAAGTGCCAGTCTTGCGATGGACTGGGCAGTTTGTCAGTGTCAGGTGTTGTTGTGCTGCCGGAACACAAGTTGGATGTGTGGCATGCTAAGGGCACTGATAATGTTTTGGCTTTGTTTGCAGGAGGACCCTCGTTGTTCAGTCAGTGTCTGTCGTGGGTGGAGGATCCGGGGTAGGCTACCACAGTACGTTGGTATAGCCTCCTGTCTTGGCTCGCGGTGTATTTTTGCACTGGTGCTTGTTGGCTCGCGTGTGTAGCATCAGCGTAGGGTCGCAGGGCAGGAGTTGTTGGCTTTGATTAGAAGAAAGTTAGGCTACATCTATAGTAGCCGCCAAAAACAACATTAAAATAAAATATGAAAAATTAAATAAAAAACTCTTTCTTTTTTATAATTAATTTTAAGATAATATTGTAGCTGAGTACTGAGGGCAGATGATTTTCCCTCAGTAGGCTGTGCTTCTTAGAGCTCGCTCTGGGAGCACAATGTTATGAATTAATGTATTATGTTTGGGAAGGGTGATAAGATTTGTTTTTTTATATATATAAATGTTGTTGTATTTTTTTTTTTTGGGGAGACTGAGCTTGCATTCCATGAGTGGCAGAGTGGTTAGGAGTGGCAGATTCTAGCGACATTCTGCCTGTTCAGATATGGGCTCATGGCTGAGTGTCCCATATCTTGGGGGGGGTGTGACGCCTCCCGGCGCTAGCAGAATGGTTGCGTGGGGCATTGCAGCTCGCTAGCGCTCGCCAGGATGGGGGGATGGGCTACAGTTGTCCTAGAATGATCTGCTTTATGTTATTAGTGTCGTGTTGCCACAGACAGTCTAGAAATGGTCTTTGTTTTGGTCTGTGCCGCGCCTTGTATTTTATATTCGCTATAATATAAATGTTGCTTGTGTGAGAGGCGAGCGAGAGAGGGTGACGGGGTACACCTGGCAGCGGGGCGAGCTATCACGCGGCCCGCTTGGGCGCTGATGGCGTTGCCGGCCGGGTGGTCAACTAGTCCCTGCTCATCGCGGCCTCGTGTTTTTTACCAGCTCTGAGCTGGCCTGACACGCGTATCGTCTACATCCTTTGCAATTCTGTCCCCCATACTCGCCACTTTGCATACTATTTCTCTCTCTCGACTTCTTCTTTCTCATTCTCTAATCTTTATTAAACTCAACATCCCTTCTGGTTTCAGCATAGACGTTCACCGTCGGCCAGTCGTATTGTACGCGAAGCTCTCAGATATTTCTATGTATTAGGCTTTAATGAGGTTTGGAGAGACGGACTTTTCTGTGTGTGTCCTCTCTCGGGAAGGTTGTAGACCGGTATATGTCTCCCTGGCAGGGTGTTGAGTGATTCTGCTTAGTTATTTAAAGCTAGACTAGGGGTAAGGTTACTGTGTCGTTGTCTCCGATGTGTGCAGTGTTAGCTAAGCCCTGCACGACATCGACAGGTACTGTGGGAGCCTAGGTTGTCTTCGGGTGGGTTTACTTTGCGAGCACAGCACTGTGGTGTGAGAGGGCCATAGCCTATCCCTCACAACATAGTGCTGCCTCTTTGTGTTGACTTCTGAGGGATCGCCAGGATAGAACTAGGTACTAGTGACCTAGATTTATCAAGAGAGCATCCCCGTCATATAACGTAATCATCATTATACCACCTTCGGACAACGTTAGGCTACGAGCCGCATGCTCGCCCATTGTTGCCCTGCCTTGATACCCCAGCTAGACTTTATTAACCGAGCAGACACTGGTTAGAGATAAGCCCCCATTATTATATGTATGCCACATTATTATTCACTGCACTTTTGAGCCGAGGTTGTTGTTGAGTTGCACAACCCTAGTAGGCTGTTGCGTTGTGTCATGAAGCATTTCTTTAGTTGTTGTTGTTGTTGTTGTTGTTCCCCAAGCTGCCTGGACGAACAGCCCCAAGGCCCCGAGCAATTCCAAGGCCATAACCGAGCGCCCCCACAGAACCCTCCCTGCCGACCACAATAAAGCCTGGGTGACCGAAGCCACTCCATGGCGGGGTGCTGAGAAGGGTGCAGAAACGCCTGGGAAACCAAAGCCCCACCCAGGGCCCTGTGCCCCTCAGCAATTATGAAGAGAAAGTTGAGGGGCAAGGGAAAAATGTGACGCTTTGGCTTCCAATCTTGGTAGATTGGGAGTTCAATCCCCGGAAAAGACGCCGTCACTTGAGATCTAGAAAATATATAAGTTAAAGGAACAGTCAGAGTAAGCTATGGGTATGGCAGAGATCGCTCAGTTCTCACTCTGATAGACCAGCCCATCACCACATGACTAGAACCCAATCCTCTCAGCATCAGCTAGGAAAGGCTCTAGAAAGCCGCCTTTGGCGGGGGGATAGCTCCCCTATTTCAACCCCTTTCGGGGTCGGGCACCCGCCCTATGGACTTTGTTATTATTATTGGTACCAAATTTTTAAAAATTCAATACAGGAGTAACAGTATTTTCTTCAAATGTTTCTCATAATATACTCTACAGTCTCTACTTAGCAATAATAAACACCAGTATAAATAGTTATCAGTTATAATCTTGTTATACAGTATTAAGCGACTGTTGTTATACTGCATTATTGCTGATGATTAATGGTGTTATTGTCGTAAAACTTGATACTCAACTCCATCAATTTCCACATGGGTGGCATATTCAGGGATAGTCACCATATCTGATGAAGCAGTCAGTATAAGATCTTGTTCAGTGTTCTCTATAACTTCACACTGCTCACTGGGAGGTTCATAATTATTGTGGTAAACTATCAATGGAAGTTAAATATTACTAAGCTATAATGAATCAAATCAAATCAATCTAAATGAATACTCTATATCTAAATTGAATTCAATCTGAAACAAGCTAATTTATATCCAAAGGTCTCACATAATAAATGTATATAATTATAGGGTAAGGTTATAAGGGTTAATATTAGCCAGGAATTAACTCACCAATAGTTCCACGTGGCAATGAGGCAAGGGAGAACGTTTTACCCAATATGGCGGTGGACAATGGGGAACGAGACTTCGGTCCCAAGACACGAGTCAAGTTAAAGAAAGAATAAATGATTACATGGGAATGGACATGAATAATATGCTTATCTATCAGTCAGTCATGATGTCGATGAGAGCGTCGTGATGGTGTAGTTGTGTGTATTGCTGTATGTGTATTGTGATTAGAGGCACAAAAGCACAATCAACTGAGGGCGGAAAATTAGATGTTAACTGGTTGGTGTTCGTGAAGGCTCTGGCGTACCTCAAAAGCACACCTTGCTGCCTTGGCAAACCGCCAGGAGCCCAAATTATCGTACCGCATCTAGGTTGCTCTATACGGTAAATTATATTAATATATACGATAAATTCATATATACTACATAAGACCATGGCAATATTGCTTAATAGCATATTAGGCCTTTTATAACTTAACTTATTTACAATCTTATAACATACGATCTACTCGTCCTACGTCGTGCTGTAGGAGAGATCGTGACGTCACAGAGACATACAAGATCACAAATCGTATTTATACGATACACTCCCCCCACAAAAAAGACCTGAACCCCACCTTAAACCTAAAGTTGCCCAGAGGCTATCTTCTGACGCCACAAGTCGACGGCGCCAGAAGCAGCGCGTCTGTGACGCGTCCCGGTCCGAGAATGATCACCATCAGTATGAGGTGAGTCGTTCCTTTGAGAATCCTCGGACCCAGCAATAACAGGTGGAGCCTCAGATTGCAATGCGGAATCGAGCTCCAAAGCGTACAAACGTGCGATAGGACGAACAGTAGTTCCAGTGGCTGTCTTTAATAGTGCCACCCGCTCTACAGAGTCTGCCCCCTTGTATACCTCCAATACGCGGCCTAATTTCCAGTATAAACGAGGACTATCTTCTTTAATTAAAACAACTTCGCCAACTGTAGGTGCCGTTGGTCTACCAGAGGGAGTAACACTCCTTTCCCTCAATGCTAGCAGATATTCACTAATCCACCGTTTCCTAAAATCCTCGATTATCCTGGATATATACTGGTATCTCTTAGACACCGCTACCTCAGAGTACAACGAGGGATCCTCTAACTCTACTATGGACTGGAAATCAGATGGAAACGCAGTCAATGGTTTCCCATATAGCAAGTGAGCTGGTGTTAATGGTAGTGGTTCTTGCAGGTCGGTGTACACATATGTAAGCGGGCGATCATTCACGACTGCCTCTATCTCTGTGAGGACTGTCGTCAACTCACTCTTCTTTAATAGAGCACGTCCTACAACCGCTCTGAGTCCTGACTTTACTATGCCGACACACCGTTCCCACATTCCACCAAACCAAGGTGCCTTAACTGGAATGAACCTCCATTCGCACTTCTTCTCTCCCAAAAAAGTGATGACAGTAGGATCACTACTCATATCCTTTAGATATTTTGATGCTTGGACATAAGTGGGAGCATTGTCGCTAAGAATGAGTTGAGGGAATGAACGACGGGCACAAAACCGTCTGAACGCCAGCATAAATTCTTCGCTAGACATATTATCACATAGTTCTAGGTGCACTGCTCGAGACGTCGCACAGGTAAACAATAATATATAAACCTTCTCACTCTCCCTCGTCTTCAATGCCCCTGTGTAATCTAATCCTACCGCTTGGAAAGGTTCTACATGCTTTACACGGCATTCAGGTAGGGGTGGAGCTGGTCCAGTTGCATATGGTTTACCCTTTAGTCTCTGGCATATTACACACTTTCTCGCTACGCGTCGAGCTACTTGTCGAAATCTGGGTATCCACCATGTGAGACGTAAATTTGATATAATATGACATACCCCGTAGTGTTTTACTTCCCTATGTGCACGTATGATCAATAGATCAGTAACGTGATGTCTTGTTGGCATAAGTATAGGTCGGTTTGTGCCGTCTGGTACACCCGACCACTTCAGGCGACCCTCACACCTGATGAGGCCATTGTCTAGGTGCAACCTTAGTTGACGCACTATATTAGGCATTAATGTCTTATTCGAGCCTTTCAAGGATTCTAATTCATTGGAAAAGGTTTCTACTTGAACCCATTTGATCAAAGTTACTTCAGCTGCTTTAAATTCACGAGCATCAATGTTGTGACCCCTGTTGCAGAGTTGGCCCGTTACTTTAAGCTTGAGATTGGATACATATCGCAATACCCAAGCTACAACTCTGACTAGTTTATTATAGTCACCGAATCTTGCCCACTTTATGATAGGACCCGGTGGCTCATTTGGTTGGGCTGTAACTGCCACTGTTTCCAGTGGCAGAAGTCCCTCACCAACAGCATGCCATATCGTCCATTCACTTTCATGGAGCAGCCACTTTGGACCATGCCACCACAATTCGGACTTCATTAACTGGCTAGCCGTTATACCCCTAGTTATCAGATCACTAGGGTTTTCCTTTGTATTTACATAATGATAAGCAACGTCTGGCAAAAGGGCTCTAATCTCATCTACCCTATTCCGCACATAAACTGGCAGAGACTTCTTGCTATGTATCCAGTTGAGTGCGACCTGACTATCGCACCATACATGAACAATTTCAATATTTAATTCGCTCTCGTATGCTGCGCGTACATGTTGCACCAGACATGCTAATAGCAGCATGGCAGTCAATTCCATTTTAGGAATAGTTACCTTTTTAACCGGGGCTACCTTGGCCCGGGCTGTAACTAAATGTGCCCCAAATGAAGTAACAACATATATGGCTACCCCGTATGCCGTGGCGCTAGCATCGCAAAACGTGTGTAACGTAACGTCACCGAATGCCGCCACTTTACGAGGTATAGGTTTAGTACATAGGATGGCATATTCATTCAACAACAATGTCCCTTGGTCATTCAGGTCCTCGGGCAAACTGTCATCCCATCCTATTTTACGTCTCCAAACTTCCTGCATTAGAATCCTAGCTCTTATGGTAACAGGTAATGCTAGACCCAAAGGATCAAAAAATTGCGCAACTTTGCTCAACAGACTTCTTTTTGTGTGCGCTCCTGTCTGCTGAGCAAAAGGCCTTGATTGAAAAGTTAGTATGTCATGTTTAGGTTGCCAGATCATCCCCAAATTTCTGGACTTTTCCTGGTTAAGAGATGCCGTACCATCCACTTGTATTAAACTCTGAAGATCTTCACTATTAGTAACCCACTCGCGGAGAAATAGATGCGCATCAGCAAACAATCTGCGTGCTTGCCAGTATGCATACAACAAATCATCTTGACTATCGCTAGTACCCTGCAAATTGTCAATGTATAATCCGCGAGATAGTTTACTTGTGTCCTCATGAGTGTCAGCTAGATGTTTTCTGATTGTGGCATTTAACAAAAACTGCGAGCAAGTGGCCCCAAAGAGTACAACCCGAAAACGGTATATTATGATGGGACTTTCAGAGTCGCTAATGTCGCCGAACCAAAGAAAGCGGGTAACATCTCTATCTTCCTCCTTGAGCTTGACCATCAAGAATGCTTTCTCGATGTCACTGGTATAGGCGTACTTCCCCAGCCTAAACCGCAATAGATGTTGGGACAGGTCCGACACCATGGACGGACCTGTCAACAGGCAGTCATTCAGACTGGGTTGTTGACCTTGGTGGGCAGAACAGTCATACACCACCCGTATTGGTGTGGTGACGCTGTCTTTCTTTACCCCATGATGGGCCAGATAGTGAACCCTACCTTTCTTACACGGTTCCTCGACATCGACTCTCTCAATAAAACCCCTATCCTCATAACTCCGAAATACATCGTCATACGCCTGGCGCGTGCTCGGTTCGTTAGACAATTTCCGCTGCAATGCGCGCAAGCGACCTAATGCAAAACCATAGTTGGTAGGCAGGCTTATCTCACTGTTCTTCCAAGGTAAACTAACTTTATATTGCTTGTCTGAGGCACAGTAGCACACAGACTCGTCAAACCTTTATAGCGCAACTTCCGAGTCATAATCAGTCTCCATAGGATTAATGCCTATGTGATCCAATCTCCACAGTCGTTCCAGGTCGAACTCGGCAGCCATCTTAGGGTTACTAGGTTGGGAATCCTCCCTTCCCAACTCCTCTGCCGCGGTTACATTGACTCTATATATCGAGACCGTGTCGACCAGGACCTTTGACTGTGTAGTATGCACCTTTCCGCTCATGCAGTATCCAAATTTAGTGGGGATTAAAATTACACCACACATCTTTTTAAATCCAGGGTATACTACTTCATAATAATGATCCACACCAAGTAGAACATGCACCTCACTCTGATTTCCCATGGGATCTGACAAGTTAACCCCTTTGCTACGTAATGCGTGTTCCACCTTCTTCACACCCACAGATACATATTCTGGTAGGGTGTCTACTACGATACAAGTCATAAAGTACCGGTTTTTACGATAGAAATATGAAATCTCCGCTATCTCGTAGTCTTGTTTATCAGTAACCCCTGTTAAGCCCTGTAATCGAAGAGTCTCAGCCCCTACGATTCGGTGCTTCAGTCCCACTAGTACGGACCTCTTTATAAAGGAACGTTGAGACCCTTGATCTAGAAGTACCCGACAAACTTTGTTACTGTCATTACCTTCCATGGGAATCTGTATTGTGGGCAATATAGTGGTGTCTTGCGTGCTACCTAGTGCCACAGTTGTAGTACCCTCATTTTTGACGTCTTTGACTTTATCTGCTGTAGGACACAACTTATCAAAGTGATGTCCTTCGCAGTGGCGACAGGGCCTTAAGTATGTAGCAGTACATTGTCCCTGCTTACCATGTTCTTTACTTAGACAACCTACACATAGCTTCAATCTTTTCGCCTGTGCTAGTTTTGTCTCATTTGTTGGGTATTTTATGCAGAAACTCCATTTATGTTTGTTGTTACATAGCTTACATAGAATCTGAGCAAGTTTCTTATACACACCCTCTTTCTTTACTTTAGTCCCCACTGTCATGCTTACTGTTCCCCTCTTCTCCACATTCTCACTCCCTCCCGACACATACATTCTCCCTTTGTTCAACTGTAGATTATTGATCTCCTTACTGAACTGAGTTTTGAACTCGCCCAGCTCAAATGATCTTACCTTATCAAATATTGCCATAGGAAGCTTCTGACGCAAGATAATGACTATCATTTCCTGCGTGGTAAGCCCTAGGGTGTCTAGCGATCGAGTATGGCACTCCATATTTGCCCTGAAGTTTGTCAACTCATCAACCTTATACTGTGGTTCTGCGAGCCCCAACAAGGCAACGACATGGGCCATCTTCAACTGCTCTCTATCCACGTATGTGGACTCTAATAAGTGTACCGCTTCAAGATAACTACCACCCACTACTGCAAAACCCTCTATTAAATGTAAGGCCTCTCCTTCCATTTGTCCCTTCAGATAGTAAAACTTGCGGACATTATCCAATGAGGATTCATGAACCGTAGATCGAAATACGTCCCAAAAAGCTAACCACTCAGTTAACTTGCCCCCAAATGTAGGAAGATTGAGCTTTGGGATGTGTACAGTATGTTTTGGGTCAGCCCTTCTATGGGCCTCATTATCGCCTCCCTTCTTACTCGCGATTTCACTCTGTAATAGGTACTTCGCTCTAAAGACAGGTTCGTCATAGAGGGCGCGATTATCACACTCTGTAACAATCTCTTCCTCCTCTGTCATGTCAGCCACAATCACCTCACTCAGAGCCGTAATACGACCGTGGGTAACCTGGACGTTTTCTAATCTAGCCTCCAATTCCTCTAGTTCAGCAGTAGTGATGAGAGTGTTGACGTCCACAATTAGCCTATTTAATACTCCCCGAAGTCCCGCCCTTTGATTTTTAGGGGCTTTGATCAGCACCCTACTAGACGGTGTCTCTTTATCGTTTTTATCCATTTTGCATGTGAGCCTATAGGCTATGTATCTAAATATTACGTCACAAAAACAACTGCCAAATAATAGTCTAATTAAGAGACGCCAACCGGCGGACTTCTATGTTATGGAGAACCAATAGTACACTAAATAGCAATACCTACTAATGGATCATATTGAACAAGAAGAAATGTTAGGTCAGGTCATATGTCACAGGAAGTCTGAAACGGAAAAGAACATTACTGGGGAAAGATGATGGGTGGGATGCAGAACTTGGGCAGGTGCAACGATGTGACCCTGCATTCCGGCTCTAACCATCGCTTGGCTAGCCTTGCCAGTTTATCATAGAGTTGTTCCTGCATCCTGTTATATGTCCCCTTGTCCATTGCCTTCAAATCCCTTACTGGTAGCTAATTCCCGGGTCTGGGCACCAGTGTGGTAAACTATCAATGGAAGTTAAATATTACTAAGCTATAATGAATCAAATAAAATCAATCTAAATGAATACTCTATATCTAAATTGAATTCAATCTGAAACAAGCTAATTTATATCCAAAGGTCTCACATAATAAATGTATATAATTATAGGGTAAGGTTATAAGGGTTAATATTAGCCAGGAATTAACTCACCAATAGTTCCACGTGGCAATGAGGCAAGGGAGAACGTTTTACCCAATATGGCGGTGGACAATGGGGAACGAGACTTCGGTCCCAAGACACGAGTCAAGTTAAAGAAAGAATAAATGATTACATGGGAATGGACATGAATAATATGCTTATCTATCAGTCAGTCATGATGTCGATGAGAGCGTCGTGATGGTGTAGTTGTGTGTATTGCTGTATGTGTATTGTGATTAGAGGCAAAAAAGCACGATCAACTGAGGGCGGAAAATTAGATGTTAACTGGTTGGTGTTCGTGAAGGCTCTGGCGTACCTCAAAAGCACACCTTGCTGCCTTGGCAAACCGCCAGGAGCCCAAATTATCGTACCGCATTTAGGTTGCTCTATACGATAAATTATATTAATATATACGATAAATTCATATATACTACATAAGACCATGGCAATATTGCTTAATAGCATATTAGGCCTTTTATAACTTAACTTATTTACAATCTTATAATATACGATCTACTCGTCCTACGTCGTGCTGTAGGAGAGATCGTGACGTCACAGAGACATACAAGATCACAAAAGAGTCATAGTCTATCGTATTTATATGATAATTATCTTGGTTTAATTCAATCTCAGCCACTTGGGGTTCTGTCTTGACTCCATCTTTCTCTGTAACCAGTGAGATGGTGGGAATGGCCTGAGCATTGTGATTTTGTTTCATGTGTGTCATCATGGCAGCTAAGGAGGGCAGAGTGATGTTGCAGATATCACAGCGTCGTCCGGGAGCGCGGGGTGTTCGCCTATGCTTCACAACGCGTACTTGCGATAAACCGTCGGCTTTGAGTAACTCCACCTTCTCCCCATGCACACAACGTTCATGCTCGGTCATATTGTACTTGGAAGCAAAAGCCTTATTGCAGGTCCCACAGCTATAGGGTTTCTCTCCCGTGTGGATTCGATAGTGCAGTGTTAACTTGGAGGGTAAATTAAATTTGCGGCCACAAATCTTACAGTCGTAGGAAGGTACTGAGTCGGGGTGGGAGTTTCTTTAGTTGTCGAGCATTACTACCTTTGCGCAGTCTTTATTATTCGCCTGCCTATTATTACTATATGTCCTAGTATTTATTGTGACCCGTATTCTGCATTATAATTGTTCAAGATTCTTTACGAACATCTTCCCAGCATCAGACTTATTTCAGAAGTTTCCAGTTGATGTTGCAGGACTAGCATTGCACTTTCTTTAATACAGGAGTGCCAGTTATTTGAGTATCTACCGTAACGTTAAATAATCACGTTACTTATCTTTTCTTTGTGTAACCTAAACGAGTAATCTTTTACTGTTTGAGAATAGGCTGTTTCATCGAGCGTCAGCCTAGTGTGTGTGCACCAGTTACCGAGTCATAGGATACCTCGTGGTCCAGGCACGACTCAGGGCGGTAATGGTGTTTTGTTTTCCAGTGTTTAAGGCAGGGGTTGGATCTAGTGTTACCGTTGTTGCATTTTGCCATTATCTAGTCCAATGTTGAAGAGCCCTGTGTCTTTGAGAACCTGGATCGTAACAGTAGGCTATGAGAAACAGTGAGAGTAAATGTGACAAGGAGTTACAAGGAATAGTAGGCTTATATCAAATATCTTGTGGTCCATTCCGGAGGGATACTCACAGTGGAAGGAAAAACATTGTTTAGTGCACTACACTCATTACATAGTGTGGAAAATACTATCTACAATCTTCTTGAATTGTTCTACTGAGAACATTTATACAACTTCTGAGGGAAGTTTGTTCCAGGTAGACCAGTTCTTATATGTGAAAAGGTGTTCAGTTGTTCACACATACTAGTGCTGAACCATATCAATTTTAACTTCCAGCCATGGTTGCGTGATGTATTCATATTGAGGCTAAACATGTTGCTATACTCCACATTGTCAAAAGTCATTAAATATTTGTTTTAAATTCAACTACCTGAACTCGTAGTCTACGAGTTGAGAGAGAGAGAGAGAGAGAGAGAGAGAGAGAGAGAGAGAGAGTGAGTGAGTGAGTGAGAGAGAGAGAGGGAGAGAGAGAGAATGAGAAAGATAAAGAGAGAGAGAAAGAGACAGAGGCAGAAGACCCCTACAGCCGAAATTCATGTAACCGACGTTGTATGTAAGCCAGAGGAGGAAGGTGGGGGGAGTTGGGGATAGTTTGGGGGTGGAAGGTGGGGGTAGACTTGGACACAACTTCCCCCTTCCACCTGTCCAGGGTGGAATAGAGGAAGGAAGGACCCACCCCTGAGCAACTTTTAGTACGTGTGAGTGTACCTTTAATATGAAAATCATGGCAGTTAGTATCATAGCAGGTCTTGTTTTTTAGTGACGACTTGCAGATGGATGGATGGTGGTATCTGCATTTTCCACCAAATCTGCAGTTTCCATCATTTATCAGTATGTTGCAAATTTGTGGGTTTGCAAATCTACATCTTCCTCTAATATCACCGTTTTGCCCATAATAGCAACGTCTTTTCAGATAATATCTGCATATTGGTGAAGGTGGCTGAGAACGGTTTTGTGGTGAGCTATACTGAGGGACTAGCTGTGTCTGAGAGGGGGAGGCCTGGTAGTTGGGGGAAATAGTGGTGTGGTTAAGGGATGGTGTGGTGTTGCGAGATGGTGGAGAGGGGGGCTGGGTGTCCTGGACCTCCTGGTCTGTTGGGAGTAAGTGGGCAGATGACAGAGGTGTGGAGGTGTGGAGGCGGTGATGGCAGAGGTGTGGAGGCGGTGTGGACGGGTCAAGTGGGAGGCTGTGGTTGGGGGAGCCAACCAGCCTGTTGATTCATATTTGCTTCCTGGGAAGCTATTTGGTCAGTGACAGTAGGGTGATCAGTGACAATAGGAAGCTGTGAAGTGGGAGGGTTTGTGGATTTATGTAATTGGTATTGTGCATGTGGTGATAGTTGGGGTGCAGCAGGCGGCGTGTGTTGGCCTTGGGGGGGCGATGTGGGTAGTGTCGGAGGGTGAGTGAGGTGTGCTGCGGTCGTGGGCGGAGCATCCAGGGTGGGGCTATCCCTGTCACCCCTCAATAATTTTCATCCCCTATGGTAATTTACCGCATCATTCGTGTATTCATTCCTATCTTGCCCATCTGTATTTTCTACTGTCTGAATAATTCGCATTGTGAC
The DNA here is from genome assembly GCA_032716605.1 of Paralithodes platypus. Taxonomy (NCBI): domain Eukaryota; kingdom Metazoa; phylum Arthropoda; class Malacostraca; order Decapoda; family Lithodidae; genus Paralithodes; species Paralithodes platypus. The sequence continues at coordinate 24,272,293 of CM064525.1, forward strand.
TTCAAAACACTTGTCACAGAAATGTAGGTTTTTCCCTCTATCCTTGAAGGCTGTATTAATTGGTGATTGGCCTACACACGCCCAAGGAAACGTTATTTTGCATATCTGGCATTTCGTACCCTTATTCAAGTGTATATCATACCTACATTTTGTGCAAATGCTTCTGGACGCCATTTTTATTGTTGTTATTGTTGTTTTTTGTATTACTTGTATTGTTGTTATTGTATTACTCGACACTAAACGTGGGGGGAGGGAGGGGGAGGGGGAGACACTGCCTACTCTCATCTATTGCTTTATATGATCGGTCACTCAAACTATTTTACTTTTTCATTTGTTCATTTATATATTTTCGAAAGTGGGTGGCTCTTTTTGTAGGCCAATTTTGCGCCAGGAGGGCTGGGAGCCTGGGACTAGTTTTTGTGGCCCTGCGTTTGAATTTTCAGCCCGGCACTATATTGTGTGTCTTGTGTGTGTGAAGGAGGTGCCTGGCACTCGCGTAGATGTCAAACGAGGATTTTAGTTTGGATTTGTATTTGTTTTGTTTTGTTATACATTTTATCACTAATTCTCCTTTACAAGCGGAAACTCACTTCCTACTGTGATTTGTAGTACGATACTACTGGATATTTCACTTACATATATGCACTTAAATATACGCTCCTAGGAGTAGCGCATAATTCTGACTATCGACTGACTATCGACGTCTGTGGCAGCTCTCAGGTCAGTTATCCAAGGGTAGGACGCTGCTTGGGTTGCCCAATACCTGCCTTGTAAAAGACAGGCATTTGTTACCACTTGCACGGTCTTAATTTAACTTCTGTTGCACTCGATCTATTCACTATGCCGAAATACACACTCTTACGAGGAATTGTCTATTTATATCCATAAGAGCCATGGGAACTTGTCTTTTCCCGAGGAGCGCGAGAAATTCCTGCCCACACACACTACGTCTCAACTACACATATGTATGTCTGCCTCCGTGAACCTGTCTGTATATGTATGATAAAGTGATTGTTTGTCTCTGCCTTTGTGTCTGTTTGTCTGTGTATGTGTTTATAAGGCTATATGTATGTCTGCCTCCGTGAACCTGTCTGTATAAGTATGATAAAGTGATTGTCTGTCTCTGCCGTTGTGTCTGTCTGTCTGTTTATGTGTTTATAAGGCTATATGTATGTCTGCCTCCGTGAACCTGTCTGTATAAGTATGATAAAGTGATTGTCTGTGGCTGCCTTTGTGTCTGTCTGTCTGTGCATGTGTTTATAAGGCTATATGTATGTCTGCCTCCGTGACCCTGTCTGTATATGTAATATGAGGAGGTCCGTGCCAGAGGGGCCAACTCGCCACATTTTCAAAAACAGCGCTCTAGCTGGTTCCCGCTTCGTGAAATTCTTGGGAATCATCTGGCAAAAAAAAACATCCGACTTTCGTCCTTATAGCAACTGCACAGAGGGTTGAGCGTCCCTTGTTTTTGCCGTTTGGCAGACCGTTTATGGGTGTGAATCTGGGTAGACAGAGGGGCCAACTCGCCAACACGCTCAGCCAATGAGAGCGTGGCTACGACGTGGGGAATTAAATGGCCGCCCGCCCGACCACTCACAGGCGCTGTACGAGACGTGCTTCAGTAGTCACGCTCAAACCGAGTTGGAGTCAACACACGAGTGTATGGTATGTTAACTTTAAACATCAATAACTCAAAACTATACTCGTGGCGAGTTGGCCCCTCTGGCACGGACCTCCTCGTATGATAAAGTGATTGTCTGTCTCTGCCTTTGTGTCTGTCTGTCTGTGTATGTGTTTATAAGGCTATATGTATGTCTGCCTCAGTGAATATACAAGAAACAGGATGTTTAATTTTAAGGTCCCGAGAATCCAAGGACAAGGTAAGCAAACATTCTTCTTCACTGCCATCAAAGACTGGAACGACCTACCCCAGTCAGTCCGTGAAAAGAGAACACTGTATTCCTTCAGACGTATGCTGGGGTCACACATTCCCGTATATGCTCCCGTACGAAGGTTTATTGGTAGTTGGCAACCGATTACGTAAAACGTAAGGGCATAGTACGCAAAACATAAATGAAATTGTGTATAGTTGTGGGGGTTGGTACGCATGACGGGAGTAGCCACGCTGGTCGGGGAGGTGGTTGGTGCGGCCAAGGCCGCCCGGTATGTTTTGGATTTCAAATCACATGCGGCTCCCGCGCTCCCGTATGTCAAAAGTCGGGAAATCTTACGTCTGACCGGGCGAGCTGCTACGTCTGACGGGAGCAGCCCCGTCAGACGTAGCTGCTCGTCCGGTCAGACGTAAGCTGCTCCCGTCAATCGTAAAATATTCCCGTCAAACGTGAAAGTTTACGTTAGTCCGGGCGCATCTGGCAGCCCTGCCGCACTGCGGGTTGGCGGGAAAATGCGGCAACGTTGTACGGGGGGGTATATAAGGACCAGCGGGGGACATTCCAGTCACACCTCTCACCACACCGGAGCAGCAACCAACAAGCCAACCCTGCCACCCTGCCACCCTCTGCACCCTGCCCTGCCCTGCCCTGCCCTGCCCTGCCCTGTACCTCCAGCCACCCTCTGCACGCTGCCCTGCCCTGCCCTGCCCTGTACCATGCATAAGAAAGGCGTGAAGAAGGCCAGGAAGGCTTCCCCTGCCACCTCGACACCTGCCACCTCTCCGCCTGCCACCTCGACGTCTGCCACCTCACCGCCTGCCACCTCACCGCCTGCCACCTCGACGTCTGCCACCTCACCGCCTGCCACCTCACCGCCTGCCACCTCGACGTCTGCCACCTCACCGCCTCACCCCTCAACGCCTGCCACCTCACCTTTTGACCCCTCTCAGCCTGGCCCCTCCAACTCTGCCACCTCACCGCCTGCCCTCTCGACGCCTGATGAAGAAGTTATTATCGACCTCGGCCCCGATAGTGGAGAGCTCGACACTGTCGAAGAGGTTCCCGAGGATGAGAGTGAGGAAGACGAGGAGGAAGAAGAAGAACCTGCATCTTCCAACAGAGTACAGGCCCCACCAAAGAAACGGCGCCGGAAGAAGACCAACATATTACTGACGGAGGAGACTGAGTGTATGCTGGCAGATTGGATTGAGCTGGATGCGCCTTTTATTTACGACAAGGGTGACCCCAGGCACAAGAACAAGGAGCATATTGAGGCTGTATGGGGGGAGAAGGCTGCGACCATGGATCCACCAATGACCGCCTTCGACTTGAAGACGTGGTGGGGATCTCTCCGCTCCAGGTTCGGCCGGCTCAGCAAGGTGAAGAGTGGTGCTGGGGCCAAACGACTGACGGAGAGGGAAAAGTGGATCCTCAACATGTTCCACTTCATGAAGCCACACATCGTGCGTCAAAAGAAGCCCCGGTCACTTGGTATGCCTGAGGTACGTTGATATCTGTTATGTTTTCAAACCCTTTCACAGTGACAGTGTCAGGTTTTGTTTTTTTCGTAATTATTTTGCTTATAATGATGCTATTATTGTGTTCAATTTATCGTGTTAACTTAAAACATTTGTTAATGAAACGCATAATAACTCAAACCAGTTTATTCATGTTACTTAAAGGTTACAAGGATGAATGGTTATGTTGAATGTTATTTTAAAGTTCATAAATAATGTACATGTTACGAATTATACATTCATGTCCCAACAGTCTGCTGCCCAAGCTGCCGCACCGGGGCCTGCTGCTGTTCCTGTCCCTGACCCCACCCCAGCACCTGCTGCCCCAGTCTACGAAGTGGATGACCCCTCTGCCGGCAGTCAGGAGGAGGAGGACACACCCCCAGCCATCGCCCAGCCTGCGCGGAAGGTGAAGAAGGGGAAGCCTCCTGGTGCTGTCCCTTCAACTTCAGCACACGGGACCCTGGAGCAAGTGAGTAGAGGATATATTAGTAACATTGTTCATTGTTGGCACCCCATTGCAATTCCATGCTATTATTAGATAAAGTGTTTCTGTTTCCAAAGTTATTAGAATAACATAAAGTAATAATAATACTAAAGATGTCATGATTTCACACCATACTATCAACAATAACTTTGAACATATTGGCTTCCTAGAATACCGCAAAATTTCATTGGTTAAAATTAATACTTGGTCAAATATGAAAATATTATGTTTCGTGTGTTTAATGTTCTCTTGTTCCTTGTTCAAGGTCCTTGAAAATTCGGAGAAGCTGCGCGAGAACCTGGGTAAGGCTTTCGATGTGGTCGAGGACCCGAAACACAAGTATTGGCGCTACTCCCTGGAGGGCATGGCCAAAGACTGTGTGGGGCTGCCTCCAGCATATAACACCCAACTGAAGTTGGAACTCTTGGCAGCCATCGACAGGTTCAAGCTTTCCCATGCGGAGGGAGTGACCCGGCCTGGTCCGGACCTCTTGCTCCACGCCCACAGGAGCTTTGGCTTTCCGGCGCCCCAACCCCAACCCCTGGCACAGCAGCATCCTATACAACAGACACTGATGTACCAGGGCACTCCGGCAACCACCCTGCCTCTTCCCACCATGCCTCCTCCCACCCTGCCGACCCAGCCCCAGCGTGCTGCTGGGGGCATCGTGCTACCTGCACACCAGATTGCAGCCTTGCAGTCATTGCTGGTGCCGCCACGTGTAGCGACACCCCCTCGCCAATTCGTCCCGCCTACTGCCTCCACACCCAGCCACACGTCGTTCGACCTGGGGCAGTTTGGCACCACCTTCATTGATATGATGTCGGCCCAACAATCACCTGCATCTTTCAATCCAGGTACGCCCGGGCCGGCCATAGATCCCGTTAACCAAACCCTGGAGACCCCCAAGAAGTAGCCCTACATGTAATATATGTAAATAATTCTATATGTAAATAAATGTTAATTTGTATTTTGAAAAAATATATGTATTTGTGTAATGACGTGTGTGTTTCTATTTCCAATATTTTATCATAATTATTGATTAATAAGATGACAAATACAATCTATAATAAAAGTAATGAGTAAGCATAAAAAAGAAATAATTAATTTAAACGCAATAATGATAATATGGTTAATAATAATTATGAAAATCCTTAACTGACAACTTAAATTAAATATAACTGTAAAACATAAAGTACAAAACAAAGGAAACACGGAAAAAATAAAAAAAATGAATGAAATATAAAAGTCAGAGATGGAAAATTAAATAAGCATGGTACAATTTAAGTAATTAAAGGAAATATAAAAATATAAAATAAAAACAATATGGAAGAACCTAAAACATTAAAGAAAATCCAAATTAACACCTTACGAGCGGCCTATGCGGTTTATTTATGTGTACCGCACAGCGGGGTGTTTTTAGCCAAAATAGGGCTGTTTACGTGATCATTTTCATGCCTAAATAAGACCCAGAACGTAAAACAAGTACCTATCCCTGAAAGGGCATAAACAGAGCTTTCGAATGACACCATAACGATCCTTGTATGATGGATAGTTTTCTTGCAATAACCGTGCAACGCGAGTGCAAAAAGCAGGTAATTCGGTACTTTCAGTACATAATTGAGTATGTAGCGAGTGAGAGAGGGAGGAGGGAGCTGAGATTTGTGTCAGTAGGTTCGCCGCGGTGGTCTGGAGCAGTCATACGCTCGCTAGTCTCCTGCCACCACTTGTCTCTCTCTCTCAGCCACATTACGTGCTGAAATTGCCACTCGAGTTATGTCGAGCGCCGCCACATAGTCCAGCTTTATTTAACTCGACTTATGTTGCTCGCCGCTAAATAAGGGTTAAAAGATAAAAGTACAATACAAAGCAAACTGGCAAAGACTCGATAACTGAAATGTAAGATGAAACTAAAATATAAAGCAAAATAATAAGTAAACAGTGGAAAATCTTACAATTTTCAATGAAGTATTAAAGTAAATGTAACTCATCTAAATCCTGTCATCATGCCAAGCCACAGATCCTTGAGGGGAAGAGAAGTAGGTCTTGAGGTAGTTGCATTGTGCCTTGGCAAGCATGGTTGCAGTGTTGCGGGACACGGGTGTGATGTTGTTTCCTACAGGTGGGTCACTCCTCCAGGCGGCAAGGTATGAGTTGGTGGGTGTGTGGGTCCTCTTGATCTACCTCTGATTAGGGTGGGCTTCGTCCTCGTAGGATGTTGTGCAGAATACATGAGGCCAACACAACAACCTCTACACGTTCAGGTTTCAGAGATATTGCAGTGTGGAAAACCCGGAAGTGGTTGGCAAGAATGCCAAAGGCGTTCTCTACCGGCCGGCGGGCCCTGCTGATTCTGTAGTTGTATATTCGTTCCAGTTTCGTGAGGGATCGTAGGGGGTAGGGCTTCATCATGTAGGCGCGCAGAGGGAATGCATCATCACCTACTAAGAAGTAGTCCGTGGTTGGTCCAGTGGGATCGGTAGAGATGACCTCGGCGGGTGGCAGATTTGCGTTCTGTCTCTCAAGCAACTTAGACAGACTGGAGTGTGCAAAGCCACCACCATCAGACTCTGACCCTATGGCACCAACGTCGACGTAAATGAACTTGTAGTTGGAGTCAACAATTGCCATCAAGACAATGCAAAAAAACTTCTTGTAGTTGAAGTAATATATAATTATAATAATAATAATATTTATTCAGTTAGCAATTTACAGAGTTGGTACCACATAGTTTGTTATAAATATGACATGTACCAGCCTTGCATAATTCCAACTAAGGATAGCCCAATAAGGCGGTTAGGCGTATTTCCATTGGGGTCCTTGTGGGATTAGGTTAGCTGGGGAAATGGGGAGGATAAAGAAATAGATACTTTAGAGAAAGTATTTCTAGGGGGTTATTTTAAGATACCTTACATCCTATAGTAAATATCAGTAATCCGTAATCAGTAATAAATTCAGTTTGGTTTGTCTATCTCTTATGTCGTATTTAGTAGTAGACATAAGCTTGGTGCTCCCTTCTCGCAGCTGTCCGGTTCAGGTGTTCCTTCAGGCTACGTCTGAAGGAATACAGTGTTCTCTTTTCACGGACTGACTGGGGTAGGTCGTTCCAGTCTTTGATGGCAGTGAAGAAGAATGTTTGCTTACCCTGTCCTTGGATTCTCGGGACCTTAAAATTAAACATCATGTTTCTTGTATTATGTCCACTCCTCTCATTTGCTTTAACAAAATCATTCTTTAGATACTCTGGAGCTCTGTCATAGAAAATGTTGAAGGCATTAGTTAGCCTGATTTGTTTGGCCCTGTCAGAGACATTGAGCATACCTAGTGACTGAAGTTGTTCCTGTCCAACATGTGATCTGGGTCCTAGGTTCAGCATGAACCTAACCATTTTATTTGTGCCACCAAAGTTTGGGTTTTGGATCCGTATGTGTTTGCCATCAATGGCTCCTACACAATGCGGCAGATTCCATCGTTCCTCATAGCCGCTGGCAACCTCCTTCCATTCAGCAGGCGATTGTGGCGTCTTGATCTCCTGATCTCCGTAGACAGAAATGATGGCCTGGCAGGTGTCTGGAACAATTTGGCTGATGGTGTTGTGGGCAACACAAAAGTTGTATTGCAGGCTCTTATAGGAATCACCCGTAGCGAGGAAACGTAGGGTGATGGCCACCCGCAGACCAGGAGGAATGGGTTCACGCCAGAACGTAGGTTTCCTCTGAATGAGGGGGGTGACACGTTCCACTATCTCATCAAATAGTTGTTTGTCTACCCGGGTGAAGTTTTTGTACAGTTGTGGACATTCTGTGGCCAACTCTTGCATCAGCTTCTCATAATGGCCATGTTCAGGCCTTCGTTGTAGATATGGCCACACCCACACTGTCCTCTTGCTCCTTTCATTCTTCTTTTCTTGTTCATCTTGATGGATGTAGTTTGCTATTGCAAGCAGTTCTAACATTTCTATGTAGGAAATTATCCATTTCATGAGCCGAGTGTTATGCCTGTTCTCCGGTTTGATTAGGGAGTTCACCATATTGAACTCCTCCAGGATGTATTCCGCGATGTTCTTCATGGTGCCGAGTCAGGAGTGGGAATGGGAAAGTTGTGGCCAGCCCTGCCCTTTTGTAGTTCCCAGATTCCAACCCAGACCTACGTGGTTGACAAAGACTGTCTTTGTCTGTGTTTGGACTGACGGGGTGTGCCTACGCTTGTCCGGAAACGGTCCACGTAAGTCCTAAACACTCCCAAGACGTACGGCCTCAGCTATGCAGGTCTTATGGGGGCGTGGCCATGGGCGTGGCCTGTGTTCCCGCAAATCGGGCAGCCCAGGCGGACTAACGGGGACATGCTGACGCAAGTCGCAAGCACGTACGTAGTTCCATACGACTACATTACGTCTGACATAACACTGGCCCCGTCACGGTACGTCCGTCGGGAAGTGCAATAGTCGTGCTCTATACGGGCGTACACGGCCGGACTACGCTCGTCAGAACACAAAATTGGCGATTACGCCTGACGGGAGCTGTCGGGAGCGATATACGGGAATGTGTGACCCCAGCATACAGCCTGAAGGAACACCTGAACCGGACAGCTGCGAGAAAGGAGCACCAAGCTTATGTCTACTACTAAATACGACATAAGAGATAGACAAACCAAACTGAAATTATTACTGATTACGGATTACTGATATTTACTATAGGATGTAAGGTATCTTAAAATAACCCCCTAGAAATACTTTCTCTAAAGTATCTATTTCTTTATCCTCCCCATTTCCCCAGCTAACCTAATCCCACAAGGACCCCAATGGAAATACACCTGACGGCCTTATTGGGCTATCCTTAGTTGGAATTATGCAAAACTGGTACATGTCATATTTGTAACTTACTATGTGGTACCAACTCTGTAAATTGCTAACTGAATACATATTATAATTATTATAATTATTATTATTATTATTATTATTATTATTATTATTATTATTATTATTATTATGAACCTGTCTGTATATGTATGATAAAGTGATTGTCTGTCTCTGCCTTTGTGTCTGTCTGTCTGTGTATGTGTTTATAAGGCTATATGTATGTCTGCCTCTGTGAACCTGTCTGTATAATTATGTATGATAAATTGATTGTCTGTCTCTGCCTTTGTGTCTATCTGTCTGTGTATGTGTTTATAAGACTATACAGTATGTATGTCTGCCTCCTGAACCTGTCTGTATATGTATGATAAAGTGATTGTCTGTCTCTGACTTTGTGTCTATCTGTCCGTGTATGTTTACAAGACTATATTATGTCTGCCTCCGTGAACCTGTCTGTATAAGTATGATAAAGTGATTGTCTGTCTCTGCCTTTGTGTCTATCTGCCTGTGTATGTGTTTATAAGGCTATATGTATGTCTGCCTCCGTGAACCTGTCTGTATAAGTATGATAAAGTGATTATCTGTCTCTGCCTTTATGTCTGTCTGTCTGTGTATGTGTTTATAAGATTATATGTATGTCTGCCTCGGTGAACCTGTCTGTATATGTAGGATAAAGTGATTCTCTGTCTCTGCCTATATGTCTGTCTGTCTGTGTATATGTTTACAAGACTATATATATGTCTGCCTCCATGAACCTGTCTGTATATGTATGTCTGCCTCCGTGAACCTGTCTGTATATGTATGATAAAGTGATTGTTTGTCTCTGCCTTTGTGTCTGTCTGTCTGTGTATGTGTTTATAAAGCTATATGTATGTCTGCCTCCGTGAACCTGTCTGTATATGTATGATAAAGTGATTGTCTGTCTCTGCCTTTGTGTCTGTCTGTCTGTGTATGTGTTTACAAGGCTATATGTATGTCTGCCTCCGTGAACCTGTCTGTATATGTATGATAAAGTGATTGTTTGTATCTGCCTTTGTGTCTGTCTGTCTGTATATGTATGATAAAGTGATTGTCTGTGTCTGCCTTTGTGTCTGTCTGTCTGTGTATGTGTTTATAAGGCTATATGTATGTCTGCCTCCGTGAACCTGTCTGTATAAGTATGATAAAGTGATTGTCTGTCTCTGCCTTTGTGTCTGTCTGTCTGTGTATGTGTTTATAAAGCTATATGTATGTCTGCCTCCAAGAACCTGTCTGTATATATTATGTATGATAAAGTGATTGTTTGTCTCTGCCTTTGTGTCTGTCTGTCTGTGTATGTGTTTATAAGGCTATATGTATGTCTGCCTCCGTGAACCTGTCTGTATATGTATGATAAAGTGATTGTCTGTCTCAGCCTTTGTGTCTGTTTGTCTGTGTATGTGTTTATAAGGCTATATGTATGTCTGCCTCCGTGAACCTGTCTGTATATGTATGATAAAGTGATTGTTTGTCTCTGCCTTTGTGTCTGTCTGTCTGTGTATGTGTTTTTAAGGCTATATGTATGTCTGCCTCCGTGAAACTGTCTGTATAAGTATGATAAAGTGATTGTCTGTCTCTGCCTTTGTGTCTGTCTGTCTGTGTATGTGTTTATAAGGCTATATGTATGTCTGCCTCCGTGAACCTGTCTGTATAAGTATGATAAAGTGATTGCCTGTCTCTGCCTTTGTGTCTGTCTGTCTGTGTATGTGTTTATTAGGCTATATGTATGTCTGCCTCCGTGAACCTGTCTGCATAAGTATGTCTGCCTCCGTGAACCTGTCTGTATATGTATGATAAAGTGATTGTTTGTCTCTGCCTTTGTGTCTGTCTGTCTGTGTATGTGTTTATTAGGCTATATGTATGTCTGCCTCCGTGAACCTGTCTGTATAAGTATGATAAAGTGATTTTTTTTTTTTTTTTTTTTTAAAGAGACAATGAACGGAGGAAGGAAAAACACAGATAAAACAAAAAGGTCCATGTGCCTAAAGGCATCCTCCATTCATAAAATGTTTGTAACAACTGGATTTAAACATTTGTAGATTGTAAGTTTGTGGAAAGCAATTCGAGGGAAGTGAATTCCAAAGAGTAGTAGCTCTGGGGATAAATGAATTCTGATAAGCAGAAGTTCTGCATTGTGGAGGAGAAAGTGTAAATTCATGGGCGCTCTCAGCTGCCCTAGTTCTACGGGGAAAGATGTGGAGAGGCGGCACAATTGAAGCAAGTTCCTAGGAACAATTGCTGTGAAAATATCTGTAGAATAATGCAAGGGATGCAACGTTTCTTCGTATGGATAATGTAGGAAGGTCCTGTGTGATTGCAGGGTTATTGATTAATCTAATAGCTTTGTTTTGAATTTTGTCCAACTGCCTCAATGCAACCACTCCACTTCCACTCCACAGAGGTGAACAGTAATCCATCTGAGAACGCACATGACTTTTATATATCACGGCCAACTGCTCGTCAGTGAAGAATTCTCGAACTCTGTACAGGAGTCCCAGTTTTTTAGAGGCATTCTTAGCAATGCTTCTAACATAATGTGTCCAGCTCAAGTTAGTAGTTAATGTTACACCGAGAATGTCAATACTAGGGGAAGTGGGAATATTTACATCATTTAAAAATATATGGGAGTCAGTGAGATTCTGTCGGTTAGAAAATTGAATGTATTTGGTTTTCTGTGCATTAAAGGAAACTAGATTCTTTTGTCCCCATCCATTAATTCTAGAAAGGTCCTGGTTCAGAGAAATTGCAGTGTTTATTTTTGAATTTATAAGATCGGGTTGGGTGAAAGAATTGGTAAATGTGAAGGAACTGTGGAGTGTTGAGTTATCTGCGTAGGAATGTATTGGATTATGAGTGGTAGATATGAGATCATTGATATGAATGAGGAACAGAATTGGGGCCAAAACTGATCCCTGGGGAACACCAGCATTTATTGAGTGAAATTGAGAATAAAGGCCATCTACCATTACACATATTTTTCTGTTATGAAGATAAGAAGAAATTAGTGGAACTAATGATGCAAGGCCGTAGTGTGACATCTTCGACAATAAGGATTGATGCCAGACTCTATCAAATGCCTTTGATATATCCAGTGCTATTGTATGTGTTTCACCATGTTGGTCTGTAGCTTGGTTGATTTGATGCGTAAGAAGGCAAAGCATGTCTGCAGTTGATCGACATCGTCTAAAACCATATTGCCTATCACTGATTAATTTATTATTCTCAAGATGCTTAATTATGTGATTATTTAATATAATTTCAAAGACTTTACCAAGAGTGGAAGTTATAGCTATTGGTCTGTAGTTTGATGGATCTGAAGAGGCACCTTTTTTAGGAACTGGATGGATGTTTGCTTCTTTCCAGGGTACTGGGAAGCATGAGGTATGAGTACACAGACGGAAATTTTTTGCCAATACAGGAACGAGCACCAAGGAGCAATTCTTAAGTACTATTGGAGGAATTTCATCTGGACCAGGAGCCTTATCTACTGAGAGATTCTGCAAAATAGTTTTGACATGTCTGGTGTGGATCTTAAGTGAGGGAATTTCAGGCGAATTAAAATTAAGTACAGGGACATCTTGATTTATTTCATCTAAGGTTGAGTTGGTGGAGAAAATATCCGCAAGAAGGTTAGCTTTACCTCGTGGGTCACTTACAAGATTGCCAGTCGGAGATTTTAATGGTGGAATGGATGAAGCAGTAGTGAAGTTGGATTTAAATGAGTTAAGAATAGACCAAAATATTTTGTTATCATTTGGATTATTTAGAAGTTTATTTGCCTGCTTGTGGAGAAAGTTTAATTTAGTTAGGTTTAATACAGTTTTGGCATGATTTCTGATGTTTCTAAAGTAATTAAAGGCTTCATGAGTTTTTTATCTTGTGTATGCATTGTAGGCTATTGCTTTTTGTTCAGTTACTCTAGCACAATTATGGTCAAACCATTTAGGTGAATTAGATCTTTTACTGTACTTTTGATGAGGAATAAAAGTTTCCATTCCAATTTTTACAAAATCTTGTATGTGGCTCAAGGTGGAGTGTGCATCATTAGAAAAGAAAGAGGTCCAGTGAATAACAATAAAGAAACCTTGAAGACCCTCCCAGTCTGCCCTATCGTAATGCCATTTAGTCACCAAAACAGGTTCAGAGTGGGAAGGTGTGGTAGGTGATAGACAGGTGGCCTGTATCAGACAGTGATCAGAAGATCCAAGCGGGGACCTCACTGTAACATCATAATTTTCTGAATTGGTTGTTAAAAATAAGTCCAGTAGGTGGGAATTATGATTAGGATTATCTGGTACACGGGTTGGTTGGTTGACTAGTTGAGTGAGATTAAATGAGTCTGCAAATAGCTCACATTCAAGACCAGCATCATCAGTCCTGGCTGAATGAGTGAGCCATTCAACATTATGGACATTAAAATCACCCAACACAGTGATTTCAGAAGAAACATTTAAGTTGAGGACACTGAGTTGTGAGGACAGAGAATCAAAAAGACTTTGCTCTGGAGGAGTATTTGGGGAACGGTAGATGCAACATATGTATTTAAATTTACCAGCAGAAATTAATTTGTATATAGAATAATCAAAATAGGGACAATTGAAACAATTGTCCTCCAGGGCAATTTCAGATTTTGCGAAGCAACATACACCTCCTTTAGGTCTGAAATTTTGGAGCAGTTGATAACCTGGAAAATTAAATCTAGACGTGTCAGATGTGGATGTTACTTGAGTCTCTGTCAAAAAAAGGAGAGTAGGGGATTCTGCTTGAAGAAATTGGTGTATAGAATTGATGTTTGAGTGAAGTCCCCTTATATTGCTAAAGAAAAAGCTGCACCGACGAGCAGCTTTGGGACGTTGCAATGCTCTTGACACAGTCGCATGATGACGACCGGGAGGGCCCTGTGTCAATGACCCAACCCTGCCGGGGGTGGATATCCGAGGGACCACCAGGTTTGCTCTTAACAATTGTACTGCCATATTTATTGGGTAAGGTGTATGGTGTTACATGTATGATATGTAGTGGGAAGATTAGTGTTTTATGGATAGAGGATAGCAATGTAGGGCAATGTCGTGAAGTTGGATGTGTATGTTATATAAAGAGGGTTTTACTGATACCCCTGATGTGTGAGGCAGAAAGATATGTATCCAGCTACCAAGGCCTGGGAGAGAAAATGGAATTCAGGCTATTCCCTGAGTCTCCCGAAACCTTGGCGGTAGTACTTCCCTGGGCGGGGCTGCCTACCCCTACTACCTAGACAGATTGTCTGTCTCTGCCTTTGTGTCTGTCTGTCTGTGTATGTGTTTATAAGACTATATGTATGTCTGCCTCCGTGAACCTGTCTTTATATGTATGATAAAGTGATTGTCTGTCTCTGCCTTTGTGTCTGTCTGTCTATGTATGTGTTTATAAGACTATATGTATGTCTGCCTCTGTGACCCTGTCTGTATATGTATGATAAAGTGATTGTCTGTCTCTGCCTTTGTGTCTGTTTGTCTATGAGTATGTCTACCTGTGTGTCTGTATTTCTCCTTGAGGCAACTTATGTTTACGTGCCTGTCTGTTAAGGGAGCCCACCTCGCTTTGTTTTCTCTTTCATTTCCTCTCTCTTTGGCTTGTATCCATTATGTCCCATTCAGCCTACTGTTTTAAGACGTTTACCCCCATCAAAGTGTCAATATTTTCCTGGCGAGCGGTAGCAAGCCAGCATATATATTTTGTTTTGTTTTGTCATCAAGCTAAATTTGTACATTTTTCGATAAAAAAATGTCTCAGGCGAAGCCACATTTCTCCATACAATGCTGGCTCGCCAGGAAGAAATCGACACCTGGTTGGGGATACACATCTTAAAACCGTTGGCTGAATGGGGCCGAATGGATACAAGCCAGAGATAGAGAGAAAAGGAGATAAAGATAAAAACAAAACAGGTGACCCCCCTTAATGCATCTGTCTACATGAGTGTGTCTGTTTATGTGTATGTATGCCAATGAGCTTGGTTCTCTCTCTTTATGTGTCCGTCTGTCTGTGCATATATCTGTCTGTGTTTTTCCATTTATGTATATATTTGTTTATGTGTTTGTCTGTCTGTCTGTTTACCTGACTTTCAATCTGGAATCTGCCTGCCTTGCTTTGTATGTGTGTCTGTCTGTGTAATTCTATGTGTACATATATGCAGGCGGTTGTCTACTTTTATGTTTACTGTGTATGTGTTTGCCTGTCTGTATATGTATCTGCCTGTCTGTATATATATATGTCTGTCTGTATATGTATCTGCCTGTCTGTATATGTATCTGTCTGTCTGTATATGTATCTGCCTGTCTGTATATGTATCTGTCTGTGTGTATATGTATCTGCCTGCCTGTATATGTATCTGCCTGTCTGTATATGTATCTGTATGTCTGTATATGTATCTGCCTGCCTGTATATGTATCTGCCTGTCTGTATATGTATCTGTCTGTCTGTATATGTATCTGCCTGCCTGTATATGTATCTGCCTGTCTGTATATGTATATGTCTGTCTGTATATGTATCTGTCTGTCTGTATATGTATCTGCCTGCCTGTATATGTATCTGCCTGTCTGTATATGTATCTGTCTGTCTGTATATGTATCTGCCTGCCTGTATATGTATCTGCCTGTCTGTATATGTATCTGTCTGTCTGTATATGTATATGTCTGTCTGTATATGTATCTGCCTGCCTGTATATGTATCTGCCTGTCTGTATATGTATCTGCCTGCCTGTATAATATACAGGCAGGCAGATACATATACAGATACATATGCAGATACATATACATATTATGTATCTGTCTGTCTGTATATGTATCTACCTGCCTGTACAGTATATGTATCTGCCTGCCTGTATATGTATCTGCCTGCCTGTATATGTATCTGCCTGAATGACTATGTGTATTTTGTAGTTTTGTCTGTCTATCTTTGTATCTGTCTATTCTTGTGTGTGTGTGACTGTCTATGTCTGTGTTTGCGTATATGTCTATCTATATGTCTGTACATCTGTTTGTATTTGTCTACATATCTGTACTATCTGTCTGTCCGAGTATGTGCTTGTCTACGTACAGTCGGTCATCTTTCCGACTGGGCCCCCTAATGGTAACTTCGCTGCTTGCTTTGTTTGCTCTGAAATTAGCAAGATCACTCACCCCATCATCTTGTAGATTATGACCAATAGATGGCGTCGCTTGATGGGAAGGAGAGGGCGGGTACATTGTAGGGAAGGGGGCGTGCTTGTTAGCATGGTTTATCCCCTTTTGTAACGGCGACGTTTTTTAAATGTTATTCTTGCTATATTTAGACAATTTAGTGCATTTTAAGAAGGATCTGAGGTAGTAAAACGAATTAAGTGAGATAGATCGAAGCATGTTTATTGCTAGAGGCCCTGTTTTAACTGCCTAAAATCGTCAAATAGTAGCCAACATAAAGTTAAAAGAACGTCATCGGTACGGAAGGTGTTAAAGGATAGGATCCAATGGGAAGGTGTATGGATGAGTTGTTATGGTGTTTTTGATCATAATGGTTTATGGCCATCTACCCTTCCCTGTTAGTTAGTACAGTCACTCATAAACATTCGTTGACCCCCACGTGGACGGTCAAGTAAAATGTATTGTGTTTTTGCTTGGTACCTCTTAAGACTGGATGATAGCCATAGTAAGGGGGGGGGGGGTTAAAGAGGGCCGATTAGGAGGGTGTAGAAGCAGGGTAGTCCGGTAGTTACCTTACCCCCACTTTTACCCATAATCTACAATTCCACCTCTATCTCTCTCTCTCGCTCGCTCGCTCTCGCTCTCTCTCTCTCTCTCTCTCTCTCTCTCTCTCGTATTATTAGTATAATATGCACATAATACCCCTCTACACTCCTATACTATATGACAGTGTTTTTTTTTATTTGCCATGGTTATGTTTTATATGGGTTATAAGAATTTCTACCAAATATTATTAATATTCTGTAGTTCACTTCCATTCTCTCGTATATTATTCCTAAATTTATATTAAATATTCCCTATTATCACTATGTCCATTTTTGTATCTATAATGTTTTTCTTCGTATAATGATTTGTGTTTAGAACGTGGCGGCCAGCTATATGTGTCAAAAGTTTTACTCAGTCTTCCCAAACTATTCTTTACTAAATCAATCCTACGATTACCTTACTTCAAAGAACTTAATGTGTATATAATAAGCCTACTTTGTTTAATAAGACGAGGTTGAGAGAAAGACAAGGATATATAAGTACACTAGAGCGGCACTTGGAAGAGTGCCTAAGCTGGCTGTTCCTTTATCATTAACCTCTTCAGGTCCGGGCGTTGCCGTTTAGTATTCAGAAATAAAATGTTCTTAATCTCATAATTACCTCTCCAAAATTAGTTTTCTGCCCACAACTCGCTCAAAGACAACTGCAGAGGTTGAAGTAATTAAAATTAAAGGTTTCAAGGTCAAAAAGGTTTTAAAGTATCCCTAAAAGGACGCAATCGCGTCTTCGTACGCAAAAGGGTTAATATGATACACATACATTTTCTTCTGGATCTGGGTTCTGGGATATTTTCTGGAATGCCTCTTAATTTAAATAACTTTTTCCATGGTGGATATCCTATCTTTCCACCATCATTCATAAACATCAGGTTTATATATATTTGTTTTTAACCCACTGAACCCCAGCAACAACAATGTGTCGTCGGCAATGTATGTAACGCTAAACCCCAGCGACGACAACGTGTCGTCCCTGTTAATTACTCCGGTCCTATGGCACCTAGAGCGCTCAGATTTGTATGGGAACTGTGTAAGTATCCTACACAAACATGCCGATGGTTGAACACTCTCAAAGTCCAACCGCGTGCGCGTGAGCGCGCAAAAACCTGTTTTTGGGTGTTTTTGCCTTCAATTTTCCCCTCTTGTAAATCCGACATTAGGGCGCACTGTAGGACCCCTTAATGACCTAGGCCCTAGAGGATCGTTTTTTGTGGGTTTTCCTTCATTCCTAACCCATTCCCAATTGTTTCTGGATTTTTTTTTTTTTTTCAAAACCTGCTGGTCCTGGGTGGTACATTTATTATAGACTAGCTGGGGCTCAGTGGGTTAATATTACCTCGACATACTGTATAAATAATAAATCACATTTATTATAACACTCCACCTTTGCAAGATTGATTATAAAGGTTCGCCTTTCAGCAAATTAGAGTGAGACCTTTTATGGTAAATATTTATATAGCTGCCAAAAATCAGTTCATCATCTTGATAATTAAGGTTAAGGATATATGTAGATTACCGTGGGTTTCTCCTAATGGAGAATGCCAGGTTTGTCTCCAAAGTGACACAGGACATTAGGTGGTCCATACCTATCTGAATGTCAGCTTGCAGCTTATTGTCACAACAAATAACCCGGCTTAAAATATAAATTACCATATCCACCCACCACCTCTGATCCTCTTGATTAATAAATTAACAAAACTAACCAGAGATTCGACCGATTCTTTCGGCATTCCGCCGTAGGTATATATTCAAACGGTGAATGCAAGTAATACAATATTGCAGATCAGGTGAATGCAAGTAATATAATGTGGCAGAGAGGTGATAAGACAATAAGCGTCAAGCGTATAGCGAGGAAGAGGAAAGTAGAAAGAAAAGAGGAAGTGGGTGAGAGAAAAGAGAATACAAACAAAAATATGTATGGCAAAATACATTCACAAGCGAACTGAAATAATGCAGGGAGAGAATGTGGAATTCGCAGATGGTTTTCTATAGTTATGTATTCCAAATATGCACACACACACACACACACACACACAGAGTTACACATAGTTACACAGATACTCAGACTACACAGACCTTGTGGTCCCAACTAGGTGGTCCGGCCTTAATACTACTAGACAGGAACAGCTTATAGTGGGAGAATAGGACAGTAAAGTAGAAGGCTCTCTCCCCACCCTCCTACTAAAAAAGCCGTACCGGAAAAATAGGATGAAGTGTAACCTTATTGGTCAGGAAATGCTCACTAGGAAAGTTTATATAGAGTATAGAAATACATTTGTTTGAAAGGGAAATTACACATGACTACTGATTCATTCATACTAATCCAATCTTCATCAGGTGATCGTCCAGTCTGTTCTTAAACGTATCAATTGAATTGCTGTCGGCCACCTCAGAGAGAGAGAGAGAGAGAGAGAGAGAGAGAGAGAGAGAGAGAGAGAGAGGTCTACTGGTAAGAGAGTATTTCATTTCCCCCCTTTCCCTCCCCCTCCACCCAGTCTGTTGTAAAGCCACCCTTTCGCCACAGATAGCAAGAGTAAAAACAAAAATATATATATAGAAGTGTACTCGGTATCTCCGCCTACGCTGGCGAAGTCATGTGCTCTACCGATCGCCTCCTAAATGGAATCACATTTTCCTTGGTGCATATCCTCTCTGCCCAGTAACTTTCGTGAATATCGGTTGAGATTTCCTGTTTACAGACAAACAGAAATACAAACGAGGGTAAAATTCGACCAAGTGACTCTCTCTCTCTCTCTCTCTCTCTCTCTCTCTCTCTCTCTCTCTCTCTCTCATGGGGTCCATGAATGTGTAGCTGACTGTTCCTATTTACTGCTAGCTGAAAGAAAGCGTCAATTGTTTGAATAATTGGCCATTCGTATCGTCCTGACCTGAAGTTTATGTTTTCGTCTCCGTTTGTTTGTCTGTTTGTCTGTAAACAAGATATCTCACAAAGTTTTGAACCAACTTCAATTTAGGAGGCGATCATGATCTTATCCTAGAACCCAGAATCAGAACTCAGAAGAAAATTTAGGTCTATAATATTAATGGTAAAGAACCAGCTAATGTAGGCGACGGTATATGCGCTCTACCAAGAGCCCCTCTAGTTTACTTATCGTATATATCCTATAAGCCAACACTATATTAACCTAGCATATCCTAAGCCGACCTATCTGAGCGTTCTCTGCCATACTCATAGCTTACTCTGACTGTTCCTTTTACTTATATACTTTCTAGATCTTATTTGACGGTGTCTCTTCCGTGGATGACCTCCCTCTACTGGTTGGCAGACTGGGAGCCAAAGCATCACATTTAACCTTTGCTGCTCAACTTTCCCTTCATAATTGTTGAGGGGCACAAGGCCTTGGGTGGGGCTTTGGTGGCCCGGGCGTTTCCACGCCCTCCTCAGTTCCTCGCTTGGGAGTGGCTTTGGTCACCTGTGCTTTCTTACAGGTAAACAGGGAGGGTTCCGTGGGGGCGCTTGGTTATGGCCTTGCCCTTGCTCAAGACCTTGGGGCTGCTCAGTCAGACAGCCTGGGGAACAACAACAACAACAACCTAGCATATACTTTGGTTCACTTATATTTGCTCATTTATGTATCTTTTTAAAATGTTATTAGTTTCCTCCCTAGACCTCCATCAAGCTTAAACAAATATTCCCCCAAGAACTTCCTTCAAGATAAATTTGTTCATTTTTCAATAGAACAATTTCTCGGCCTTAGGCCAGTTCCTCTTAAATTACAAGCTCTGTATCGCTCGCCAGGAAAAAATCGACACCTAAATAACATGAACAGTCTTAATATTGACAAAGAAATGGGGGGAAAGGTCTGACAATCGCCAAACTAATGGGCCAAACGTCCTATGATCAGAAAACTAATGGAGCTAAACATGAGAAAGAATGGGGACCAGAAAAACGGCCCATCTTCTCTTATCTCGTATAATTTAGCCGAGTAGTCCTATTGTAAACAGATTAGGTTCTCTGAGGTAAGGTAATCGTAGGATAGGTTTATTAAGAAAGACTGAGTAGAATTATCAACACATTTATGTAATTTAGGTGGTCGCCACGTTCTAAGGATAAACTTTATACTAAGCAGAATACATTATACGGATAAAGGAAAGCGCACATTGATATTAAGGAATATTAAAAAGAAACACACAAATAATATACGAGAGAATGGAAGTGAATTACAGAATTGTGACGAACTATGGTAGAAACTCTTATATCTCTTATAACTCATATATCAAAGGCCTTCGATAGGTCTAGCGCAATAGAAAAGGTCTCACCAAAGTCCCGAAAGGAGGATGACCAGGAATTAGTAAGATATGAAATAAGATCTCCAGTAGAGCGACCCTTAAGGAACCCATACTGGGGATCTGAGAGTAGATTATGAGAAGAGAAATGCTTAAGAAATTTAGAAGTAAGAATAGTTTCAGAAACTTTAGAGATACAAGAGATGAGAGCAATTGGACGATAGTTGGAGGGTTGAGAGGGGTCACCCTTCTTTGGGACAGGTTGAATGAGAGCGAACTTCCAGCAAGAAGGGAAGATGTTAGAAGAGAGACAGAGACAAGAGAGTTTGCCTAGGCAGGGAGTCCGCACGGAAGAACAGTTTTTTAGTACAACAGGAGGAACACCATCCAGACTGTACGCCTTCTTAGCATTAAGCCCAGCGAGGGTAGAAAGTACATCTTTATAAGATATTAGGATATTAGACATAACTAGGAGAGAGGGTTTGGAGAGGGAGAAATAACACCAGTATCATCCAAGGTGGAGTTTTTAACAAAAGATTGAGCAAAGAGTTCTGGTTTGTCAGAGCAAGAAGTGATGGTTGTGCCATCAGAGTGGAAAAGGGGAGGGAAAGGCGAGGAAGAAAAATTGTTGGAGAGGTTTTTGGCTAGATGCCAGAAAGCTTGGGAAGACTAGAGTTGGATAGTTAAGTGCATTTATCATTGATAAAAGAGTGTTTGGCAAGTCGAAGAACAGATTTGGACTGATTCCGGGCAGAAACATAGGAAGAATGAAATTCTTGAGTTTTAACACCTTACGAGCGGCCTATGCGGTTTATTTATGTGTACCGCCCAGCGGGGTGTTTTTAGCCAAAATAGGGCTGTTTACGTGATCATTTTCATGCCTAAATAAGACCCAGAACGTAAAACAAGTATCTATCCCTGAAAGGGCATAAACAGAGCTTTCGAATGACACCATAACGATCCTTGTATGATGGATAGTTTTCTTGCAATAACCGTGCAACGCGAGTGCAAAAAGCAGGTAATTCGGTACTTTCGGTACATAATTGAGTATGTAGCGAGTGAGAGAGGGAGGAGGGAGCTGAGATTTGTGTCAGTAAGTTCGCCGCGGTGGTCTGGAGCAGTCATACAATCGCTAGTCTCCTGCCACCACTTGTCTCTCTCTCTCAGCCACATTACGTGCTGAAATTGCCACTCGACCTATGTCGAGCGCCGCCACATAGTCCAGCTTTATTTAACTCGACTTAAGTGGTGGGCCGCTTTTTAAGGGTTAAGGTGTCCGTACCATTTGAATGCTTCCTCCTTATTGTGGACAGCAGTAGAAGAAGCGTGAGGAAACCAAGATTTTTTTGCATTAGCCTGAGAGAAAGAAAATGGAATGTATTCCTCCATGCCCGATAGGATTACCTCGGTAATGCAAGTCAACAAGAAGTGAATGTTCGGCTGATCTCCGAGGCGATCCGGGATATGGGTAGGTTGTTGAACCAACTGCTCTAGGTCATTTAGGATAAAAAAGATGTAGGCTTGTTCATCAGGTTGGTCAGTAGAATGAGAGGAGAGCCATTGGCGGTGGTGAACGTTAAAATCTCCTAAGATGGAGATTTCAGAGAAAGGAGAAATTGATAGAATGTGTTCCACTTTAAAGTTTAGATAATCAAAGCATTCGGGAAAGTCGGTAGAGTTAGGGGAAACATAGACAGCACATACATTTTCAGTATGAAAATGACAAGAAAGTTTAAGCCATAAAGTTAAGAATTCATAGGAGTCGAAATCGGGGACATGAAAGCAAGTAAGTTTGTTGTGCACGTATGCACAACATCCGCCTTTGCCTTTGAAACTAGGATAGAGAAAGTAGAAGGATACAGAGGTGCTGCTGGCAGTTGCTTCAGATACCTGAGTTTCATACTCACAAAATATGTCCACCTTGTCTGGGATCGAACTCAGGTAAAGCAGATGCACACGTGAGCGTGCTTGCCAATCGACTGCCACGGCTGAGTCCAGTGCTGATTGAAATGATCTAGCACTAGCCTCAATAACATGTATGATTGTAGCCAAACCAATAATGGTGAACCACGGTTGGGAGGTTCATGGTCGATGCATGAGCTATTAACACGGATTTTATATTTGATTGTTTTTACAGGAATGAATGGAAAAAGTTTGTTAGGAAGAACATATGAAGATATTTTGTAACCTTTTAATTGAAAAACCTGGAAGGTCATCATCCCCGTTGTTGTGAAGAAACTTTGTTTGGAAGTGTATATCATCTGAAGTGAAGCATTGCAATGATCTTGGGGCCTAGTGAATGGATGCTGAGTTTTGTTCCGAATGTTAGAGTGCTTGCTTTTGGCAAGCGTTTATTATTTTAATTCTCTCCCTGTCATCATTGTTCCCTTTCTAATGACCCTGGCTAATCGTCCCTACCTATTTAATGGAAATGAAGGGTTGGCTACTGACTGTCTGACTGCCTGTTACATTTGTTGTGGTAGCATTAGCATGACCAGTGGTGCTGTCTGTTATATACTAATGACTATACTGTTTCAGCGACCAGGTAGATGTCAATAGTTCCAGCTGATTGACTTGTGCGACCGTGATTATTTAAGCCTTTAAGAATTAATATTTACAAAAAGACGAGACATAGAATATGGTCTCATGAGCCAATCAGCTAGAATTATTGACATCTAAGTGAGGCGTTCTAACTTCAGCGTCTCTGAAACAGAGTATAGTTAGTGATCCAGCAGCCCACATAGTGGACACCTTAATACTACCTAACAGGGTTTTACAAACTAATGGTCCTCCAGATATTATCTGTAAATCACTCAAAGTGCACTTGGTTTATGAATATGCATATATGTATTAAGTTATATAGGGTGACAGTCTCTTATTAAAATTATACATTTTACTGCACATATATAATTATCCTTGCATAGATTTAATCATGTAATATTAAACATTAACTTAGTGATATCGGTATTTAAACCACACACACATATTTTTGTTTTCTATATTCCAACTACTCCCTCTCGGGCATAGGCTGAGAGCCTTTACATTCCACGGTGAAGCCCGTGAGGTCTCGTTCCAGTCTGGGGAGTGAGACATGTGAAGCATCCATTCATGGCTCGAAGCAGCTACATCTCTGAAGCCACTGATTGCTTCGTTCAAGTGCTTCACTGTCTCACCCTCCAGACTCAGACCCTCACTCTCAGAACGCCACCTATTGAGCAGTGCCACCTGCCACGCAGATGAGGTTGCGGCCATTCCCTTAATACCGAGTTGTGATATAATTATGGTCTCTTCAGGCCTAGCGTGGTTGCAAAAATGTATTATATCTTAAATAGTTCCTAGCATGTGTTTCTCTTCCAGATGCCAATAGGTATATATCATTACATGACTGGTTGTCAAACTATCAGTGGATATATCTTTTTCATGAGCTACCCTGGCAACCTGTAACGCGCCGAGTTAGTTGTGAAAGATAATAATTGGTAGAAAGTGCGGTCCCTGTGACTCCAGCCAAACCAATATTCCTACGCAGAAAGAGAGAGAGAGAGAGAGAGAGAGAGAGAAAGAGGGCTATAGCCATAACATATTATGCTATGCGAGAGCATACAATGAAACATTAGTGTTTATCTAAACACAAGTGTGTGTGTGTGTCTTTGAAAGAACATATTAGCATTCTTGATTACAAAGTTTCCTATAGTAATAATTATATACATAGATAGATACATAGATAGATCGATAGCTAATGTGAGTGAATGAGTGAGAAAGAGCTCTTACTAAATAGACAGTGAATCTAGCAATCCCTGCAAATTGGTTTGCAAACAATAATAAAACATAAACTAATATATCTTAAAAGTGGATTTCACAACAAAAAACTGTTTACATCGTAATTAATATCATGAGATGAAACGGTAGCCATACCCCACCCCCCTCCCCCCTTTCTACCTGTAGCCCCTACCTCTCCTTCCCAGCAAATCTAACGACGCCATTTATGTGACATAATATGCAACAGATTCAGGGTGGGGGGAGTGAGCGATCTTACTAATAATATCAGAGTGGTAGTCCAGAAAAATTACCATTAGGTGGCCCCGTCGGAAAGGTGACCGACTGTACGTGTCTACCTGTACGTTAATGCGTTTGATTGTATGTCTGAGTTTATGTTGTCTGTGTGTCCGTCTGTCTCTCTTTGTCTATATATTTGTATGTGTGTGTGTCTGACTATGTGACATTCTGTATTATTATCTGTCTGTATCTCCACCTATCTATCCATGTGTGTCCAACTTCTGCGAATCTCTGTATATGTCTGTCTTTGTTTATGCTTAAATATTGTTTATGTGCCTACCTGTCTTTGTGTTTGTCTGTCAATGTGTTAGAGTCTCTCCGTATTTCTAATCGACACCTGAATGGGGCGAAACGTTTTATTATCACCATTAAGGTGCGGCTAAAGAATTATATATATCGTCAACTGTAAACAAACAAACGATTCTTCATTTGCCAGTATATCTGTTTATGTGTCTGTGTGTCTAACTATGCACCTGTCTGTCCATAATATTTGTTTTTCTATGTGATTGAGGGAGGCAAAAGGCAGAACTGCCTATAGCGAGTGACTCCCCCATAGTTGAAAGAGTGACAGAGCCAAAATCAAGGGACGTTCGAGCCAAAATGCCTGGACACACGGAGTTTGAAGCAATTTAAGTCATAGGAAGAGGGAAAGACTGAATTTGGGAGAGAGTTCCAGAGCTCATCTGTTGAGTAAAAGAAAGTTTGAGAGTAACGTTTCACTCTTGGGTTGGAGAGTTGCACAGAGTAGGGGTGAGATTGAGTTGCAAGACGGGTACCACGTGCCCTACGTAAAGGAGGTGGTATACACTGGGAAAGTTCTGAGGAACGCTGATTATTTTAGTAGCGATAGAATAGCGAGAGAGATGCAACATTGCAGCGTAGAGAGAGAGATTGCAGAGAGTTGGTGAGTGGACGGGAGTTAATGATACGAAAGGCCTTCCTTTCAACTTTGTCTAGGAGAGCGGTGTGAGAGGAACCTCCCCACACATGTGAACAATACTCAATACAAGGACGCACTATGCCCCTGTACAGAGCAAGAAGCTGTTCAGGGGAAAAGAACCCCCTAAGGCGGTTGAGCACATCCAGCTTCTGGGAGGCTGCCTTAGCAAGACTGGTAATATGGTCCTTCCAACTGAGAGCAGAAGAAAAAGAGACACCAAGAATATTAAGAGAAGATGAAGGATTGATTTTAGTATTGTTGAAGAATAAGGGATAGTCCGCTGGGAGTTCCGTACGGGTAGATAGATGGAGAAATTGGGTTTTGGAAGCATTAAAGGTAACAAGGTTTTCTCTGCCCCAATTGGAGATAGTATTTAGATCAGAATTTAAGAGTTCTATGGCTTCATTACGTTTGTCCTTGAGGGATTTCTGGCTGGGGCGTTCTGAAAAACTAATGGAGTAGTGTAAGGTTAAGTTGTTTGCGTAAGATTGGACGGGAATTGAGGTACAGTTGAGGAGATCATTTATAAAAATTAGAAAGAGAATAGGAGATAGGACAGAGCCCTGAGGAACACCGGAGTTTATAGGATGAGGAAGTGAACGATGGCCGTCCACAACCGCGGCTATGGAATGGCCGGAAAGGAAATTAGAGACAAAGGCACAAATGGAGGGATAGAAACCGAAGGACGGTAGTTTAGAAATTAAAGATTTGTGCCAGACTCTATCGAAAGCTTTCGATATGTCTAGTGCAATAGAAAAAGTGTCACCGAAGTCCCGAAAAGAGGATGACCAAGAGATAGTAAGATATGAAAGAAAATCACCAGTAGAGCGACCCTTAAGGAAGCCATACTGGCGATCTGAGAGCAGATTATGAGAAGAGAAATGCTTAAGAAATTTAGAAGCAAGAATAGTTTCAAAAACTTTAGAAAGACAAGAGATGAGAGCAATTGGACGATAGTTGGAGGGTTGAGAGCGGTCACCCTTCTTTGGGACAGGTTGAATGTGAGCAAACTTCCAGCATGAAGGGAAGACGTTAGAGGATAAAGAGAGACGAAAGAGTTTGCCTAGGCAGAGAGTCAGCACGGAAGCACAGTTTTTGAGTACAACAGGAGGAACACCGTCCGGACCGTACGCCTTATTAGTATTAAGCCCAGAGAGGGTAGAAAGTACATCTTTAGAAGAGATTAGGATATTAGGCATAAGTAAGAGAGAGGAGGGAGGAATAGCACAGGAATCATCCAAGGTGGAGTTTCTAGCAAAAGTTTGAGCGAAGGGTTTAGCTTTGTCAGAGGAAGAAGTGATGGTTGTGCCATTAGAGTGGGAAAGGGGAGGGGAAGACGAGGAAGAGAAATTGTTGGAAAGGTTTTTGGCTAGATGCCAGAAAGCTTGGGAAGAGCTAGAGTTGGATAGTTCAGTGCATTTATTATTGATGAAAGAGTGTTTGGCAAGTCGAAGAACAGATTTGGCTTGATTCTGGCCAGAAACATAGGAAGAATGAGAGTCTTGAGTTTTAAGGCGTCGGTACCGTTTGAGTGCTTCCTCCTTATTGCGGACAGCAGTAGAACAGGCGTGAGTAAACCAAGATTTTTTAGCATTAGTCTGAGAGAAAGAGAATGGAATGCATGCTTCCATGCCCGATAGGATTACCTCGGTAATGCGTTCAGCACTCTCCGAGGGTCGCCGGCCATGGAAGCAGAAATCTTTCCATGGGAAATCAAAGAAGTACTGCCGGAGAGCCTCCCAGTCGGCAGCGCTAAAGTGCCACAAGCGCCGCTTGCTACGAGGATCGGGTGGCCGTACTGGAGAGATAGGACAGGTGACAGAGATAAGTTTATGGTCGGAGGAGCCCAAAGGAGAGAACAGATCGACAGTATAAGAAGAAGGGTAAGAAGTTAGAAACAAGTCAAGAATGTTGGGCCGATCTCCGATGCGATCCGGGATACGGGTGGGTTGCTGAACTAACTGCTCTAGGTCATTTATGATAGAAACGACGTAGGCTTGTTCAACAGGTGGGTCAGTAGTGTGAGTTGGATATGTTTACTATTTACGGTGTGGGACCCGTAGAGGGCCACTCTTGGGCGGCGTAATGTGCGGGGAATGTGCAGGGTGATTATGGATTAGGAATAGGATCAGGAGAAGGATTAGAATTAGGGAGGTAATAACTAGTGATCCTACTTCTAAAATACCCAAAAGTGAGACTATTAACTATTATGAAATGGGAGGTAATGCCACTCCTGGATACTGCGGGGGAAAATGAGTGTCTACATAATTATGTCCGTGCGTGCCTGGTAGGTGATGTATGTTAATTTGTGGCTGTGTCTCGTAAATCAAATGCTTACATACAATACATACAATGGTTTAGCGTAATTTTCCGTTACATGCATTGTAACGGTTCAGACGGGGTTGCCTTTCAGTAGTTGGCATGTACTGAAATACAATAAAATCCTGCCACAGCACTACCCCACCAAGTCATCACCGTGGCTGATGTTGGTATAGTGCTAACCGTGCCTCAGCAAGACTCAACAGAGTCCCCCTGCAGCACTTGCAACTGCAGTATCTGCAACCACACCAGCCTTAACAGTGTTGCAAAATGACAGCACCATAACAAGACTCTACTGTATATTAGGCAATTTGGACTATAGAACAATAAAGTCCTACCCCAACACTGCACCAACATGCAAACACTGTTGCCGACACAGGTGTGGTGCCAAACAGCGCCCAGGTAAGACTCAGTCCCCTGTGGCACCTATTCGCACCTCACCAGCCTCGACAGTGCCATACCAAGATAGTGCCAAGATAAAGACTATTGTATAGTAATGTCTGTTGGTCCACAAGTCTATCGCCATCCCCCCTATTAGTCGCCTTATACGACACCACGCAGTAGGATGTGTGAGGTATATTCTTTTTTTCCTCAATCATTAGATGAAGGCCACCTTACCCCCTGGGGTTGTAAGGTGTAAATGTATATCTTTGTCTATGTCTATTAAATTGTTAGTGAATATATATAACATCTGTTATTTGTTTGCTTGTATTCTTCTTGCAATTGGCTCTAGTCTAATGTCTTATTTGAGCAAAGTGATAGATGTAGTGTGTCTGTAATCACGTCTGATAGATTTTGCAGCTTTGGTTTGAATGGCCTTCAGTTTATTAAGACTATTGTAAGTGTGTGAATCCCAGACGGTGTCGCAGTATTCTAAATATGGCCGAACATGTGTTTTAAATGTTAGAAATTTGATGTTTGCGTTACACTTTGTGAGATTCCTGCACAGGAATCATATTACGGTTTGTGTTTTTGCCAAGTTAATGGCTCTCGCTATGCGTCTGCCTCATTGTCCATGTGTCAGTCTATCTGTCTATGTGTATGTAAGTCAACGTTTATCTCTGTATGTCTAGTTTTTCGTTTATATATTTTTATGTTTGCCTGTTTATATATGTTTATATTCTGTATGTATCTGCATGCCTATGTATTTACCTATCTATCTTTGTCTGTCTGTGTTCAATTGTGTCTGTTGGTTTATGTTTATGCCTCTCTGTCTTTGTGTCTCTCTATCTATGGGTCTGTCTGTGAACTAAACTAAGATGCAGCAAATAAGATAGCAAGTATCACCACCTCTACGGCTTCCATATGACAAGGACTTAAATCTCGCTCAACACGAGACCCAGAGTGCCCTTCTCGCCCCGAGCATTGCCCACCTCGACAACATCACCAGCAAGACGGTAACCCCTAACCCAGAATCAGGAGCTCACACCGCACTAGTCCTTCTCGCCCGCACCACCACCATTGCCAGGATAGCAGAGCAAGGAGACACTACCTTAGCCACCCTGAACCAGGCATCAAACAATTCACACCTAGTCTGGTTTTTGATGCGGTAGGTTCGACACTGCCAACACAAACTGAAGTAGGCTCGACGCTGCCAAAATAGGCACGTTTGAGACTGGAAACGGTAGGCCCAAGGCAGCCCAAACCACCTGAGGTAGTCTCGACGCTGCCAAAGCAGCCAGGTTTGAGACTGGAAGTGGTAAGCTTGAAGCTGCCCAAAACCCAAGCAGATCACTGTCTTCAAAAACAGCCAGGTTTGAGATTGGAAGTGGTAGGCTCGATGCTGCCCACTTAAGAAGATGGAAGAAGAATTCACCAACGCCAACAAGATCCAAGTCACCAGACACTACCACCATCAGCAAGACTAATCAGAACCTACTAAATTCCCCCTTACATACCTTACACTCCAAAAATCTTTGAGTTCTCCCCTGACCCCAGGAAAACCTCATGCAATTATAGAGTAATTCTCGTCTTGATATTAGAGTCCCTTTTTGGTTACTAGTAAACATTCCCTTTAGGAAAAACAAAGCACACTAACTATCCTTGCGTCTGGTATTTAATATAAAATAATATATCAGGGTACTCTATGACCAGAATATTTTAGATATATTTCATACTAAGATCTTAATTCTATTCCAACACCACTTGCACTGACTCCGGGTGCAAGGGTTCGAATCCATCAGAATCCTAAAGGTTTTTTCGGCCATAGTGACGGAGAGAATTGTATCATGGTTCCTTTCCTAACCAAGCTGCTATCAGCCTGTGTTCGCCCACACATCTTCTCACCAATACAAAGTGCATCTGTGTATGTAGGCCTACTTGGTGGGAAGCCAGGTACCTCACGGTCGCCAAAGGTCGCATGAGACCTCGTAGTTAAGGTAGAACAAGTATTGTACTGTACCTAGGTTGAAGAAAAACTCTTAGATTATCAGCCTCATGGTTGCAATTATCAATAAACCGATAATTGTAATTGTTATTATTATTATTATTTGAACTGCAAGTTTTTCCACAGTATCCCCTGCACCTATAGGAGACTATTTTACATGGGTGTCAAAGAAAATGAGCACTGAGTCAGATTTCAGGGCAGACTTTGATAATGTTAGTCATTTCCACACATTTATACTTGATTATAACCTTGAGACACACCAAGATCATTTCCAAAAGTTTGTTCTTATAGACTATCCATGCATATTTTTTAGTAACTGAACTGTCAAGAATTAAGATTGTTTATCAACTTTGTAACAGATGGTTCCATAAATATTGTATACTTATCCGTGATGATCCTAATCATATTATTGCAACATGTCTATTTAAACCTAAGTCATAATATTGTCACCAGTGTTGCCAAACTAGCGCAAAATGCAAAATGCGCAAGTTATAGCGCATTGGCATCACAAAAAGCGCATCAATTTCGTAAGTTGTGCATAGCGCATTTTCTAGTGCATTTTTTGTTGCTTTGGTGCATGTTCTAGCGCATATATAAAAAGCCATTATCATAGGTAAATTAAGCATAAATGTACACTTCTTCCTAAGCTAGAGAAATCCTTACTCGTATACTGTAGGTTACACACGAAATCAAAAGGATTAGGATTCCCGGATTGACTTTTGTTTTTTCTGTTTCGTAATATTTTGTTTAACTAATGTTGCTATTTTACACTTATAAAATATTATTGGTTCTGGTAACTTTGCAGTATGTCCAATAACGTTACAAAATACTTATCATTGTCGTATATTTTTCATCATAAATCTTATAAATCATACTTCTTGAAACTGTAATTAAATATAATTAACACCTTACGAGCGGCCTATGCGGTTTATTTATGTGTACCGCACAGCGGGGTGTTTTTAGCCAAAATAGGGCTGTTTACGTGATCATTTTCATGCCTAAATAAGACCCAGAACGTAAAACAAGTACCTATCCCTGAAAGGGCATAAACAGAGCTTTCGAATGACACCATAACGATCCTTGTATGATGGATAGTTTTCTTGCAATAACCGTGCAACGCGAGTGCAAAAAGCAGGTAATTCGGTACTTTCAGTACATAATTGAGTATGTAGCGAGTGAGAGAGGGAGGAGGGAGCTGAGATTTGTGTCAGTAGGTTCGCCGCGGTGGTCTGGAGCAGTCATACGCTCGCTAGTCTCCTGCCACCACTTGTCTCTCTCTCTCAGCCACATTACGTGCTGAAATTGCCACTCGAGTTATGTCGAGCGCCGCCACATAGTCCAGCTTTATTTAACTCGACTTATGTTGCTCGCCGCTAATTAAGGGTTAAAGCTCAGTAGAAATTTGACTATAAAGCAACTGCTCTGTATTAAACGTGTCAGTCAGCTCGGTGACCGGACGCCTGCCGCATTCCGATAGTTAGCTCAACTTGGCTTCAAAGTGCAAACATTCAAACATAGTGCATTCAGTTATATTCAGCCTAGTTAAATAAATGCCCAAGTAACGATCAGAATGGGGACAATGTCTACTCAAACCTTAAGAAAGATCTCGAAATCCATTCAAGAGTTAGAAGATTGGCTTTAAACCATTAGAAAAAGACAGGACAAAGCCTTTTATTTTGTTCTGTAAATGCGAGATAACATCACAACTCAGTGACCTGAGAAGACATGTCATTTCTGTGAAACGTTTGATCTTTATGCAGGGGAGGAGACGAAATGTTTTCTAGCGCATTTTAGACTTCAATCTAGTTCATTTACGTGCAACACATTTGGCAACACTGATTGTCACTTTGTGTAATAACCCTGTCCGACATAAGTTACCAACTTACTTACGGGTTTGTGGAACGCCCATTATTTCTCCCACAACACTCTCTTACACTGAGGTACCGGTAGAAGTCGGAGGTATTTGGGATTGCCACAAACCAACAGATTCTGATCTAACTTACCTAACTACTGAGCTCAATATGATGCAAATGCGTCATATAACTTATTATTGATCTATTTCACTAAGTTCCTATGACGCGATCGCGTCATATGATACCTTGGGCATACCGCCATATGACGCGATCACGTCATAGATGTTGGAGGGGGATAATAAAACCATTATACTCTCTGTAATTGTATAAATTGCCTTGTTCTCATATTATATTTGTTTGTTGAATATCTTGTTTCTTCCTGTTTAGTGAATGAGAATCCACATAACTTGCTTATGTGTAGCATAACTCTGGTGTCTAGCGTCGGTTCTGAAAACGGAGAAGTGTAGAATTCAAGAGACTTAACACATCTATCTATTGCCTGACGCCGTGATTCCTGAAGGGGTGGCCACGAACGAACCGCCCCCATGCACCTCTTTCCCCAGTTAGTTGATGCCCCTTCTCCCAACCAGCACCACCTTCATTCATATACTTCCTCACTCCATCCTTCCACCTCTCCTTTTGTGCACCTCTCCCTCTCTGTCCTTCCACCTCGCTCTCGTACACCCTCTTAGTCAATCTCTCGCTTTCCATACGTTCCATATGGCCGAACCATCTCAAGTTGTTGTTTTTCACACTTTCCAGCACATCTACCTCCACTCCACACCTCCTTCTTACTTCCTCATTCGTCTGTCTATCCCTCCATGTAGCTCCGCACGCACTTCTCAAGTAACTCATTTCCTCCGCTCTCACTCTTTTTCCCAGTCTCTTCCCGAACGTCCATGCTTCGCTTCCGTAAGTTAGTGTCGGGATTACCGCACTGTCATGCAAGGACTTCTTCACTTCCATACTGACCACCCTATTTCTTGTTACTGCTTTTAACGTTCCTACAACCCTCTTCCCCTGTTGTACCCTCTCCCGCACTTCCTCATCCATAGTCCCATCTTTACTCAACACACTGCCCAGATACTTAAAAGAGCTGACGATCTCCATATCCTGACCGTTCAACTTCACCGTTTCGAAGACCATAACCTTGCTCTTCCCCGCATTTACCTTCAAAATCCGTTTTTCGCACACTGTTCCAAACTCATTTACCAAACCCTGCAGCTCCCATTCATTATCGCTCAACAGAACTGTATCATCCGCAAACAGCAGTATAGGCAGCTTCCACTCATTTCCCTCCCTTTTCAGCAATACACCAACATCCATCCATATATACAGTAAACAACCACAGGGACATCACACACCCCTGTTTCAACCCAACACTCAGGTCAAAGAACTCGCTCTGCTCGTTCTCCACACGTACTGCCGCCTTTGCACCCTCACACATGCTCTTCACTGCTTTCAGCAACTTGCCATCTACTCCGTATATTCTAAATACTTTCCATATGCCTTCTACACCCACTCTGTCATAGGCCTTCTCCAAGTCCATAAAGGCAACATACACCTTTTGTTGCTTCTCCAGATATTTATCCACAACACAATTCAGGGTAAAAATCTGATCTACACATCCTCTTCCCTTCCTAAAACCTCCCTGCTCGTCTCCTATCCATTTATCTGTTCTCACTCTCACTCTCTCAATCACTACCCTACTGTACACCTTCCCTACTACACTTAAAAGACATATTTCTCGGTGGTTACCACACACTCCTCTCTCCCCTTTGCCCTTATATAGGGGGACTATTATGCCAGTCTTCCAGTCATCGGGTGCATTCCCCTTCTCCCATGCTAGTTTGCACATTTTCCATACCCATTCGATCACTATCTCACCACCATACCTCAACATTTCTCCACACACTCCATCTGTTCTTGGTTCTTTCCCCAACTTCACTCTTTTCATGGCTTCCCACACTTCTGACCTCCTGATCCCCACCTCCTCCTCCACTACTTCTCTTCTTCTCTCTCCCATACCCCATCCAACTATGTTTGATAGCGCTTCATTCCTTACATTTAGCAATTCGTTGAAGTACTCCCTCCATCTTTCGACTCACTCTTGCTTCTCAGTTAGCATTCTCCCATTCTTATCTTTCACACGCTTACTGTTTCCCTTGCTACCTTCCCTAACTTTCTTGACTTCTTTCCAGAACAGTTTCTTACACTCCCTCCATTTTACACTCAGATTCCTTCCAAATTCTTTATCTACTCTTCTCTTACTTTCCTTCACTACTCTCTTCACCACTCTCTTTCCCTCCACGTACCTCACTAATTTCTGCCTCTTCAAATCTTTATTCCCGCTACTAACCAACCACTCTCTATACGCTTTCTTCTTTTCTTCGACAGCTATTCTTACCTCTTCTGTCCACCATGCAGTACCTTTCACTCCCCTCCCTCTTCTCCTTACTCCACACACCTCCTCACAAGCTGCACAGATCTCTTCCTTAAACACCTTGCTTATCTGCTCCACTTCCTCCATATCCTCCAGATCGAACCCACCTAGTCGTCTTTCTACTGCTCTCCTGTACACTTCCCTGATTTCCTTCTCCTGTAGCCTCTCCACCCTCCTCACCATTCCACTTTCCTCTCACCTCCCTCCAGCTCTCCTCACCCACTTCTTTTGTATCCTAACCCTAGCTACTACTACATAATGATCAGACAGACCCCCTCCAATACCCCTATACACCCTAGCATCCATCACAGATTTCTTCATGCTTTCATCCACACATATATAATCAATCAGTGACTTTCGTACCACCACTGTCTTATCCTTCTTCGTCCTCACCACTTTCCATGTGTACTTGTGTATCATTCTGTGTCGAAAGAAGGTGTTGGCTATCCACAACCTCCTCCCCACACATACGTCCACAAGTGCACTACCATTCCCATTCACCTCTGACGGTAACCCCCCACCCTCCCACCACTCCATCAACTTTCCTATCACCCACCTTACCATTCATATCCCCAATCATAAACATTTATTCGTTCTTGTCAAACTTATCCAGGCACGCCTCCACATTCCCCCAGAACTCCTCTTTCGCTCTTACAAGTTTATCCTCTGTCGGAGCATACACACATACAATCACCCACGTTTGTATTCCTACTTTCATTCTCACCCACACAATCCTTGAACCCACAGACCCATGTTCTCTTACACACTCCTTCCATTTGTTACTTACAAACAAACACGCACCTTCTCTTGCTGTTCCCTTACTCACTCCAGTACACACATCCATTCCACACTCCCACTCTCTCACATCTGTACCCTTCCATTTGGTCTCCGTCATTCCACATACATCCAGCCTGGCATTCACTAACACTTCCAGTACCTCTTTCTCTTTTGTGCCATCATTCACGCTACTCACATTCCATGTACCTATTCTTAGAATGTCAGTAAGGTTGTCCATAGTCGGTCGGGGTTCGTCAACACAGGGTCCGTCCGCATCCGAGGCTGTTTGTTCGTTTGTCGTTGCTTCGTATTTTTTCCGGGTGGGGGTCGCAAGCCCACCGACCCAACCTCTTTAGTCGCCTCTTACGACATGCAGAAGACACATGAAACACGCATATA
The DNA here is from genome assembly GCA_032716605.1 of Paralithodes platypus. NCBI lineage: Eukaryota > Metazoa > Arthropoda > Malacostraca > Decapoda > Lithodidae > Paralithodes > Paralithodes platypus. Next base: position 24,308,239 of record CM064525.1, read on the forward strand.
AACAGTCAAGATAGGACAATGCCCACACATCCCCATACCCAAGTATGGGGCCTCCTCCGATCACAACCTTATCTATGTTACATGTCTTATTTCTCCAGTACGGCCATCCGATCCTTCCAGCCGACAGCGCTTGTGGCATTTTTTTCGTTCTACGACTGTGAGGCACTTTGGCAGTAATTCTTTTTTTACACATGGAATGATTATTGCTTCTGTGGCCGGGGACCCTCGGAGTATGCCGAGCAAAAAACCAAGGTAATCCTCTCGGGCATGGAGGCGTACATTCCATTCTCTTTCTTTCAGTCTAATGCAAATAAATATTGGTTTACTCACGTTTGTTCTACTGCTGTCCACAATAAGGAGGAAGCATTCAAACGGTACCATCGCCGTCAAACTCAAGAATCTTGTGCTATATATATTTCTACCCGGTATCAAGCCCAATTTGCTCTTCGACTAGCCAAAAACTCTTTCATCAATAACAAATGCTCCCAACTTTCCAACTCTAGCTTTTCCCAAGCTTTCTGGCATCTAGCCAAATACCTCTCCAATAACTTTACTTCCCCGGCTTTCCCTCCTCTTTTCCACTCTGATGGCACCACTGCCAAATCTTCCTCCGACAAAGCTTAATTCTTCGCTCTAATTTTCGCTAAAAACTCAAACTTTGATATTTCTGGTGCTATTGCCTCCCTCTCCACCCCCTCTCACTTACATATGCCTATTATCATAATCTTGTTTAAAGATATACATTCTGCCCTCTCTGGGCTTAATACTAAGAAGGCGTACGGACCAAATGGTGTTCATCCTGTTGTACTAAAAAACTGTTCTTCCGTGCTGATTCCCTGCATAGGTAAACTATTTTGTCTTTGTTTTTCGTCTGGCGTCTTTCCTTCTTGCTGGAAGGTTGCTCTCATTCAACCTGTCCCAAAGAAGGGTGACCGCTCTCAACCCTCCAACTATTGTCCAATTTATCTCATTTCTTGCATCTCTAAAGTTCTTGAAACTGTTCTTAATTAAAATATTCATAAACATTATCTTCCCATAATCTACTTTCAGATTGCCAGTGTGGTTTCCTTGAGGGCCGCTCTACTGGTGATCTCCTTGCTTATCTTACTAACTCGCCTTGCAATAAAGTCCCACTCTCGAATCCAAGAATTAGCCAATTTTCTCAGGCTTTCTTCTACTCAACTAATGAATTCTGGAACTCTCTCCCTCAATCAATCTTTCCTATTTTCTATGACTTAGACTGCTTTAAAGTTTGTGTGTCCAGGCATACCTGCACTCTACAAATCAAAATACTACAAAACCCACCACCACCACTAAGCTCAAACCAACCTTGCCAACACCCACTCCCCCATCAGATAATCTCCACCCAAGACCCCAGAAACGACAAATTCACCAACAGGCAGATGCTCCATATCACAAAATTCGCCAACAATCACTCGTTCTGGCCGCCATCAAGATATAGCCCACTAACACCACCAACCATCCAACCAAGCGAAAACAAAAATTATCAATTGCCATTTCTTGACAGAGGAAACCTCTCCAACATCCGATAATACCAGCCGAAAAAACACAAATGACGCACCGTCATATACATACAGTATATATATATATATATATATATATATATATATATATATATATACCGGGTATCTATATATCTATCTATATGCTTAGGCCCAATCCCCACTTTTCAGTTTTTCATTTTTTTTTTCGATTTAATTCTATTTTTTGTTTCCTGGGGGTGGCCGCCTCAAGACAGAGCAAGAACAGGGAAAACACAAAACACAACATAAAACAACGAACAAACACAGACAAAACAGAAATTCACACACATCTAGGTCACCCAGAAGACCCAGAGACCAGTGTCACCAAGGTTGCTCCAGCACTTCCACGGCCCCCGACCACCCGAAGAGGTTCCGATCTCGGCATGCAGACATGCAGCGGAGCCGAAGCCACAAAACCCGCCCACCACACTACCAGGCGCACCCTTCATATTAATCGTCTCCCCGGGCCAGGCGCCTGATCAACTATTATCTAGTCCAACTTGCGCCCGATCCCTTCCCCAAAATGACCATGTGTTCACTCAACTATTCACAAGCATTCTCCACTCATTCCTCGTTATTACCACTTCCTTTGCCTGATCTATAGTCATTCCTCTATCATCCAATGCTTGTCTTACACAGCCTCTCTATCTCAATGGGGGTCTGCCTGCCCTTCTATCTCCCCTTGTATCTGACTCACATATTCTCTTTGTGAGCCTTTCATCTCCCATTCGTACAGCATGACCATACCAGCTCAGCACCCTTCTGTCCACTCTGGCTGACAAATATTCCTGCTGCCCCACTCTCCTACGTATCTCTTCATTCCTCAATCCGTCGCTACGAGTAACTCCACACATACTCCTCAAGCAGCTCATCTCCATCACATCCAGCTTTCTTCTCTCCTTTTTCTTCAGAGCCCATGTCGCAGTACCATACATCACTGTTGGCACAACAATTCCTTGATACATTGCACTTTTTACTTCCATTCCGAGATTTCACGTCTTCCACATACTTCCCATAGCTCCGAAAACCTTCCTTCCTTCACACACTCTCTGTTTTACCTCCATTTCTATACCTCCACTCATGCTTATCGTTCCTCCTAGAGACCTAGATATTTAAAACACCCTACTTGTTCCATATACAATGTATATATATATATATATATATATATATATATATATATATATATATATATATAAACATATACTTTATATATATACTGTATTTATATGCTGTATATATACTGTATATATATATATACAGTATATATAGTGTGAGTAATACATCAGTGGGTGATCTGGGACACCGCAATTTCCACAACAGCAGGAACAATAGGGACAGTACTCCAAACAAAGCCATCTTTATTAACACATTTTCGGCTATCAACAAGCAGCCATCTTCAGGTATACATCTTGATCCTAAAAAACACAGAGCAGACAACTATAAGAAAGACATAAACACGTGGATCTTTTAACAATGAAAATATAATTTTTATATATATATATTTTTTTTTAAATAACTCGCTTGATAAAAAATAAGCAGAACCGGTACCGGTACGTAAACCAAATATATATATATATATATATATATATAATATATATATATGTATATATATATATATACTGTATATATATATATATATATATATATATATATATATATATATATTATTACGACCCTGGCGGCCACGAAGCAGTTGACTCGCTTGACCAGAGTAGCAACAGTGAGTCTTTATCATTCTCAAATCTGGTAGAATTATGGCTGCCTGTTGTTGCTTGCTTTCCTTTAACTTCAAATACATCAGACAGCTCAATAATTATGTACTAGTCATAAAGAAAGCTTAGCTAGGTAAATTAGAAGTTCCAGAATAACTTTAAGATCATATTTAATTTACTAATGATTATTTTGATTAATTATGATTAGTATGATTATTTATACTTAATTATGAGGAATTATTATATTATATATTATTATTTATTATGATGATTTATCCATAATGATTCCCACAGTCCACGGGTTAACATTAGCCAAGATGGAGATAAATTATAAAGTATTAAGAACATAAGAACATAAGAAAATGGGAGTCTGCAGAAAGCCGATTGGCCTAAGCAAGGCAGATCCCTGTCCCACACAACCCCAATTACAAAGCCCAATTATAGGCTCAACACTCTAATACCCTGAGGATCATCTTACCAAAACGGTTAGAGATTAACGCAGGATTACGGGGGTCTGCAGAGCGCTGATTGGCCCAACCCTGCTGATCCCCCTTCACACCCAACCCTTCTCGTCCATATGCTTATCCAATTTTATCTTAAAGCTCCCTATCGTTTTTAATCCCACTATAGCACTTGGTAGTCCATTCCACCCATCTACAACTCTGTTACCAAACCAATATTTGCCTATATCTTTTCTGAAACGAAATTTATCTAATTTGAAACCATTGGTACGAGTTCTTTCGCTATCACTGAGCTTTAGTACATTTGTCATGTCCCCTTTGTTAATCCCACTAACCCACTTGAACACCTCTATCATATCCCCTCTAACTCTGCGTCTCTCTAACGAATGTAAGCCTAATTTCTTCAACCTTTCTTTATACGGAAGATTTCTAATATTATGGATCATTTTTGTCATTCTACGTTGTACTCTCTCCAATGAATCTATGTCCATTCTGTAATAAGGACACCAAAATTGAACAGCATAATCCATATGGGGTCTCACTAATGACAAGTAAAGTTTTAAGATAACATCAGCAGTTCTGTTACTCACACTCCTTTTTATTATTTCTTCTTTACTTGAATAATGTATTATTTAGACTCTTTACTAGTACTATCTAAGAAGGGAAGATATTAAAGTCACCAATTCAACAACAATAAATATATTTATAAATCCAATAAACAAAAGATAACGTATGTACAAAACAAAGAAAAATAAATAAAGAACATAATTAAGATCCACGACGTACCGGTATATGATTGTCCGATCGTTCACTGCTCGCTAGTTTGCCCAATATTAAACTATTTCAATGCCTAGTCAAGTAGAAATTACAGCAAGGACGCATTGAAAGTTATTTAAGTACACACAATATGAGGTGCTTAACAAATTGACGAATAAACAACTAGTTTAACTATTCATTATTTAAGTCACCAATAAACCTCTCCATTGTCGCGCCACATTGTTATCCTTTCTAGACTCATAGAACAAATACACTAACACAAGAGGCCCCAAAGCACACCTTAAACCACCTGGTAGTTATAAACTGTCATAATTTAACTGCAAGACCACACCACGCATGTTAAGTACGGTATCTTAGAGTTACAATTCAAAGTTAAGTCAAGTTAAATAAGTTCAGGTAAACTGAACACCATTACCACTTTAGTAATATAAAACTATAAATCTTATCTGTGACTACCATGTCTGAACGATCTACTCCATCGCCTCTTCTCACCCTCACTATCTCAGCCGAGTCAGGAATACAACTGATTTCTACACCCAGGCCTACCCCTTTAAATACTCATTTTATCTGGTCTCCAGCGAATCACCAAGCCCCATTATCATGACGTGATGGAAAGTTCCGGTCTCGTCATGCCGCGTCCAATCCTATCACTCTTGTCCAACCGGCGCCAGTCAGACAGCTCTCACCCCCACTTGTTTGACCCCTCCATACGGGCCGAAACCATCCAACAGCTCTTTATGTCCAGAGGGGTTCCTGGGGGTCATGGTGGGGTGATTGTAGAGGGCTCAATTCCGCCAGCTAGGTAGTTTGGTAGTTTATATCTTCAGACTGGTTGTTTCGTCTGTCACACCTCCACCGCTAAAAAAGAGAATGTGACAAAGGGGAGTATTCGATGCACATCTTCAGCATGCGACAGACCATCTGCCAAAACATTCTGTACACCCTTTATGTGGCGAATGTCAAGGGCGTACTCTTGTAGCAGCAGGCTCCACCTGGTGCGGCGTTGGTTTTTGTCTCTAAATTTATTTAAGAATTTAAGTGGATGGTGGTCAGTATTTACCGTGATTGGGACAGGGGCAGATTGAACATAAACTCCAAAGTACTGAAGGGACAAAATCAAATCCAAAAGCTCCTTTTCTATGACTGAATAATTATGTTGGGCGGAGTTCAACTTCTTACTAAAATAACAGGTGGGATGCAAGGCCTTTGACCCATCTTCCTGGAGCAACACCGCTCCGACCCCTGTGTTACTGGCATCTACAGCAAGAGAAAATAATTTATCAAAATCAGGGGCACGGAGAACAGGATAAGTATGCAAAATATTCATAGTTGCACCAAATGCCTCATCACACTCTGGAGACGATTTACATTGATTGTCCTTTCTAAGAAGATCAGACAAAGGGGAAGCTAGCTTTGAGAAATTAACTATAAACCGCCAGTAGTATCCAATCATGCCCAAACACCTCTGAATCTCTTTCTTATTAATAGGGGCAGGGAAGTCCAGAATGGAAACGCTTGATCTTTATGCAGGGGAGGAGACGAAATTTTCCCTAGCGCATTTCTAGGGCATTTTAGACTTCACTCTAGCTCATTTACGTGCAACACATTTGACAACACTGATTGTCACTTTGTGTAATAACCCTGTCCGACAAGTTACTAACTTATTACGGGTTTGCGGAGCGCCAGGTATTTCCCCCACAACACTCTCTCTTACACTGAGGTACTGGTAGAAGTCGGAGGTATTTGGGGTTGCCACCAACCAACAGATTCTGATCTAACTTACCTAACTTACTGAGCTCAATATGACGCAAATGCGTCATATAACTTATTATTGATCTATTTCACTAAGTTCATATGATGCAATCGCGTCATATGATAGCTTGGGCATACCGCCATATGACGCGATCGCGTCATAGATGTCGGAGGGGGATAATAAAACCATTGTACTCTCTCTAATTGTATAAATTGCCTTGTTCTCATATTATATTTGTTTGTTGAATATCTTGTTTCTTCCTGTATAGTGAATGAGAATCCACATAACTTGCTAATGTGTAGCATGACACTGGTGGCTAGCGTCGGTTCTGAACACGGAGAAGTGTTGAATTCAAGAGACTTATACACATCTATCTATCTATCTATTGCCTGACGCCGTGATTCCTGAAGGGGTGGCCACGAACGAACCGCTCCCATGCACCTCTTTCCCCAGTCAGTCGACGCCCCTTCTCCCAACCAACACCGCCTTCATTCATATAGTTCCTCTCTCCATCCTTCCACCTCTCCTTTTGTGTACCTCTCCCTCTCTGTCCTACCACCTCGCTCTCGTACACCCTCTTAGTCAATCTCTCGCTTTCCATACGTTCCATATGGCCCAACAATCTCAAGTTGTTCCTTTTCACACTTTCCAGCACATCTACCTCCACTCCACACCTCCTTCTTACTTCCTCATTCGTCTGTCTATCCCTCCATATAGCTTCGCACGCACTTCTCAAGTAACTCATTTCCACCGCTCTCACTCCTCTTCTGAGTCTCTTCCCGAATGTCCATGCTTCGCTTCCGTAAGTTAGTGTCGGGATTACCACTCAGTCATGCAAGGACTTCTTCACTTCCATACTGACCACCCTATTTCTTGTTACTGCTTTTAACATTCCTACAACCCTCTTCCCCTGTTGTACCCTCTCCCGCACTTTCTCATCCATAGTCCCATCTTTACTCAACACACTGCCCATATACTTAAAAGAGCTGACGATCTCCATAGCCTGACCGTTCAACTTCACCTCACACTCTGTGACTTCACCCGTTTCGAAGACCATAACCTTGCTCTTCCCCGCATTTACCTTCAAATTCCGTTTTTCGCAAACTGTTCCAAACTCATTTATCAAACCCTGCAGCTCCCATTCAATATCGCTCATCAGAACTGTATCATCCGCAAACAGCAGTATAGGCAGCTTCCACTCATTTCCCTCCCTTTTCAGTGATACACCAACATCCACTGCTCTTCCTAGTATTTTTTTCATGACTCCATCCATATATACAGTAAACAACTACAGGGACATCACACACCCCTGTTTCAACCCAACACTCAGGTCAAAGAACTCGCTCTGCTCGTTCTCCACACGTATTGCCGCCTTTGCACCCTCATACATGCTCTTCACTGCTTTCAGCAAATTGCCATCTACTCCGTATATTCTAAGTACTTTCCATATGCCTTCTACACCCACTCTGTCATAGGCCTTCTCCAAGTCCATAAAGGCAACATACACCTTTTGTTGCTTCTCCAGATATTTATCCACAACACAATTCAGGGTAAAAATCTGATCTACACATCCTCTTCCCTTCCTAAAATCTCCCTGCTCGTCTCCTATCCATTTCTCCGTTCTCACTCTCAATCTCTCAATCACTACCCTACTGTACACCTTCCCTACTACACTTAAAAGACATATTTCTCGGTGGTTACCACACACTCCTCTCTCCCCTTTGCCCTTATATAGGGGGACTATTATGCCAGTCTTCCAGTCATTGGGTGCATTCCCCTTCTCCCATGCTAGTTTGCACATTTTCTATACGCATTCGATCACTATCTCACCACCATACCTCAACATTTCTCCACACACTCAATCTGTTCCTGGTGCTTTCCCCAACTTCACTCTTTTCATGGCTTCCCACACTTCTGACCTCCTGATCCCCACCTCCTCCTCCACTACTTCTCTTCTTCTCTCTCCCATACCCCATCCAACTATGTTTGCTAGCACTTCATTCCTTACATTTAGCAACTCGTTGAAGTACTCCCTCCATCTTTCGACTCACTCTTGCTTCTCGGTTAGCATTCTCCCATTCTTATCTTTCACACCCTTACTGTTTCCCTTGCTACCTTCCCTAACTTTTTTGACTTCTTTCCAGAACAGTTTCTTACACTCCCTCCATTTTACACTCAGATTCCTTCCAAATTTCTTATCTACTCTTCTCTTACTTTCCTTCACTACTCTCTTCACCACTCTATTTCTCTCCACGTACCTCGCTCGTTTCCGCCTCTCCAAATCTTCATTCCCTCTACTAACCAACCACTCTCTATACACTTTCTTCTTTTCTTCCACAGCTATTCTTACCTCTTCTGTCCACCATACTGTACCTTTCACTCCCCTCCCGCTTTTCCTCACTCCACACACCTCCTCACATGCTGCACAGATCTCTTCCTTAAACACCTTACTTATCTACTCCACTTCCTCCATATCCTCCAGATCGAACCCACCTAGTCGTCTTTCTACTGCTCTCCTGTACACTTCCCTGATTTCCTCCTCCTGTAGCCTCTTCACCCTCCTCACCATTCCACCTTCCTCTCACCTCCCTCCAGCTCTCCTCACCCACTTCTTTTGTATCCTAACCCTAGCTACTACTACATAATGATCAGACAGACCCCCTCCAATACCCCTATACACCATAGCATCCATCACAGATTTTTTCATTCTTTCATCCACACATATATAATCAATCAGTGACTTTCGTACCACCACTGTCTTATCCTTCTTCGTCCTCACCACTTTCCATGTGTACCTGTGTATCATTTTGTGTCGGAAGAAGGTGTTGGCTATCCACAACCTCCTCCCCACACATACGTCCACAAGTGCACTACCATTCCCATTCACCTCTGATGGTATCCCCCACCCTCCCACAACTCCATCAACTTTCCTATCACCCACCTTACCATCATATCCCCAATCATAAATATTTATTCGTTCTTGTCAAACTTATCCAGGCACGCCTCCACATTCCCCCAGAACTCCTCTTTCGCTCTTACAAGTATATCCTCTGTCGGAGCATACACACACACAATCACCCACTTTTGTATTCCTACTTTCATTCTCACCCACACAATCCTTGAACCCACAGACCCATATTCTCTTACACACTCCTTCCATTTGTTACTTACAAACAAACACGCACCTTCTCTTGATGTTCCCTTACTCACTCCAGCACAAACATCCATTCCACACTCCCACTCTCTCACATCTGTACCCTTCCATTTGGTCTCCGTCATTCCACATACATCCAGCCTGGCATTCACTAACACTTCCAGTACTTCTTTCTCTTTTGTGCCATCATTCATGCCACTCACATTCCATGTACCTATTCTCAGAATGTCCGTAAGGTTGTCCATAGTCGGTCGGGGTTCGTCAACACAGGGTCCGTCCGCTTCCGAAACTGTTTGTTTGTTTGTCGTTGCTTCGTATTTTTTCCAGGTGGGGGTCACAAGCCCACCGACCCAACCTCTTTAGTCGCCTCTTACGACAAGCAGAAGACACATGAAACACGCATATAAATAGTCAAGATAGGACAATGCCCACACATCCCATACCCATGTATGGGGCCTCCCCCGATCACAACCTTATCTATGTTACATATCTTATTTCTCCAGTACGGCCATCCGATCCTTCCAGCCGACAGCGCTTGTGGCATTTTTTTCGCTCTACGACTGTGAGGCACTTTGGCAGTAATTCTTTTTTTACACATGGAATGATTATTGCTTCCGTGGCCGGGGACCCTTGGAGTGTGCCAAGCAAAAAACCAAGGTAATCCTCTCGGGCATGGGGGCATACATTCCATTCTCTTTCTTTCAGTCTAATGCAAATAAATATTGGTTTACTCACGTTTGTTCTACTGCTGTCCACAATAAGGAGGAAGCATTCAAACAGTACCATCGCCGTCAAACTCAAGAATCTTGTGCTATATATATTTCTACCCGGTATCAAGCCCAATTTGCTCTTCGACTAGCCAAAAACTCTTTCATCAATAACAAATGCTCCCAACTTTCCAACTCTAGCTTTTCCCAAGCTTTCTGGCATCTAGCCAAATACCTCTCCAATAACTTTACTTCCCCGGCTTTCCCTCCTCTTTTCCACTCTGACGGCACCACTGCCAAATCTTCCTCCGACAAAGCTTAATTCTTCGCTCTAATTTTCGCTAAAAACTCAAACTTTGACATTTCTGGTGCTATTGCCTCCCTCTCCACCCCCTCTCACTTACATATGCCTATTATCATAATCTCGTTTAAAGATATACATTCTGCCCTCTCTGGGCTTAATACTAAGAAGGCGTACGGACCAAATGGTGTTCATCCTGTTGTACTAAAAAACTGTTCTTCCGTGCTGATTCCCTGCATAGGTAAACTATTTTGTCTTTGTTTTTCGTCTGGCGTCTTTCCTTCTTGCTGGAAGGTTGCTCTCATTCAACCTGTCCCAAAGAAGGGTGACTGCTCTCAACCCTCCAACTATTGTCCAATTTCTCTCATTTCTTGCATCTCTAAAGTTCTTGAAACTGTTCTTAATTAAAAAAAATCTTAAACATTATCTTCCCATAATCTACTTTCAGATTGCCAGTGTGGTTTCCTTGAGGACCGCTCTACTAGTGATCTTGCTTATCTTACTAACTCGCCTTGCAATAAAGTCCCACTCTCGAATCCAAGAATTAGCAAATTTTCTCAGGCTTTCTTCTACTCAACTAATGAATTCTGGAACTCTCTCCCTCAATCAATCTTTCCTATTTTCTATGACTTAGACTGCTTTAAAGTTTGTGTGTCCAGGCACACCTGCACTCTACAAATCAAAATACTACAAAACCCACCACCACCACTAAGCTCAAACCAACCTTGCCAACCCCCCCCCCCCCCCCCCCCATCAGATAGTCTCCACCCAAGACCCCAGCAACTACAAATTCACCAACAATCACTCGTTCTGGCCACCATCAAGATATAGCCCACTAACACCACCAACCATCCAACCAAGCGAAAACAAAAATGATCAATTGCCACCTCTTGACAGAGGAAACCTCTCCAACATCCGATAATACCAGCCGAAAAAACACAAATGCCGCACCGTCATATACATAGAGTATATATATATAAATATATATCTATGTATCTCTATAACTATCTATATGCTCAGACCCAATCCCCACTTCTCAGTTTTTCTATTTAATTCAATTTTTTGTTTTTCTTGTCTTGGTAGTGTCCCTCAAGACAAATCAAGAACAGGGAAAATACAAAACACAACATAAAACAACGAGCAAACACAGAAGGTTTTTTGGCTTTAACTTGTTTATTAGGTCCCTCTGATGAACATATAAAAAGTCTCCAACTTTTGGACACTGGGAAAGTGGTTAATTTGCATAAATTCAAGATGGCCGCCGTCCAAAGCTTCAATTTACAGATAACTTTTTTCTGGTTGCTCCTAGACCCTATAAATGTATTACAAACAACGTTTTTTGGCTTTAACTTGTTTATTAGGTCCCTCTGATGAACATATAAAAAGTCTCCAACTTTTGGACACCTGGAAAGTGGTTAATTTACAGCCGAAAAACCTTACAGACAGGCTGAACTGTCTCTTTCACAAGGGGTGACACAGGCACTTTGTGCTTGTATGGGTTTTTTGACCTGTTGTCCCTCTTTTTTATAAAAAAAAAAAAAAAAAAACATGACGTAGTATGACGTCATTCAGAGCCAATTATGTAATTCATGATAGGAGTTCGTATTCACTTGGATCATCGGTGCTTGCATCAAAGTTGCTATTTTGACAGAGTCCTTTACATTGACCACATGCACTGGAACATTCAAGCTCATTCCGTTTGCAACTACAGCATTGAGTGTCACAGTTGCCCTTACACTGACATCTGACCAATTTCAGTAGTGAATCAGGAGCCACTGGCGAATCCATCGTCTTCGGTTCAAGCTGTCCCTTCCGCAGACACCAGCCCCATTTCTCGGGGTCCACACAGTTCCCCATCCATTCCTGGACCTGACAATAAACTCGGAACGAGTGGTATTTGGCTGCATCGGTTGTTGGGGGAAGGCTGTGAACTTCAACGGTAGTTGAACTTTTTGCCACCTTGTTGCAAAACTTTGTCTTTCGCAGTCCGTCAAGGGTGTCATTTCCTTTTCCCCCGTACAAATAAACCAAGGCCTTTTCACCAGCTGATGATATCGTGTCTTTACTTCCACTTTGGCAACAGAATGCTTCTATACATTTCAAGAAACCGTTGTCTTCCCTCACTTTCCTCAAGGCAGCCCCTTTACCAATACCATACAGTCGTGAGGTTGTGTCACATCCACAGAGTGCATGGACAACTGGCAGGACACGACAGATGCTTTCACCGAGAGCTTCTGCTACTGAGTTAATATGCCAACATTTCCCACCTTCCTTGCTCGACTTGAAGTACAAATCATTCATCCCTCGTTCCGCATAATGACACAACAGCACCAACAAGTCTGTGTCCTCACCTATCACATATGTCACGGTTTCCCTTGCATGCTCAATTCCCTTCTTCGCAATCATGACATCTGCATCTGCTGGCGCATTGACACAGTCAATTCCATTTGCCTTGAATGTTTCACACAATAAGTCAATGAAGTTTTGCTTATTGTCCGAGTTTGACAAGAAGTTTTCCTTTTTTGACCGAAGGGGCATGGTTGGAGTGAACATCACCTTTTGACCAAAGACTCCTTTTGATCGTCGATTGTGTGTCATGCCCTTGGTAGTAGGTCCTGATTTATAACCGTCGAATACAACCACCGGGTTGAGAAAGTTTTTGGAAACATGCTTCATGTACATGCTTGCAATGTCCTCAAATGTGTCACCCTTCTTCCATGGAATCCTTTGCAATAAGGAACCACCATCCAGAACATGGGTCACAGTCCTTTCTTCCTCAAATGATTCCAATGACGACTTGGGAACAACAGCAGCTATCTCATCTCCTAGCTGTGGTTTATTGGCTTCCCTGAGCCTCCCCCACTTATCGAACAGAGCAGTAGGGTAGCTAGACAACTCATACGCAAAGACCTCTTCAACACCTAAGTCCCTGTTATTAGCAAAGATGAGGAGCCTCTGGAAAAGGAGCTGTGGGTCGATTGGTACTTTTTCAGCACTGATTGTAACCTTTGCACCCAACGACTCAACTTGATCTTTCTTCCTAAATGAAAAGTCAAAAGCATTGCTACCTTCCATCTTCTGCACAATGTTCATACCAACCTCATACAGTAAATGAGGATTGGCCGAGGCTGGTCCTGTCACACCGTTGGCAATATTCCTGAGTTCATTTGATTCTTGAAATGGATCATAATCCTTGAAGAATGCGAGAACCTTCTCTGTGTCCTTCCTATCTCGTTCACGCCTTGCTTCAGTCATTTCTTTGTGCTGCTCAGAGGTGTGGAAATGCTTCCCTGTCAGTTCTTGCATAACTTCACTCACCTCAGCGCAGGCTGGCATAGCAAGTAACCAGCGCAGGCGTTGCGTTTCCTCCATGCCCCTACCACGTGTCAATCCACCATTCGTTTTCAAAGAGCGCATCAAAACCTGCTCTATAACCAAGTCGCTTGGCAGTCCTGCCCACAGCCGATCACTTCGGCGGATCACAAATAGACCGGAGTTCAATTGACAGAACATGTCTGGGTTGAGCTGCTCAAGTTCAATCATGTCTTGAATGTACACATGGGCTGACTTGGCATAATTGTTATGACCACACGCTGCAAAGTACGGCAACATCTCCTGGAGTGTTCCGAGGTACAGTAGGAAATCGCCCATTCTCAGTGCCCTCAGGAAGCGACGCAGCAGGTCAATCATGTCCATGTATTGAATCCATAGCTTTCCCATCTTATGCTCTGCTAAGGAGCTCTTCTCAGCTTTAAGTTTTTCAGAAATTCTGTGGAAAACGTCTTTTCTGCAGACTTCATCCGGTGAAACGTCTTCACGCAACAGCTTATCCAAAAGATCTGCAGCCTCCTGGAAGTCCTTGCATGCGTCACTTTCCTCATCTACCATTGAGAGGTTGACACTGTATGCCCTGCCTAACACAATCGAACTCAAGGCTGTGTCAACCAAGAAGTGGCCTCTGATTGCTCGTGCATAGGCTTTCCCACTCAGCATTTGGGTCACAGCATTTTCAGCGTATATAAGTTCCAAAACCTCCTTAAGCCCAGATGCTTCCATAACATGGCCCATGCATCCCAAAAAGCTCATCACAGAGTGAAAGCCACCAAGGTTCAAAACAATGGGTTTCAGTTCGCTTCCTTCCTTCTCATGAACAATGATCGTCTTCGCTTTCCAATAAAGCGGTTGGTCGAATGTCAGCATTGGCGTCGTTCCCTGGCGATGGCTTTCCGCAGCAACGAAGTGAAGTGTTGAGTAAATACAACTCATGTCCGTAGGGTCCATGTCAATCATGGGCAAGAAATGGACGGATGATTTCCCTGGGTGTGGTCCATGGCACACACTCTGCATTAAGCCGGACCAGCCTGGTCGTTTTGGTCGAAGCAACCATGACGTTTTCCACAGTATGTCCAGATTTTCAAGCTTGTCAGATGCTGAAATGGGGTCAAGCTTTCTAAATTCGAGAGGCCCACCCTTCTTGCGAACACTGCGGTAGTATTTGATTTCAATTTGAGCTGCCGTGAAGTTGTTTTCAGGTGACTGCAATCTTGGTATTGATGTTGTGTCTCTTACTTCAGGGGTGACAGCAACAATTATACCCATACCATGGTATGTTCCTCGCCCATCAAGCGTACGCAAGTTGTGATCAACATTGTCTGCAACGAACTGTCCAAACCTGCCTGCAGTGGATATGTTGGTGCCCCTGAAATTGGCAGCACACTTCGAAAACCTCAAAACTTCTGCGTAAGGCAGACAGAAGCCGTGGCTGTGTAAACTGTCCACAAGAAAGCGGGAACCAAAGTGCTGGTGCATTTGAACCGCCAATCCATACTGAATGGGTGCTACAATGGCCCTTGGTCTGGTAAGTTGCACGATACTTTGTCCAATTGATGCAACTTCAAGATCACATGACTTGCCACTGAACGTCTCTTGCAGCAATATACGAAGGGACTGCGGAACGTACGCCACATTCTTTTCCAGCGACCGGAGTTCAGAAGGATCTGGATAGAAATCTCTACAAGTATCAATGTTCTTTATATCTGCTTTGATCAACCGTGCCGCAGCCCTGACTATCTTTCTTTGTTCTGCTTCCTCATCATCAGTCTGTGGTGAGTCTTTGAATTGTTGCAAAATCTTTGCAGCACTTTCTTTGACCGTTACAACATCGCTGCGTCCATGCACGTTACTAATAACCAGTTCATCCCCAAAATATGAAATAAGTTTCTGTTTCATGTATTTTACACTATACGCTTCAACATCAGGGCACAACTGGGACATTCTATCAACGAGATCAACCACTGTAGTCTGTTCATCATCATTGCCACTGACTAGGTCCTCGATTGCGAGTAGAAATGCTTCCTCTCGTGAGGCATCTACTTTGCGACCCTTGCGAGGAGGTTCACTGTCTGCGGAATCACGATATTTGGAGGGGATCTGCCTATGTGTCTGGAAATTTGAGCTGCACTGCTTGTGATATATTGCGTCAGCTGCTGGAAGATCGCGTGCAAAGTTAATTCGGCCTCTAACAGTGTCAGCCCACTCATCAGCCCTGGCATCACATGCAGAAAGTATTGTCCTTTGAAAGTTGAAGGTGCGTACTGGATACACTTCTTCTGAATCATGCTTTGTGTCCAAATAGATTTTTGTACCACAAAAAAAGCAGTTCTCTGTAAAACAAAAGTCTGGTGTCTGAGAACGAAGAACAGGTTTTTCAGGACGTTTCTTCTGCTTCCCAGGAATTCTATTTGGCTTCGTATTGACATGCTTCTTTCGGCAATCAATGTGCACCGTTTGGCCCTCGGACACGGTAATTGATGGC
Source organism: Paralithodes platypus (assembly GCA_032716605.1). Classification (NCBI taxonomy): domain Eukaryota; kingdom Metazoa; phylum Arthropoda; class Malacostraca; order Decapoda; family Lithodidae; genus Paralithodes; species Paralithodes platypus. The sequence continues at coordinate 24,324,463 of CM064525.1, forward strand.
GTTCCACGTTCAGTACTGGCCTTGTTGATAGTATCTGCTCCCTTCGCCCTCAGCTTGACTGTTTCTCCTTCGTCTAACGTGTTTGAGCAAATGCCGCAGGGATTATGCACCACCTCTTCTTCCATGGCTTCGGTAGATGTCGCACCAATCTGTTGAAACAAGAAACAAGATGATGGGATTAGTATAGGCCTAGGCAAAATGTAATAGACAATAATGTGCAGTAAAGGTAGGGCTTGACCTAGAACAAATTGCAATAGAAGGTTTTTTGGCTGTAAGGTTTTTGGCTGTAAATTAACCACTTTCCAGGTGTCCAAAAGTTGGAGACTTTTTATATGTTCATCAGAGGGACCTAATAAACAAGTTAAAGCCAAAAAACGTTGTTTGTAATACATTTATAGGGTCTAGGAGCAACCAGAAAAAAGTTATCTGTAAATTGAAGCTTTGGACGGCGGCCATCTTGAATTTATGCAAATTAACCACTTTCCCGGTGTCCAAAAGTTGGAGACTTTTTATATGTTCATCAGAGGGACCTAATAAACAAGTTAAAGCCAAAAAACCTTCTATTGCAATTTGTTCTAAGTCCAGCCCTACTTTGACTGGTCTATAGTGTCACAAAGGTTGCTCAAGCACTTCCCCAGCCCCCGACCACCCGAAGAGGTTCCGATCTCGGCATGCAAACATGCAGCAGAGCCGAAGCCACAAGCCCACCCACCACACTACCAGGCGCACCCTTCATATTAATCGTCTCCCCGGGCTAGGCGCCTGATGAACTATTATCTAGTCCAACTTGCGCCCGATCCCTTCCCCGAAATGACCATGTTTTCACTCAACTATTCACAAGCATTCTCCACTCATTCCTGTTTATTACCACTTCCTTTGCCTGATCTATACTCATTCCTCTATCATCCAAACTTGGCTTACACAGTCTCTCTATCACAATGAGGGTCTTCCTGCCCTTCTATCTCCCCTTGTATCTGACTCACATATTCTCTTTGTGAGCCTTTTCATCTCCCATTCGTTCAGCATGACCATACCAGCTCAGCACCCTTCTGTCCAGTCTGGCTGACATATATTCCTGCTGCCCCACTCTCCTACGTATTTCTTCATTCCTCAATCCGTCGTTACGAGTAACTCCACACATAATCCTCAAGTAGCTCATCTCCATCACATCCAGCTTTCTTCTCTCCTTTTTCTTCAGAGCCCATGTCTCAGCCCCATACATCACTGTTGGCACAACAATTCCTTGATACATGCACTTTTTACTTCCATTCCGAGATTTCACGTCTTCCACATACTTCCCATAGCTCCGAAAACCTTCCTTCCTTCACACACTCTCTGTTTTACCTCCATTTCTATACCTCCACTCCTGCTTATCGTTCCTCCTAGAGAACTAGATATTTCAAACACCCTACTTGTTCCATATACAATGTATATATATATATATATATATATATATATATATATATATATATATATATATATATACTTTATATATAATATTATACTGTATGTATATGCTGTATATATACTGTATATATATATACAGTATATATAGTGTGAGTAATACATCAGTTGGTGATCTGGGACACCGCAATTTCCTCAACAGCAGGAACAATAGGGACGGTACTCCAAACTAGGCCATCTTTATTAACACATTTTCGGCTATCAACAAGCAGCCATCTTCAGGTATACATCTTGATCCTAAAAAACACAGAGCAGACAACTATAAGAAAGACATAAACACATGGATCTTTTAACAATGAAAATATAATTTTTATATAATTATATATATATTTTTTTTAAATAACTCGCTTGATAAAAATTAAGCAGAACCGGTACCGGTATGTAAAACCAATATATATATATATATATATATATATATATATATATATATATATATATATATATATATTATTACGACCCTGGCGGCCACTAAGCAGTTGGCTCGCTTGACCAGAGTAGCAACAGTGAGTCTTTATGATTCTCAAATCTGGTAGAATTATGGTTGTCTGTTGCTGCTTGTTTTCCTTTAACTTCAAATATATCAGACAGCTCAAAAATGATGTACTAGTCATAAAGAAAGCTTAGCTAGGTAAATTAGAAGTTCCAGAATAACTTTAAGATCATATTTAATTTACTAATGATTATTTTGATTAATTATGATTAGTATGATTTTTTTTTTTTTTTTTTTTTGTTTTCTATATTCCAACCTACTTCCTCTCCGGCATAGGCTGAGAGCCTTAACATTCACCGCTTTACAATGAACAGTGAAGCCCGTGAGGTCTTGTTCCAGTCTAGGGAGTGAGACATGTTATTAATTATGAGGAATTATTATATTAGATATTATTATTTATTATGATGATTTATCCAGAATGATTCCCGCAGTCCACGGGTTAAGAATAGCCAAGATGGAGATTAATTATAAAGTATTATTTCTTATTTACTTGAATAATGTATTATTTAGACTCTTTACTAGTACTATCTAAGAAGGGAAGATATTAAAGTCACCAATTCAACAACAATAAATATATTTATAAATCCAATAAACAAAAGATAACGTATGTACAAAACAAAGAAAAATAAATAAAGAAAATAATTAAGATCCACGACGTACCGGTATATGATTGTCCGATCGTTCACTGCTCGCTAGTTTGCCCAATATTAAACTATTTCAATGCCTAGTCAAGTAGAAATTACAGCAAGGACGCATTGAAAGTTATTTAAGTACACACAATATGAGGTGCTTAACAAATTGACGAATAAACAACTAGTTTAACTATTCATTAATAAAGTCACCAATAAACCTCTCCATTGTCGCGCCACATTGTTATCCTTTCTAGACTCATAGAACAAATACACTAACACAAGAGGCCCCAAAGCACACCTTAAACCACCTGGTAGTTATAAACTGTCATAATTTAACTGCAAGACCACACCACGCATGTTAAGTACGGTATCTTAGAGTTACAATTCAAAGTTAAGTCAAGTTAAATAAGTTCCGGTAAACTGAACACCATCACCACTTTAGTAATATAAAAATATAAATCTTATCTGTGACTACCATATCTGAACGATTTACTCCATCGCCTCTTCTCACCCTCACGATCTCAGCCGAGTCAGGAATACAACTGATTTCTACTCCCAGGTCTACCCCTTTAAATACCCATTGTATCAGGTCTCCAGCGAATCACCAAGCCCCATTATCATGACGTGATGGAAAGTTCCGGTCTCGTCATGCCGCGTCCAATCCTATCACTCTTGTCCAACCGGGGCCAGTCAGACAGCTCTCACCCCCACTTGTTTGACCCCTCCATACGGGCCGAAACCATCCAACAGCTCTTTATGTCCAGAGGGGTTCCTGGGGGTCATGGTGGGGTGATTGTAGAGGGCTCAATTCCGCCAACTAGGTAGTTTGATAGTCCAGTGGAGGGGGTCCTGGGGGTCATGGTGGGGTGATTGTAGAGGGATCAATTCCGCCAGCTAGGTAGTTTGGTAGTTTATATCTTCAGACTGGTTGTTTCGTCTGTCACACCTCCACCGCTAAAAAAGAGAATGTGACAAAGGGGAGTATTCGATGCACATCTTCAGCACGCGACAGACCATCTGCCAAAACATTCTGTACACCCTTTATGTGGCGAATGTCAAGGGCGTACTCTTGTAGCAGCAGGCTCCACCTGGTGCGGCGTTGGTTTTTGTCTCTAAATTTATTTAAGAATTTAAGTGGATGGTGGTCAGTATTTACCGTGATTGGGACAGGGGCAGATTGAACATAAACTCCAAAGTACTGAAGGGACAAAATCAAAGCCAAAAGCTCCTTTTCTATGACTGAATAATTATGTTGGGCGGAGTTCAATTTCTTACTAAAATAACAGGTGGGATGCAAGGTCTTTGACCCATCTTCCTGGAGCAACACCGCTCCGACCCCTGTGTTACTGGCATCTACAGCAAGAAAAAATAATTTATCAAAATCAGGGGCACGGAGAACAGGATAAGTATGCAAAATATTCATAGTTGCACCAAGTGCCTCATCACACTCTGGAGACGATTTACATTTATTGTCCTTCCTAAGAAGATCAGACAACGGGGAAGCTAGCTTTGAGAAATTAACTATAAACCGCCAGTAGTATCAAATCATGCCCAAATACCTCTGAATCTCTTTCTTATTAATAGGGGCAGGGAAGTCCAGAATGGAAACGCTTGATCTTTATGCAGGGGAGGAGACAACATTTTCTCTAGCGCATTTTAGACTTCACTCTAGCTCATTTACGTGCAACACATTTGGCAACACTGATTGTCACTTTGTGTAATAACTCTGTCCAACATAAGTTACTAACTTACTTACGGGTTTGCGGAGCGCCCGGTATTTCCCCCACAACACTCTCTCTTACACTGAGGTACTGGTAGAAGTCGGAGGTATTTGGGGTTGCCACCAACCAACAGATTCTGATCTAACTTACCTAACTTACTGAGCTCAATATGACGCAAATGCGTCATATAACTTATTATTGATCTATTTCACTAAGTTCCTATGACGCGATCGCGTCATATGATAGCTTGGGCATACCGCCATATGACGCGATAGCGTCATAGATGTCGGAGGGGGATAATAAAACCATTATACTCTCTCTAATTGTATATATTGCCTTGTTCTCATAATATATTTGTTTGTTGAATATCTTGTTTCTTCCTGTTTAGTGAATGAGAATCCACATAACTTGCTAATGTGTAGCATGGCACTGGTGGCTAACGTCGGTTCTGAACACGGAGAAGTGTAGAATTCTAGAGACTTATACACATCTATCTATCTATCTATTGCCTGATGCCGTGATTCCTGAAGGGGTGGCCACGAACGAACCGCCCCCATGCACCTCTTTCCCCAGTCAGTCGACGCCCTCTCCTCGCAACCAGCACCGCCTTCATTCATATAGTTCCTCACTCCATCCTTCCACCTCTCCTTTTGTGTACCTCTCCCTCTCTGTCCTTCCACCTCGCTCTCGTACACCCTCTTAGTCAATCTCTCGCTTTCCATACGTTCCATATGGCCGAACCATCTCAAGTTGTTCCTTTTCACACTTTCCAGCACATCTACCTCCACTCCACACCTCCTTCTTACTTCCTCATTCGTCTGTCTATCCCTCCATGTAGCTCCGCACGCACTTCTCAAGTAACTCATTTCCACCGCTCTCACTCTTTTTCTGTCTCTTCCCGAACGTCCATGCTTCGCTTCCGTAAGTTAGTGTCGGGATTACCACACTGTCATGCAAGGACTTCTTCACTTCCATACTGACCACCCTAATTCTTGTTACTCCTTTTAACGTTCCTACAACCCTCTTCCCCTGTTGTACCCTCTCCCGCACTTTCTCATCCATAGTCCCATTTTTACTCAACACACTGCCCAGATACTTAAAAGAGCTGACGATCTCCATAGCCTGACCGTTCAACTTCGACCTCATACTCTGTGACTTCACCCATTTCGAAGACCATAACCTTGCTCTTCCCCGCATTTACCTTCAAATTCCGTTTTTCGCACACTGTTCCAAACTCATTTATCAAACCCTGCAGCTCCCATTCATTATCGCTCATCAGAACTGTAAAATCCGCAAACAGCAGTATAGGCAGCTTCCACTCATTTCCCTCCCTTTTCAGTGATACACCAACATCCACTGCTCTTCCTAGTATTTCTTTCATGACTCCATCTATATATACAGTAAACAACCACAGGGACATCACACACCCCTGTTTCAACCCAACACTCAGGTCAAAGAACTCGCTCTGCTCGTTCTCCACACGTACTGCCGCCTTTGCACCCTCATACATGCTCTTCACTGCTTTCAGCAACTTGCCATCTACTCCGTATATTCTAAGTACTTTCCATATGCCTTCTACACCCACTCTGTCATAGGCCTTCTCCAAGTCCATGAAAGCAACATACACCTTTTGTTGCTTCTCCAGATATTTCTCCACAACACAATTCAGGGTAAAAATCTGATCTACACATCCTCCTCCCTTCCTAAAACCTCCTTGCTCGTCTCCTATCCATTTCTCCGTTACCACACACTCCTCTCTCCCCTTTGCCCTTATATAGGGGGACTATTATGCCAGTCTTCCAGTCATTGGGTGCATTCCCCTTCTCCCATGCTAGTTTGCACATTTTCCATACCCATTCGATCACTATCTCACCACCATACCTCAACATTTCTCCACACACTCCATCTGTTCCTGGTGCTTTCCCCAACTTCACTCTTTTCATGGCTTCCCACACTTCTGCCCTCCTGATCCCCACCTCCTCCTCCACTACTTCTCTTCTTCTCTCTCCCATACCCCATCCAACTATGTTTGCTAGCACTTCATTCCTTACTTTTAGCAACTCGTTGAAGTACTCCCTCCATCTTTCGACTCACTCTTGCTTCTCGGTTAGCATTATCCCATTCTTATCTTTCACACCCTTACTGTTTCCCTTGCTACCTTCCCTAACTTTCTTGACTTCTTTCCAGAACAGTTTCTTACACTCCCTCCATTTTACACTCAGATTCCTTCCAAATTCCTTATCTACTCTTCTCTTACTTTCCTTCACTACTCTCTTCACCACTCTCTTTCTCTCCACGTACCTCGCTCGTTTCTGCCTCTCCAAATCTTCATTCCCTCTACTAACCAACCACTCTCTATACGCTTTCTTCTTTTCTTCCACAGCTATTCTTACCTCTTCTGTCCACCATACTGTACCTTTCACTCCCCTCCCTCTTTTCCTCACTCCACACACCTCCTCACATGCTGCACAGATCTCTTCCTTAAACACCTTACTTATCTGCTCCACTTCCTCCATATCCTCCAGATCGAACCCACCTAGTCGTCTTTCTACTGCTCTCCTGTACACTTCCCTGATTTCCTCCTCCTGTAGCCTCTCCACCCTCCTCACCATTCCACTTTCCTCTCACCTCCCTCCAGCTCTCCTCACCCACTTCTTTTGTATCCTAACCCTAGCTACTACTACATAATGATCAGACAGACCCCCTCCAATACCCCTATACACCCTAGCATCCATCACAGATTTCTTCATTCTTTCATCCACACATATATAATCAATCAGTGACTTTCGTACCACCACTGTCTTATCCTTCTTCGTCCTCACCACTTTCCATGTGTACCTGTGTATTATTCTGTGTCGGAAGAAGGTGTTGGCTATCCACAACCTCCTCCCCACACATACGTCCACAAGTGCACTACCATTCCCATTCACCTCTGACGGTATCCCCCACCCTCCCACCACTCCATCAACTTTCCTATCACCCACCTTACCATTCATATCCCCAATCATAAATATTTATTCGTTCTTGTCAAACTTATCCAGGCACGCCTCCACATTCCCCCAGAACTCCTCTTTCGCTCTTACAAGTTAATCCTCTGTCGGAGCATACACACACACAATCACCCACGTTTGTATTCCTACTTTCATTCTCACCCACACAATCCTTGAACCCGCAGACCCATATTCTCTTACACACTCCTTCCATTTGTTACTTACAAACAAACACGCACCTTCTCTTGATGTTCCCTTACTCACTCCAGTACACACATCCATTCCACACTCCCACTCTCTCACATCTGTACCCTTCCATTTAGTCTTCGTCATTCCACATACATCCAGCCTGGCATTCACTAACACTTCCAGTATCTCTTTCTCTTTTGTGCCATCATTCACGCCACTCACATTCCATGTACCTATTCTCAGAATGTCAGTAAGGTTGTCCATAGTCGGCCGGGGTTCGTCAACACAGGGTCCGTCCGCTTCCGAGGCTGTTTGTTCGTTTGTCGTTGCTTCGTATTTTTTCCGGGTGGGGGTCGCAAGCCCACCGACCCAACCTCTTTAGTCGCCTCTTACGACACGCAGAAGACACATGAAACACGCATATAAGCAGTCAAGATAGGACAATGCCCACACATCCCCATACCCATGTATGGGGCCTCCCCCGATCATAACCTTATATATGTTACATGTCTTATTTCTCCAGTACGGCCATCCTATCCTTCCAGCCGACAGCGCTTGTGGCATTTTTTTCGCTCTACGACTGTGAGGAACTTTGGCAGTAATTCTTTTTTTACACATGGAATGATTATTGCTTCCGTGGTCGGGGACCCTCGGAGTGTGCCAAGCAAAAAACCAAGGTAATCCTCTCGGGCATGGGGGCATACATTCCATTCTCTTTCTTTCAGTCTAATGCAAATAAATATTGGTTTACTCACGTTTGTTCTACTGCTGTCCACAATAAGGAGGAAGCATTCAAATGGTACCGTCCCCATCATACTCAAGAATCTTGTGCTATATATATTTCTACCCGGTATCAAGCCCAATTTGCTCTTCGACTAGCCAAAAACTCTTTCATCAATAACAACAAATGCTCCCAACTTTCCAACTCTAGCTCTTCCCAAGCTTTCTGGCATCTAGACAAATACCTCTCCAATAACTTTACTTCCCCCGGCTTTCCCTCCTCTTTTCCACTCTGACGGCACCACTGCCACATCTTCCTCTGACAAAGCTTAACTCTTTGCTCTAATTTTCGCTAAAAACTCAAACTTTGATATTTCAGGTGCTATGCCTCCCTCTCCACCCCCTCTCACTTACATATGCCTATTATCATAGTCTCGTTTAAAGATATACATTCTGCCCTCTCTGGGCTTAATACTAAGAAGGCGTACGGACCAAATGGTGTTCATCCTGTTGTACTCAAAAACTGTTCTTCCGTGCTGATTCCCTGCATAGGTAAACTATATTGTCTTTGTTTTTCGTCTAACGTCTTTCCTTCTTGCTGGAAGGTTGCTCTCATTCAACCTGTCCCAAAGAAGGGTGACCGCTCTCAACCCTCCAACTATTGTCCAATTTCTCTCATTTCTTGCATCTCTAAAGTTCTTGAAACTGTTCTTAATTAAAATATTCATAAACATTATCTTCCCATAATCTACTTTCAGATTGCCAGTGTGGTTTCCTTGAGGGCCGCTCTACTGGTGATCTCCTTGCTTATCTTACTAACTCGCCTTGCAATAAAGTCCCACTCTCGAATCCAAGAATTAGCAAATTTTCTCAGGCTTTTTTCTACTCAACTAGTGAATTCTGGAACTCTCTCCCTCAATTAATCTTTCCTATTTTCTATGACTTAGACTGCTTTAAAGTTTGTGTGTCCAGGCACACCTGCACTCTACAAATCAAAATACTACAAAACCCACCACCACCACTAAGCTCAAACCAACCTTGCCAACCCCCCCCCCCCCCCATCAGATAATCTCCACCCAAGACCCCAGCAACGACAAATTCACCAACAGGCAGATCCTCCTTATCACAAAATTCACCAACAATAACTTGTTCTGGCCGCCATCAAGATATAGCCCACTAACACCACCAACCATCCAACCAAGCGAAAACTAAAATGATCAATTGCCACCTCTTGACAGAGGAAACCTCTCCAACATCCGATAACACATCAAAGGTACCAGCCGAAAAAAACACAAATGCCGCAGCACCGTCATATACATAGAGTATATATATATATATATATATATATATATATATATATATATATATATATCTATGTATCTCTATAACTATCTATATGCTCAGACCCAATCCCCACTTCTCAGTTTTTTTCTATTTAATTAAATGTTTTGTTTTTCTTGTCTTGGGGGTGTCCCTCAAGACAAAACAAGAACAGGGAAAACACAAAACACAACATAAAACAACGAGCAAACACAGACAATACAGAAATTCACACACATCTAGGTCACCCAGAAGACCCAGAGACTAGTGTCACAAAGGTTGCTCCAGCACTTCCCCGGCCCCCGACCACCCGAAGAGGTTCCGATCTCGGCATGCAAACATGCAGCGGAGCCGAAGCCACAGGCCCGCCCACCACACTACCAGGCGCACCCTTCATATTAATCGTCTCCCCGGGCTAGGCGCCTGATGAACTATTTATTATCTAGTCCAACTTGCGCCCGATCCCTTCCCCAAAATGACCATGTGTTCACTCAACTATTCACAAGCATTCTCCACTCATTCCTGTTTATTACCACTTCCTTTGCCTGATCTATAGTCATTCCTCAATCATCCAAACTTGTCTTACACAGTCTCTCTATCACAATGGGGGTCTTCCTGCCCTTCTATCTCTCCTTGTATCTGACTCACATATTCTCTTTGTGAGCCTTTCCATCTCCCATTCGTTCAGCATGACCATACCAGCTCAGCACCCTTCTGTCCACTCTGGCTGACAAATATTCCTGCTGCCCCACTCTCCTACGTATCTCTTCATTCCTCAATCCGTCGTTACGAGTAACTCCACACATAATCCTCAAGCAGCTCATCTCCATCACATCCAGCTTTCTTCTCTCCTTTTTCTTCAGAGCCCATGTCTCAGCCCCATACATCACTGCTGGCACAACAATTCCTCGATACATTGCACTTTTTACTTTCATTCCGAGATTTCACATCTTCCACATACTTCCCATTGCTCCGAGAACCTTCCTTCACACACTCTCTGTTTTACCTCCATTTCTATACCTCCACTCCTGCTTATCATTCCTCCTAGAGACCTAGATATTTAAAACACTCTACTTGTTCCATATATATATATATATATATATATATATATATATATATATATACATATATATATATATATATATATATATATAATATATATATATATATATATATATATATATATATATATATATATATATATATATATATATATATATATATATATATAAGACATCAGTAGGGGGCCGAGAGCGCCGCAGTTTCCACAGCAAGAGGAAGAATATAGATAGAATATAGATAGAGCTGCACCATACGCAATGTTTATTACTCGAATTTTCGGCATCAACAAGGTGCCATCTTCAGGTTATACAGACTGATCCTAAAAATATACAAAATAAGTATTATACTATTGGAAAGAAAATGGATCTAATGTAATACATTCTATCACTTAATAAGTTGAAATATACCTAGTGAAAAAGCTCCCAAATACCTACAAAACAACATTAATCATAACCCACTGGCCTCAAACTCCATCTTGTAAACAATGAACATCAAAAAAGCTAAAATTCTTTGATAATTTGTAATTTTTTGATTGTGTGTTTATCAATTATCAAAGAATTTTAGATTTTTTGATGTCACATTGTTTACAAGATGGAGTTTGAGGCCAGTGGGTTATGATTAATGTTGTTTTGTATGTATTTGGGAGCTTTTTCACTAGGTATATTTCAGCTTATTAACTCATAGAATGTATTACATTAGATCCATTTTCTTTCCAATAGTATAATACTTATTTTGTATATTTTTAGGATCAGTCTGTATAACCTGAAGATGGCACCTTGTTGATGCCGAAAATTCGAGTAATAAACATTGCGTATGGCGCAGCTCTATCTCTATTCTTCCTCTTGCTATATATATTTATATATATATATATATATATATATATATATATTGAGTATATATCACAAATACACGTGAGCCACTAAATGGTTCTAATCTCTCAGTGGGGTTCGACCCGCCGACCGTCAGGACGATAATTGACGCTTTAATCAACTACACCACGGCAGTCTAAAAGACACTCAACCCTCTATCCTATTTATGTTAAGGAGAAGGGAAAACCCACTAGGCTTGTTGGGTTAGAATTAAATGATATAAGTTTCGGCCCGAGCTGCTGTTTCTAGCTCAGAAATCCTTGTATGGTATTCTGGAATATGGATCCTACGACTAGGTATGAATTGAAATATATTCGCTTAGTGGGTTTTCCTTTCTCCTTAACATAAATAGGATAGAGGGTTGAGTGTCTTTTAGACTGTCGTGGTGTAGTTGATTAAAGCGTCAATTATCGTCCTGACGGTCGGCGGTTCAAACCCCATTGAGAGATTAGAAACATTAGTGGCTCACGTGTATTTGTGATATATACTCAATATTTGTAACTCTCATGCTTGCTGGGTTAGAATTAAATGAAATCAGTTTCGGCCCGAGTTGCGTCGGGACACTCAGAAATCCTTGTATGGTATTCTGGAATATGGATCCTACAACTAGGTATGAATTGAAATATATTCGTCTAGTGGGTTTTCCCTTCTCCTTAACATAAATAGAATAGAGGGTTGAGTGTCTTTTAGACTGCCGTGGTGTAGTTGATTAAAGCGTCGGCTATCGTCCTGACGGTCGGCGGTTCGAACCCCAATGAGAGATTAGCAACATTTAGTGGCTCACGTGCATTTGTGATAATTATATATTCAATATTTGTAACTCTCATGCTTGCTGGGTTAGAATTAAATGAAATCAGTTTAGGCCCGAATTGCGTCGGGACACTCAGAAATCCTTGTATGGTATTCTGGAATATGGATCCTACGACTAGGTATGTATTGTAATATATTTGCATAGTGGGTTTTCCCTTCTCCTTAACATAAATAAGATAGAGGGTTGAGTGTCTTTTAGACTGCCGTGGTGTAGTTGATTAAAGCGTCGGCTATCGTCCTGACGGTTGGCGGTTCGAAACCCACTGAGAGATTCTATCTATCTATCTATCTATCTATATGCTCAGGCCCAATCCCCATTTTGGGGGTAGCCGACTCAAGACAGAGCAAGAACAGGGAAAACACAAAAACAACATAAAACAACAAATAAACACAGATTAAAAGCACAAACTCACACACATCCAGGTCACCCAGGAGAAGACCCAGAGACCAGGGTCACCAAGGTCGCTCCAGCACTCCCCCGGCCCCTGACCACCCGGAGAGGTTCCGATCTCGGCAGGCAGACATGCAGCGGAGCCAAAGCCACAAGCCCTCCCACCACACTTCCAGGCGCACCCTTCATATTAATCGTCTCCCCGGGCCATGCGCCTGATGGACTATTATCTAGTCCAACTTGCACCCGACCCCTTACTCCAAATGACCACGTGTTCACTCAACTATTCACAAGCATTCTCCATTCATTTCTGTCCACCACCATTTCCCCTGCCTGATCTATAGTCATTCCTCTATCATCCAAAGCCTTTCTTACACAGTCTCTCCATCTCAATGGGGGTCTTCCTGCCCTTCTATCTCCCCTTGTACCTGACTCACATATTCTCTTTGTAAACCTTTCATCTCCCATTCGTTCAACATGACCATACCAGCTCAGCACCCTTCTGTCCACTCTGGCTGACAAATGTTCCTGCTGCCCCACTCTCCTACATAACTCTTCATTCCTCAATCTGTCTCTACGAGTAACTCCCCACATACTCCTCAAGCAGCTCATCTCCATCACATCCAGCCCTCTTTTCTCCTTTTTCTTCAGAGCCCATGTTTCAGCCCCATACATCACAACAATTCCTTGATACAGTGCAATTTTTACTTTCACTCCGAGTTTTCTCGTCTTCCACATACTTCCCATTGCTCCGAAAACCTTCCTTCCTTCACACACTCTCTGTTTTACCTCCACTTCCATACCTCCACTCCTGCTTATCGTTCCTCCTAGATATTTAAAACACTCTACTTGTTCCAATATTTCCCCATCCAGCCTCACATCTAGATTCACCCTATGCTCTCCCCTATTACACACCATTACTTTACTTTTATTGACGTTCACCTTCAGTTTCCTCCTTCCACAAACCACACCAAACTCTTTGACTACCCGCTGCAGTTTCTCATCAGAATCCGCCACCAATGCTGTGTCATCAGCGAACAGCAACTGATTCAACTCCCAATCTCTACCATTCTTTCCTACTAAACCCAATCCTTTTCCCATAGTTCTCCTTTTCACCTCCCTCACCACACCATCCATAAACATGTTAAACAGCCATGGTGACATTACACAATCCTGTCGCAAACCTACCTTTACCTCAAACCATTCACTCAACTCACCATTTCCTACTCACACACATGCTCTGCTCCCTTTATAAAAACTCTTAACTGCTTCTAACAAATTTCCTCCTATTTCATAAATCCTTAACACCTTCCACATTGCTTCACGGTCCACACAATCATACGCTTTTTCCAAGTCCATAAAAGCCCAAAATATCTCCTTATGCTTCTCTAAATACTTCTTGCATAACTGTCTTACTGCAAACATCTGATCCACGCACCCTCTTCCCCTCCTAAAACCGCACTGTTCTTCTCCTATTGCAACTTCCATACACTTTATTATCCTCTCTATCAACACCCTGCCATACAGCTTTCCAACCACTGACAATTAACTAATACCTCTATAAATTGAACACTCCTGCCGATCTCCCTTCCCCTTGTACAACGGCACAATACATGCACTCTTCCTGTCTATTGGTACCATTCACACAGCAAAGCACACATTGAAAAGTCTCACCAACCAATCTATTATCACATCTCCACCCTTCTTTATACACTCCACAGCAATACCATCCAAACCTTCTGCTTTTCCCGCTCTCATTTGTTTCACTGCTTCTTTCACCTCATTTTCCTCAATCCTTTCATTCATTCCCTGCCACCTGGGTGGCCTGGGTAACCTATCTCCATCCACCTCTGCTTCAATCACTGCTTCTCTTCCATCTCTTGTATTTAACAAAGATTCAAAATACTCGGCATATCTTTTCCTCACTTCAACTGGTTCCACTAGTAATTCTCCATTTTCATCTTTCACTGACTCTTCCCTCTTTTGTCCTCCTTTCCTTACTTTATTTACCTCCTTCCAGAACATCTTTCGTTCTTCAAAATTCTCACTCAGCCTTTGACCCCACCTTTCGTGTGCATCTTTTTTCGCTTCTCTAATTTTCCGTTTTGCCTCTCTCCTTTTCTCCTTGTACCTCTCCCATACCTCAACACTACCATCCTGTAAAACCCTCTCAAAACACTGTCTCTTCTCCTCAACTGCCTTTCTCACCGTATCATTCCACCACTCGCTTCCCTTCCTGATACCTCTGCCTCCTACTTTCCTTTTGCCGCATACTACCTCTGCACTTGGTTTCACTCCTTCCTTAAACTGTTTCCATTCAACCTCTACTTCTCTCTCTTCCATCTCTCTCACGTCCATCCACTTTTCATTTAGTCTTTCCTTGTACTCCCTCTCTTTTTCACTCTTCTCTAACTCACTAACTTTTATTACCTCTCTTACTTCACGCTTGTCTCTTATTCTCCTGTAACTCTTAACTCCTAGCTTTCCCTCCACCAGGTAATGATCTGACATACCCTCCGCCTCACCTCTCATCACATTCACATCCAGCAGTCTACACAATCTTTCCCTCGTCACCAGCACATAATCCATCAATGCCCTCTCTACAATCTCTCCCCTCACAAGTCTGAGAGATTAGAAACATATATATATATATGTATATATATATATATATATATATATATATATATATATATATATACAGTATACATATACTTTATACATATGCTGTATATATACTGTATATATATATATATATATATATATATATATATATATATGTATATTGTTAAGACCCTGGCGGCCACGAAGCAGTTGGCTCGCTTGACCAGAGTAGCAACAGTGAGTCTTTAGGATTCTCAAGTCTCTGGTAGAATTATGGTTGTCTGTTGTTGCTTGCTTTCCTTTAACTTCAAATACATCAGACAGCTCAACAATTATGTACTAGTCATAACGAAAGCTTAGCTAGGTAAATTAGAAGTTCCAGAATAACTTTAAGATCATATTTAATTTACTAATGATTGTTTTGATTAATTATGATTAGTATGTTTATTAATACTTAACCCTTAATTAGCGGCGAGACACATAAGTCGAGTTAAATAAAGATGGACTATGTGGCGGTGCTCGACATATATCGTGTGGCAATTTCAGCACGTAATGTTGCTGAGAGAGAGAGACAAGTGGTGGCAGGAGAGTAGCGAGCGTATGACTGCTCCAGACCACCGCGGCGAACCTACTGACACGAATCCCACCTCCTCCCTCCCTCTCTCACTCGCTATATACGGAATTGTATGGGGAAAGTGCCTAATTACATGCTTTTTGCACTCGCGTTGCACGGTTATTGCAAGAAAACTAGCCATCATAAAAGGATCGTTATGGTGTCATTCGAAAGCTCTGTTTATGCCCTTTCAGGGATAGATACTTGTTTTACGTTCTGGGTCTTATTTAGGCATGAAAATGATCACGTAAACAGCCCTATTTTGGCTAAAAACACGCCGCTGGGCAGTACATATAAATAAACCGCATAGGCCGCTCGTAAGGTGTTAATTATGAGGAATTAATATATTAGATATTATTATTTATTATGATGATTTATCCAGAATGATTCCCACAGTCCACGGGTTAAGATTAACCCTTGGAATCCGGGAGGCCTCATATGAGGCAAAACATATTTTGGTTAGGAGTCCGGGAGGGCTCATATGAGGCAAAATCAAAATCAAAGGGTTTAAATTGTGCGGGCTGATTATTGTTTGTGCGTGGGCGACCGCAGCGCCACCAAGCACAAACTATCAGGCAGCATCAGTTCTTATCTCGCATCCAAGATGGCTGAAGCTAACCCGAAAATTATCGCTGTGTCCGAATCGACGCCCGCCGCCGCGACCCGTATGCCTAAGAAAGGCAAAGCTAAAACGACCAAGAAAACGTTGCCAAGTCCCGGTGGTGTTGCACGTGTGCTAAAAGAGTTAAGTGAACATAGTGACCTTAGTGAACTTGGTGACCTTTGTGAGATTGAGAGTGATTTTGACGAAGAGCATGTGGTTAGTGAAGATGTTGATGAAGTGGAAGATGCCAAAGAATTCCAGGGCTTTCATAGCACTGATGATGTCTATGGTGATGATGATGACAATGATGGATGCGGTGAACATCATGAAGGTGATGAAAGTGTTAGTGAAATGGGAAGTGTCCTACCTGCATCTCGTGACACGACGCTCACGCTCGCAACCCCGGCTGTGGGGACTCCTTCCCCGGCAAAAGTAGCCAGTTATTTTTAAAGGAGAGCTGTGCTGGATAGTGCAAGGAAGCAGGCACGGGAGGTGGCCAAAAGGGAAAGAGGTGAAGATGCTGATAGTGAGGATGAGAGTGAAGAGTCGAGCGTGGGTAGGCCTATTCCTTTGTTTCCTGGGCCCTCCTCACCCGCGGCTGGTGCGTCATTGACCCAGCATGACCCACAGCCAGCAACAAGTGGTGCAAGTGGTGCGGAATTGTTCCAGCATGACCCACAGCCAGCAACAAGTGGTGCCAGTGGTGCGGAATTGTCCCTGTATGACCCACAGCCATCAACAAGTGGTGCAAGTGGTGCAGTATTGTCCCAACATGACCCACAGCCATCAACAAGTGGTGCAAGTAGTGCAAGTGGTCAACACACCTCCAGAAGGGTCTTGTTCATTGTTACGACCGGGGCTACGAATAAAACAAGGGCACTTAACCCGGGAACTGCGGGAAGACTCTTAACCCGGGAGCTGCGGGGAGACTCTTAAGAGTTCCCCCGGCGCACTGCGGGGAGACTCTTAAGAGTCAGAGAAAAAAAAAATCAACTTTTGACATCGAAAAAAAAAAAAAAAATTATTCTTTTTTTTATTTTATTTTTTTTGGCCCCTGGGCCATGCAAAATCTCAGTCCTCTACCTCCCCTCCTTCCCCACTTTCCTCCTCTCCTTCAGTTATCACCTATTTTCCCTGTTATTCCCTTATTCTGAGGTATATTTTCGTGCTAACATTAGAAATCCGATTGGAGGGTGTGGTCATCACTGATAGCAAGCGAGTGCAAGAGAGAGAGAGAGTATCGATCGACTGTGTCTCAGTGGCCTTGGGGAAATTGGCGGGAAAGCAGATTGCCTCACCCATACATTATACAACTCGCGGGCTATATCTCCGATTTTGACCATCCAAACGCTGTTTTCACTCGTTTTATTGTTGTTTCAGGTTAATACCTTTATAATCAACCCATAATAGGCGCATATGGATAAGTATTAATGCTATTAATGGCACAATGAATATTTTAGTGACGGAAACACCTCAAATACGTCAGCACAGGGGGACGTTTCCAATTACCCCCATGCGCACTTCAGAGGTTAAGAGTTCCCCCGGCGGACTGCGGGAAGACTCTTAAGAGCGAGGCTTTTGAACGCGTACCAAAACCGCGCGTTTATAGGCAGGCGGCTAAAAATTGGTGTGGGTATAGAACTACATGTCAACTCTCGATACCACCCCTCCAAATGCTCGCCCCGCACTCGTGCAAGCACCACCGCGCCAGTAACCAAGCACTAGTCATGGAGCCCACACGTCCCTCACGCTCGCTCCCTGATGACACAACCAGCCCTCCTTCTGGTGGTGTCAGCCTCTGTGGAAGGCAGAGGGTGGCTGCTAAAGACCCTAGCTACCAGTACGACATGCCCTACAGCTCGGAGGACGAAGCACCAGCACCCAAAGCACGAAAAACTCGTGCAAGCAGGGCAATGGCACAGAGGTCATTGGTCTTTCGGGACACTGCCACCACGACCCAGGCCACTGAAACAACCACTACCACCACCACTGCCACCCCTGCCACCCCTGCCACCAGTACCAGCGACGCAGGAGGCAGCCCTAGGGCTGCAGAACCTGCGGGGGCAGGCAAATTCAAAGGCACGGGTGTAGGGAAGAGAACCCGTACGCCTGCCACAGTGACCCTGCCACCACCACCACCACCAGCCACCCCTGGCCCGGCTGCCCCTGCCACCCCTGCTGCCCCTGCCCAAGAAAAGGGAAGGGGAAGGGGAAGGGGAAAGGGAGAGGGGAAGGGGAAGGGGAAAGGGAGAGGGAAAGCGACTGCTGGCCCTGCCGGCCCTGCTGTCCCTGCCGGCCCTGCTGCCCCTGCCGCCCCTGCTGCCCCTGCCCAAGGAACAGGGAAAGTGAAAGGGAAAGGGGCAACAGGCACCACCATCATCTGGCCTGCCTCCAGGCCCACTGCACCACGCACCACTGCCGCCCCTGCCGACGCCGCCCCTGCCGGCCCTTCTGCCCCTGTCCATAAGATGCCCGTACGTAGTAGAGTGACCAGAAAAACTCTGACACCATCCAAGTACGCCGCCCTGCTGTTTGATGGTGATTCGCAGGGCATTGGCAGCCCTGGTTTCGACGACGACGCCCTAGCACGGGACCAAGGGTGGGGGGATTTGGGAGTGGACAGTGGAAGTGAGTCAGACGTCGGTGACGAGAATGAAGAAGGGCGTCTGTCTAGTGAAGAGGAGGGTGATGATGATGCTGTGTTGTATCGCGAACATGACAGCGATATTTCAGACGCAGAAGCAGACGGAGACGATATTCCGATCCCTGGCATGCCTTCGTTTGAGTGGTCCGACGGGGTCAATTTTGTGCCTGACGTGCCCCAGTTCAATCCTGGGACGTCAGGTACAACTGATGACTGGCCCTGTGACGAACACGCAAACGAATGCGACTTCTTCCTCGCTTTTTTAGATTTTGAGGTAATGACTTACATCGTTGCCCAAACAAACGCCTACTACAGGTGGGTGTTTGGCAGATTGGACGTAATTTCTCCAAAAGCGAGAATACGAGGCTGGGTGGATACGACTGTGGAAGAATTCATGACGTTTTTTGCCTTGTTGTTCCTCATGCCTCTTTGCAAGAAGCATGTGTTGCAACACTACTGGAAGCACGACCCTCTCATCGCCACCCCAACTTTCAATAAGTTCATGACTCGTGACAGATTTTTGTTGCTGCTAAGATTTATGCACTTTGCACACAACGAAAATCCTAACAGGATTGACAGGATATGGAAAGTTCGGGATGTGTTCACCATGTTGTTGGAGAGGTATAGGAAATACTTTTACCCCTTCCTCAATTTGGTGATTGATGAGTCGCTCGTGCTCTTCAAAGGACGTCTTGTTTTCAAGCAGTATATCCCCTTGAAAAGGCATAGGTTCGGAATCAAGCTCTTCCTTTTGTGTGACTGTGAAACTGGAATAGTGCTTGACATGATCGTGTATACAGGCACTGACATTGACGTACCGAAGGCCGCTGCCGGTGACCCCATGGGCATGTCAGGTGCCATCGTCAGGAAAATGTTAGCACCTTACCTGGGCAAAGGCCACATCATCTACACTGACAACTGGTATACTTCTCCTGCTCTCTGCCAGTTTCTTCATGACAACCAAACGGGGTCATGTGGGACTGTCAGAAAGACAAGAAAGTTTATGCCTAAGTTCACAGGTAATTTCATTCCTCTTACAGATGCCTCCTCCAGTGACACACCTTCTGAAGACGAACTGGCCCAGGAACACCGCGAGAGGCATGTCCGAAGAAGGCGACGAAAGAGGCAGAAGTACAAGCAGCTTGAAAAGTTCGGGAAAGTGGTAGCCCTGAAGTGGAAGGACAAAAGAGACGTCCACCTGCTTTACACAGTCCACACAGGTGCCCAGATGGACTCTGGCAAAATCCACTACAGAACCAGGAAGACCATCTATAAGCCCGACATGGTAGTGGACTATACAAAGAACATGCGCCTGGTGGACAAGTCTGACTGTCAACTGTCAGGCGTTGAGTGTCTGAGGAAGACTGTGAAGTGGTATCACAAGCTCTTCCTCCACCTAGTTGACATCACGATGCTCAACGCCTACAACTTGTGGTTGGTGAAGAGAGAGATGTCCCCAAACCAGAAGCTAAAATTCCGGGAGTTTGTCTATAACGTGGCATATCAACTCCTGGAGAAGTATGGCACCACCACTCACAGACGTACGGCATGGCGTGGGGATCACGTTCCTGACCGCATCCAGCTGGGTGTCGAAAGACACTACCCAACCAACACCGAGCTGATTGGCACTCGTCACAGGCAGGTGCAGTGCCACGTCTGCAGCTCCAGTGTCAGAAACCCCCACGTCACCAAAAGAGTCACCTCAAAGTGCGCGGAGTGCAAAGTTGCACTCTGCTTGGGTGACTGCTTCAGGGACTACCACACATTCAAAAACTACTGAGTGCCGCCCCCTGCCCTGCCCTGCCCTGGACTCGCCCCCTGCCCTGCCCTGCCCTGGACTCGCGCCCTACCTTACCTGACCTGACTTAATTGATCACGCTACCTCATAATGTAACATATATATTATATAATGTTCCAAAGATGTCCCTGTGATATAGCTTTTACATTATATAATTGTATGTTTCATTATTTAGTTTATAAATTTCAAAGAATTACATGTAGTATGCCTTCTTTTTTTAGTATATCAATATATATGTTTGTTATAGCCTAAGTAATGTGTATATATTTTCTTACCTCAAAATAATTGTACAAAAATAAATATGTTTCAATAAATCCTGTCAAACCTACTAAGATAATAAAATAAAACATTAAAAAAAAAAAAAATACAAGGTCATGTCATTGTATTCTTACAATATGATATATTCTATGAATATTTCATATTGTTTGAATACAATGGCATGATCTTGTAAAAAAAAAAAAAATTATCAAAATTTATCTAAACAGTATAAAACCTTCTTGGATTCGATCCCACTACCCTACCACAATTTTAGTTTTCCAGTCCGCGACCTTACCAACCATGCCACAGGAGCTCATAGCAAATGTCACTCAAAACTTTGTGTCTACAATAGAAATAACAATATACCAAAAAAAAATGAATTATCCCACCAATTTACGTTTGTAAATTGATGGGATTATCAATTATATCATGCCAAGGTTTATCAAAGTTTGTCTCTGTCAAGAATTAGTAATTATATAACTTTATTCTGTCAAAAATTGCCCAAACACTCAGCAAAATTGCCCCTCTCAGTTTGACTCCAGTCATTATCACACGGTCAAGCGGTCACTGGGTGACCCTTGCTGCGCCCTCCAGCCACAGCAGCTCTCTCTGGGAACAAAATTTGTATAAATACAATAATGCATAAAATACTCTTCACAAATACATTTATATTGTATAATATTGTAAATAATAGCGAATAATAACTGTGTGGGTGTCGAAAATTGATCAACAATCTTTCTTATGTCTCGCCTACGCCCTTACGCGCGTATATTGGATTATACATAGTCATGACTGTCATACAAATACTTGCAGTAGGTCTCGAATATACATTTAGATTGCATATTACTTGGAAATAAATAAATATAAGTTTTCTGGTGGCAATCTACCATTTCGCAAGTGTAAGGCGACACCAGTCTATATTTAGCTCTCTATCAAAAAAGGTTAATCCGATGTTTACTGACCACCCTCGTTCCTGGTCTATAATATAGTACTTTATTTACAGTCAATGGCCTACATATTTCTGTGGTACTTCACATGTGTCTAAAATGCAATGTCTGCTTGCATAAATATGCAATTCTGAAGTCCATTTATACGTACGACATACGCATGTCTCACTTTCTCTCTCTCTCCATTCCTGACTCATGTTATTGTAGACCTCTTGGTGGCAACGAACCCCAGACACATGCTAGACATAAGGTTCAAAATCCCAAGACATCCATACGCCTGGGGCGCCTCCACAATTATCACACAGCTGCATATGTTTCCTGCTAGATCTCCCTGCCTTCACTCTCTCCACGACTCACTCCCTGCCTCCCTCCCACCCACCCACCACCACCCACCCTTTTAGGCTTCCGTCTGCTAGAAACTCATTGATAATATGCGTAAATATCGCATGAATTGGTCTATATGCGGTATATATATTAATATATGGCCCGTCTACATACGTACAAGTCTATATTATAGCATGACAGTGCTCTAAGTACGAGATATAAGTGATATTCATGGCGTAACACACCCTCTCCCCCTTTCATTTCCAGCACAACTCAATCACACCTTGGTTCACGCATAGAAACTCATTGATAATGTGCGTAAATATCGCATGAATTGGTCTATATGCGGTATATATATTGATATATGGCACGTCTACATACGTACAAGTCTGTATTATAGCATGACAGTGTTCTAAGTACGAGATATACGTAATATTATAGCGCAAACCACACTCTCATCTCATAAATTGCCGCCAAACCTCCAACCCATCTTCATTCCCGCCTACAAATTCTTTGATAATTCCCTTATATATTGCAATTTTTGGTCACTATGAGGCATATTCATTGTTA
Organism: Paralithodes platypus; assembly: GCA_032716605.1. Taxonomy (NCBI): domain Eukaryota; kingdom Metazoa; phylum Arthropoda; class Malacostraca; order Decapoda; family Lithodidae; genus Paralithodes; species Paralithodes platypus. The sequence continues at coordinate 24,347,480 of CM064525.1, forward strand.
TATGGGTGGCCTACACACGTATACGTACTCTACATAGCCTAAAAGGGATAAAAAAAGGAGATATATGTGATAATACGCGGTAACCCACCCCCTCCTCCTTCTGGTTCTATCCCCTGGGCGCGTGAAAATTCGGCCGGGAAATCTCGCCGCTCGGTTCCATTCGCTCCACATTTGTCAACTACGGACCGTTCCCCCACCCCCCCTAGACATTTTTTGGGGGGTCAAATATATATGGGCCGATGCACGCAAACATTCCCTACACGCTGATGTACTTTTTATCGAAATTGGCAATGGGTCCCAAAATCATCATACATGCGCACAGTATGACCCTGTAAAAAAAAAAACCTGTGCGCCGCAGAGAGGTTAATGATTGGACTAGTAATAGGGCACTATGCAACAACAGTACGCTAGATCCAAACCCTCGAACTTATATGCCGGCGAACAAAACACCTATACCCTCCAGAGTTAATCTGCGATAACGGGGTATCCTTAACTGGGCATAAATGTACTCTACTTCAGGCTCTCTTGATAGATCCAGATCACAAGTATCTGGTTCTATCCTGGCGACCCTCTAAAGCCAAGCAAAGAGGCAGCAAAGTGTGGCACTGGCACAGGCCAAAGCCCTCAGTCAACACAAAGCTGCACTCGCAAAGGACACAACCGAAAAGACAGCACAGGCTACCACAGGACCGGTCGAAGTCGTGTAGGTATAAGTAAACCGTACACACATCGATGACAACGACTACAGTTACCTTATCCCAGTCTAGCATTAAATAAAAGAGCAGCGACACTAAATCAATAATGGAGACACACAGAGTTCATAACCTATACTAACTAAGAACCCTCAAAATCTATTCTAAGTACATGTAAATATCTCAGAGGTCGGCGCATGCAATACAATGGGCCGGCTATGGAAACCGTATGCAGAACCCAAGGGGACAAGTAATTGAATAAAGGTGAGAAGCAATGGAAAAGAAGAAGTTCAGAGAGAGAAACATTTCTAAAGGTGGCGATCGGGGGAGAGTAAGCAAGGGATGTTAGATGCATGCACGCCTAGCCTGTCCTGAGGAGGACGGCTCCTGGGGACCCTCATGTACACAGGAGCCCACAAAGATGCGGTGGTCGGCCAATCACAGGCCGAGACGTCACAAGGCAGCAGGTGTCACGTGACACACCCAGACACGCCGGCCAAACAAGGGCATGAGAAAGCCTGCGCGCGGGCAGCAAAACTCCTCCGAGCGAGGGAGGCAGCACATACATACACACGCACACACTACCACCACACTGCCTACATTGCTCTTTCTCCTTAACTCTACACAATGCATGTTATATTCTATTAATGATATAAAACACTTCTCGTTGTCACAGACGAAAACAAAGACCATCACTGGACTGTCTGTGACAATACGATTGCTAGGAAAGAAAGAACAACATTCTCTGATAACTGTAGCTCATTTCGATGTCCCTGGCGAGCGCTAGTGGCTACCGAGAGGCGATTCTGCCAACACTGGTAGACGTCACATCATTCCCACAGGGGGGGGCACAAAGCAGCACCTCAGGCCCTAAACTGCCCCAAAAACGCTCTCGTCGTCGCCTAATAACTTCAGAGCCAACTAGCTCACCTTCACCACCCACTAGCCGCCCACGCCAGGAGTCGCCGCCTGATGTATCACCACCAACTGACGACCAGGATCCCACCTATGATCCTGAAGACACCCACGAATATGGCCGCCCTTCAAGATACATGGACGACCACGGTGCAGGAGATTCTGGGGATGATAATTATGACCTGCCAGACGACCCTGTTGTGGACGACGCTGAGTGGGTGGACGACCCAGCACCCCAGCGTGGCCGTGGACTTCCCCGTGCTCGTGGTGGCCGTGCCCTTGGACGTGGACGTGGCCGTGCCCTTGGACATGGATCTGGCCGTGCCAGGGGCCCTGCTGGTCAGCGTGGGCGTGGCCGTGCCTGTGGGAGTGGCCGCCCCTGCTGCCCGTCGCCGTCCCCATGCCCGTGCCAGGCATGCTGATGTCCGGACATGGGAGGATGGGGCCACCTTTCAGCAACAAGATGCCACTTTTGATAATGCCCAACATGCCGCAGAGATTGATCCATCTTTCCCAGGGAGACCCAACTCAACACCTGCCGAGCTATTCAAGGCCTTTTTCGACAATGAAGTCATGTCTTATGTTGTCGATGAGACCAATAAGCAGCAGACCCTCACTGACCACCTCAGCGGCAAGACCCATAGTTCCCACATGAAGGCCTGGAAACCTGTCACCATTGCCCAAATGTATGTGTTCATAGCACTGACCATGCTCATGGCACATGTGAAGAAGCATCGGCTGGCAGACTACTGGATCACAGGCGACATAATTGCCACACCTGCTTTTGGCAAATTTATGGCCCGGGACCGCTACTTCGCCATACTTGGTAACCTGCACTTTGTCACCAACACCAATGTACACCGAACAGACTGCCTGTGGAAAATAAGGGGATTCTACGACATGATGAAGGCAAAGTTTTCCACATTCTTGAAGCCTTTTCAAAAGTTTGTGATCGACAAGTCTCTTGTGCTGTTCCGGGGGAACCTTCACTTCCGGCAGTACATACCATCTAAGAGACATCGATTCGGCATCAAGCTCGTCGTCCTCTGTGACTGTAAGACTGTAATGTGCTGGACTTCATTATCTACAGTGGGAAGGAGGGTGAGGTTCTTGCAGATCAAGAAATAGGGTTCGGTGGAGCAGTGGTGAAGGCGATGATGGATCGCTACTTCAACAAGAACCACATACTCTACACGGACTACTATTATACGTCCCCCATCCTCACCCAGTACCTGAACAGACAGCAAACCCAGACTGTTGGCACAGTACGGGGGACGAGGAAGAACATGCCGGAATTCCCCAAAAAGACCAAGAAGAAGGACATCTTCCTCAAGCAACATGGTCCGATGCTGGCAATCCACTGGAACGACCAAAGGAACGTCAACATGATCAGCACCATCCACAAGGGCATCCTGGGTGACTCTGGCAAAGTCAACCACAGGACCAGGGAGCCCATCATGAAGCCAGACGCAGTTATGGACTACAACATCAATATGCGTCTGGTTGACAAGTCAGACATGCAGGTCGGCTTCACCGACTGCCTGCGGATATCCTGCATGTTGTATAAGAAGTTCTTCCTGCACATGATGGATGTGTCTGTGCTGAACTCGTATAACCTGTACAAGCTGATGAACCCCACAATGCCCAGGAAGTACACCAACCTTCGGAGATTCTAGAAACAGCTCATTCTGGATCTCATTGGGGAATGAGATTCCCCTGAGGAATCCCCACGAGCTCAACATATGCCAGGAGTTGGCACCATGGACCGTACATACGCTTCCGAACACCACAAGAAGCACAGGATCGTCGCCCTTCCAGTAGCTGATGGTCGCAAGATCCAGAAACGGTGCCATGTCTGCAGCCACACCACCCGAAGACCCCAGAAAACCACCAAAACCTCGTATCAGTGCCAGGAATGTCAGGTAGCACTGTGCATCACGCCTTGCCACGATGATTTCCACATCCTGGTACACTTCTAAGTGGCACTGACCCTGAGAACACTAATGAAAGTGACACTAAAACAATAAAACACTACGTGCAAGTGAAAGTGACCCTAAAAACAATATAACAATATGTGCAAGTGAAAGAGACACAACAACTATATATTAGGTAACTATTCAATAAGTATTTATAAGTGAAACCTGTAATAATAAGTGAAAGTGATAATAAAAACAATATAACAATATGTCTAAGTGAAAGAAACAAAAAAATGTAATAATTACAAGTGTAAATTACGATACCGTACGGTACTGTACGCTTGCGTAGCCTAGCCTCTAACCAAGTAAGTGAAAGTGACACAAAATGTATAACAAGTAATAATAACTAAATAATAACAGTGAGAGTGACAATAATTCATAACAAGAAGAGTAATAACAGTGAAAGTGAAACAATAATATTACAATAACAGTGAAATATGTTATATAAAGTTTCATATAACTCAAATAATGGTTGAACAAGTAATATATGACACAATAATATCACGTTATCTCCATAAAAACATAATATCGTGTACCGGTACAAAAGCCACCGAAGCGACGAGTGACTTAGTGCATGCTAGCCAGGGTCGCGGTGAAGCGTTCTGACGCAGGCGAAAATATGCGGGAAATTACCTCCATTCCCATCATCATATCTCGGCAACCACTTGTCGTAGCGATATCAACTCAACGACATTCTACAGACAAGGTTGTTTCTACACTATGCAATTTAATTGACTGCTCTAGGTGGTCTCAATCAGTCGAATTATGAAGATAGCTATTTTTCAGGAATACCCCCGGACACGACGATCGCCTCATATGAGGGCCCTCGGATCCCGAGGGTTAACCAAGATGGAGATTAATTATATAGTATTATTTCTTATTTACTTGAATAATGTATTATTTAGACTCTTTACTAGTACTATCTAAGAATGGAAGATATTAAAGTCACCAATTCAACAACAATAAATATATTTATAAATCCAATAAACAAAAGATAACGTATGTACAAAACAAAGAAAAATAAATAAAGAAAATAATTAAGATCCAGGACGTACCGGTATATGATTGTCCGATCGTTCACTGCTCGCTAGTTTGCCCAATATTAAATTATTTCAATGCCTAGTCAAGTAGAAATTACAGCAAGGACGCATTGAAAGATATTTAAGTACACACAATATAAGCTGCTTAACAAATTGACGAATAAACAACTAGTTTAACTATTCATTAATAAAGTCACCAATAAACCTCTCCATTGTCGCGCCACATTGTTATCCTTTCTAGACTCATAGAACAAATACACTAACACAAGAGGCCCCAAAGCACACCTTAAACCACCTGGTAGTTATAAACTGTCATAATTTAACTGCAAGACCACACCACGCATGTTAAGTACGGTATCTTAGAGTTACAATTCAAAGTTAAGTCAAGTTAAATAAGTTCAGGTAAACTGAACACCATTACCACTTTAGTAATATAAAAATATATATCTTATCTGTTACTGCCATGTCTGAACTATATCCTCCATCGCCTCTTCTCACCCTCACGATCTCAGCCGAGTCAGGAATACAACTGATCTCTACACCCAGGTCTACCCCTTTAAATACCCATTCTATCTGGTCTCCAGCGAATTACCAAGCCCTATTATCATAACGTGATGGAAAGTTCCAGTCTTGTCATGCTGCGTCCAATCCTATCACTCTTGTCCAGCCGGCGCCAGTCAGACAGCTCTCACCCCCACTTGTTTGACCCCTCCATACCGGCCGAAACCATCCAACAGCTCTCTATGTCCAGAGGGGGTCCTGGGGGTCATGGTGGGGTGATTGAAGAGGGCTCAATTCCGCCAGCTAGGAAGTTTGGTCGTTTATATCTTCAGACTGGTTGCATCGTCTGTCACACCTCCACCGCTAAAAAAGAGAATGTGACAAAGGGAAGTATTCGATGCAAATCTTCAGCACGCGACAGACCATCTGCCAAAACATTCTGTACACCCTTTATGTGGCGAATGTCAGGGGCGTACTCTTGTAGCAGCAGGCTCCACCTGGTGCGGTGTTTGTTTTTGTCTCTAAATTTATTTAAGAATGTAAGTGGATGGTGGTCAGTATATACCGTGATTGGGCCAGGGGCAGATTGAACATAAACTCCAAAGTACTGAAGGGACAAAATCAAAGCCAAAAGCTCCTTTTCTATGACTGAATAATTACGTTGGGCGGAGTTCAATTTCTTACTAAAAATAACAGATGGGATGCAAGGCCTTTGACCCATCTTCCTGGAGCAACACCGCTCCGACCCCTGTGTTACTGGCATCTACAGCAAGAGAAAATCATTTATCAAAATCAGGGGCACGGAGAACAGGATAAGTATGCAAAATATTCATAGTTGCACCAAATGCCTCATCACACTCTGGAGACGATTTACATTTATTGTCCTTCCTAAGAAGATCAGACAAAGGGGAAGCTAGCTTTGAGAAATTAACTATAAACCGCCAGTAGTATCCAATCATGCCCAAATACCTCTGAATATCTTTCTTATTAATAGGGGCAGGGAAGTCCAGAAAGGCATCAACCTTTTCAGTGGGAGGTACAACCTGACCCTGACCCACTTTATACCCAAGATACTGTTTGGTGTTTTTAACAAAGTCACAATTAGTTAAGTTGACAACCAGGTCAGATTCAGCAAGCTGACCGGTACAATCTCCTATTCTCAGTAATGGGTGTGTGTCAGTCTCTGTTACCGTGTTGACATGCCTATAGTCTATACATGAACAATACTTTTCACCAGACTGACCAAGTGTGACCAGTGTGACCAAGCTACTCCACTGACTCATGGCTCTGGTAATTAATTGATTATCAAACATATAATCTAGCTCTACTTGCAGAATACCACAACATTGAGGGAAGATACGGTAGGGGGGAAACTTTATGGGTGTAGCATCCCCTACAGCCATGTCATGAGCAGCCAGTGAAGTGAGACCTAGGACACCCTGGAACACACATGGAGTCTGTGAAAGAACATGGATTAGTTGACTAGCTTTATCAGGGTAAAGGTGATCAAAGTGATTAGGCAATTCAGGCCAGGCAACACTATCCCCAAAAGTACTTAGATCACCTTGGGTGAAGTGACTAAAGACACCCTTAACCTCGAGATCAAAACTGGCACAAACAGGACCCTGGACAGTCTGGTCTGGGACAGATGAACACCCATTGCCCACAGCAGAGTGCCCAAGGTTACTTACATGAATTACATTAACTGAAGGGGAGTCGGGAGGAGAAGAGTCAGGGGCCTGATAATAAGGCTTCAGCACACCCCTATCCCATCCTCCTTCAGGGTCCTTACATACACCAGACTCTTTATGGACATCCCACATGCCATCATTGACAGTCATATGCGGGGGTTGCCATCTCTACCAGAACACATCATTCAGATCACCAACTCCATTTACATTTTCCCCATCCAAACTACTGGCAAACAAATCATTACATGCACCATCATGCTGCATTTTTACTAGGCCACTAGAACAGTTTGGAGGAAAAATTATAGGTTTGACTCCTGTAAGGAGATAAAGAAAACCTAATATTTAGTAGTGGCCCCGTAATCATTGACGAACATGCCTATTACATAAGGCACCCTCTTCAAACACTCATACGCCGTAGTTTGAATCTACCGCGCAGAGCATTTAAAATTTGAGGAGCCTTCATCATGAGCGCACGCGACCTCACTCATGGCTTCAGTTATTATGAATTGGGTTCTCACTACGAAAAAACTTCGTAAAAAATAAAAATAAAAATAAAATAAGAATAACTATTCAATAAGCTTTCCATCATATTGTGGATGTACTTGTGTGGATCTTTTGACCAGACGCTATTGCAGGCGTCATTCTTCCTTCACTGATATATCAAGTAAACCAAAATCCTTAATACATCAACGAATGGGAAGGGGATGGTCGGGAGGGCCCCAGTCGTCAATGATTACGGGGCCACTACTAAATATTAGGTTTTCTTTATCTCCTTACAGGAGTCAAACCTATAATTTATTAGTGGCCCCTCCATCATTGACGAACATGCCTGATTTCTAAGACTGGAGGGGGACATTCGTAATCATATCATAACTCTAGAAAAGCAGATAATCAAACAACCACATAGTATTCTTACTTTTGTAAAAAAGAGATATTCGGGTGCATAAACTTTATACAGCCTAAATCTTCAAAAAGGGGTACAAGCAGGAGCGTGCTTCAAAGAAGCCTGCTTGAAAAAAGGGTTAACTCTGAGACTCTGTGCACAGATCTGCTAGTTAAGAAGGCACCCCACTTAAAGTAAGTGGTGAAAACTAAAAACTTATAAGTTTACATGTGCACATATAAACCCCATTAACTAGTGGATATATTCCTAAAAATATAACCAAACATAAATGAATTCTTGTACATTCGTAGAAGTACTGAACTCGTGTACTTATGCAGAAGTAATTACTACAAAAGTAAAAGTCGTAATTGCAACTACCGAGATTTCTCAAAAATCTATTGCTTCACAGCCAAAGCTACTTACAACAAGAATTGTTGTAACACTACTATTGGCCTTTAGCACAATTTCCTGCAATGAATACTACAGAGAAATGTTATAATACAATGCCTACAACCAGTATCACAGCTCGTATGTTCCGAACACATACTCCGGAGGGGTCTAGGGTGTCCTATGTCACACTGACTGCACCCCCCCCCCCCTTTTTCTTGAAATTAAACAAAACGTGACTAAAAGGGCCACCTAGACCCTCTGCCGTAAAGCTATACATGGCAAGGAAGGTTTGTCCAGAGCTACTGAAAGGTATCGAGTCAAAAAACTCCTGATTAGAGGCCCACAACTGTGTGGACTTAATAACTTCCATCGAAAGATTATTAAGGAAACGTAAAGAGGCTGTCCCCTTGCGTAAATCGTGGGTCTTACCCACAACGCCGGGATTCTTCTCTTTAAAGTCCTCGACCAAGAGAGAAGCCAGTGTACGCTCCATCAAGCGTTCACTTGGACTTGCGACCCATAAAGCACCCTGGTGATTTAGAGGTGCCACTCTTAAATATTTGGTTAGAGCTTGCACTGGGCAAAAAAGATGGTGCACCTTTCCCCTTTTTTAACGCCGGCACCGTGAACTCTGAAAACACGTGTTCACTGTGCTCATTCTTGGCTATGAATCCTGGGGAAGGTGCAATGTGAATACACTCATGAAGCCTATCAAACCTGAGGCAATTAGGTGTGTTGCTCATCGCCGCCAGCTCAGATACTCTGTTCCCGGTAGCCAAAGCCATAAGGAATACTGCCCTTTTGTAAAATTTGCAGTCTTTGGTACATACGGAACGAGAATAACGACGATGCTTTGTCCAGAGACCATGTAGGCCTGAGCTGACGGGGAGGTGGGCGGAGTTTAAAACCTGCCCACATAAATCACTTTCAGATAAATGTTCCTGCATGAACAGATAAATTAAATAATTAACAACCAACGCCACCGAGGGCACAGTTTGTTTTGTTCTAAGAATCCAAAACGTAAAAGCTTGCCAATGCGATTGAAACTGTCGCTTTGTAGACTGGGTATATTGATTCGTGAATATCTTGGTCACGTCGCTACCATATGGTGCTAGCCACTTGGCCTCCTGAATGTCCATGATGAACAAGTCCGCGAGGTTTCTAGGTTGCCAATTGTGTTCTAAGTGGAACAACCCGACCAGGAGTGACACTGGGTGCGGGCACCACGTGTTCAAATGCTGGTACCACACTGCGCCGGCCACAGAGGCGCGATTAGCGAGACTACGCCTCGCTAATCCTGTAGTTTGTTGACTACGTGGCACATTAGAGACGCGTCTGGCAGCGGAAAATAGATAAATGGAACTCAACCTGTTCTCGTCCGTCATCAGAGCGTCAGGTCCGCCCGCCGGCGTTATCGTCCGGTGGGTGAGGTACAGTGGGAGTTTGTGAGTCTTCTCAGATGCAAACAAATCCACTTGTGGATGGTAATGCTCCGCACACGCCAGAGCGCCCATTCTACTGTTGTGCTTTGTCTCTGAGACAGAGCGTCTGCCCAGACGTTTGCTATGCCTGGGAGATAAGATGCGTGAAGATGAATGTCCAGCCTGTTGGCTAGTATAAAAATATTTTCTGACACGTTTAGCCACTTCCGAGATCTCCTTGACCCTTGTTTCTGAATACAGTGAACCGCATTCAGATTGTCCATTCTGAAGGCCACCGACTTGCCCCATAAAGCAGAGCCGTGAGCCTGAAGGACAGATAAGGGGACTAGTAAGTCTTTGACATTGATGTGGAAGATTTCTAAATGGGACCAAAACCTTTGACCCTGATGCCCGAGGTTTGACTAAAAGCCCCAACCTATCGTTCCTGACGCATCCATGTCCACCCATACCGACGGCGGAGGAGAGGTTCATGACATGACTGCGTGCAACATTTCTCTCGTCGCCCAAACCGCTAGTAAGTTGTGTAATAACGTTGGGATAGGCCATACTATCCCCGCCGGTAATAGTGGGAAAAATTTGTTGCCCTCCAAGATTAAACGTTAGACTTACAACCGGCCCAACTTCACAGTTAGCTGAACCCAGTTGAGAGAACCGACTAGAGATTCCCAAAGTCTCTGTGTCGTAGTCAGACTGTGGAGAAACATAAACAGTTTTTGCGAAATCTGTTTCGAGTGTCCACACTCTGACTCAGAGTGAGAGAAGCTGTGTCCTCGACCAGCCCTATCCCCTGAAATACTCGTGGGGAACAAGGGTTTGACTTTTACTAAGTTGACCTTGAATCCTAGAGATTTGAGATGGTTTAACGTAGCGTAGACATGAATGATGCGTAACTTTTCTGTTTCTGCCACCACCAGTTAGTCGCCCAGATACCACCAGACCCTGATCCCTTGTTCTAACAAGGGCATCAGGGCTTGTGGGGACCTTGCTTGAATGCTTGAGCCAAATTAAAAACAGTCTTCCAAACTGCTGGTGAAATCAAAGAAGGAATTAGAACTGGAGACAGAACTACTTGGCTTGCAATACGGTCAAGAAGTTTCTTCACTAAGAACATCCTCAGATCCTGCCTTGCTCGAACTACCTCTAATAAGGCCGTCCGAATATCTCCTAAAGACTTGGATGGAAGTCTGGAGAAGCAAGCGCCGGGAAAGTTCAATGGCTTTCTGACTTCCGCGGCTTCTATTGCCTGAGAAGAGCGTAACAGAGACGTTGTTACTTGCTGGGAACCATATATTGCGAAAACAGTTTAAACGCTTTTCCTCTTAACCTAAACTCGCGGTCTAGGTAAGCTGGGGAAGGCGTGCTAAAGGGAGCTTATAATTCGCACAAATTGATTATTTGGGGGGTGGCAGCCAAGCAGAGGGGACTCCGCCGGCACCAAAAACCGGAAGAGAGAACCAAGAATGGCGTTCTGGAGGGATTTGGTGGGAAGAATAAGTCATGGTTATAATAACATGGAATGTCCTTAATATGAACATCCAAAACATTTCCGTAACATTGCTACCCCTGACTCATCCGGCCCGTATAAAAGAGGCATAGCTCCTGTTTTTTGACTGGCGCCTTGTCTAAAGGAGGGGGAGATATGTCTGATATGACTCGCACAGTAGAAGTAGTGAGAGCTGCTGTGCCTGGCACATTGGAAATTGGATCTGACACAAGAGGATGGTTAGGTATTTTAGCTAAAGCAAAGGATGTAGCCAGAGGTCGCACATTCGTCGACATCGCGGGATCTCCCGTATCAAAAGGAGTTTCCGGCGTAGGGCCAAAGAACCTATTAAGTGCATTCAATAGTAGTCCATCAATCTCTTCCGCCGGTACATACCTAGCCGATGACGAACTCCGTGGAGATTCGACAGTACCCTGAGAGTCGCCTAGAAGGTGACTGGACTCTTTAACCTCCATCTCTGAGACCAGAGATCGTTGTTCTTCATACGTTAAATCTGGCTTATCATGGGAAGATCCCGCCGAAGCCGGGACCTCCACATGTTGCCATGTTAAAACTGGGATAGAAGATGGTACATCGGCATCCCAGTGGACGTCAGCACTAGTTGAGTCACAAAGGGATGTGTTCTGTCTTGCCAGGACTGTGAGTATCGCCATACACCTTGGCTGTGGCTGTCCCTCGCTTGCGAGCTCGGTATACTCTCTGAATGGGAGCCCTCGTCCGAGTCCCGTAAAGGTTTATGATAATTAAAAGCTCCCATAGCTCATTAACACATTGAAAGCCGAGCGGGTGAGCAAAATCATAAAGTATACTAATTAATTTAATTTATATTTAATTGTATTAAAATAAATTACTATAAATAAACACAATATTATCATAATATAATCATAGAAAATATATATGTTTATTATGATTCAGTTATTAAATTATTTCATTAACAAATAAAAATAAGATAGGGATACCTGAGCTTAACGGCGTTGAACATACAGCAATGAGAGGTTCAAGTGCCGACATGACAGAGACTGGGGGAAAACTACCCTGCCCCCGGGAACTACCTGGTCACCTGGTGCAACACCGGTACTCCGCCCTGGAAAGAGAACTTTCCGGGGATTAATGCTCATAGGGTTACACCCAAAAAATGGTACAAAATATGTGCCACAAAACCGCCGGTCAACGAACCGTAGCACTCCACCACTACTTTTCGTTTCCCTTTAGTTTCATAGTAAAGATTTCAGCATATTTTTACCTGTCCAGAAGATTTAAGCATATCTTCTGAATCCTCATAAAGATGAAGCATATCTTTATTAAAGATGAAGTCTTTCAAGTATCCCTTTACACTTGAGACACTAGTAAGATTCCGGCATCTTTTTATCCCATAAAAAGTCTAAGCCTATCTTAATCTCTAATCCGGCTTCTCCCAGAAGCCCTCATAGATCGCCGTCTTGAAGGCCATGATACCCTATTGTATCAATCAATTGTTTGGCAAATTATCGCGAATTGCAAATCAGTTAATATAACCACCCGAAGGTACAACCGCCGGATTTTATATGCAATGTCAAACCAATTGTACCTGCCCCAGACCTCTTTGTAAAATGGTCGCCGGGAGGGAAAGACTAAACAAACAAACAGCATTGTTTCAATGGCTTATTAAAGATTTCAGCATATCTTTTACCTGTCCAAAAGAATTAAGCATAACTTCTGAATCCTCATAAAGATGAAGCATATCTTTATTAAAGATGAAGTCTTTCAAGTATCCCTTTACACTTGAAACACTAGTAAGATTCAGGCATCTTTTTATCCCATAAAAAGTCTAAGCCTATCTTAATCTCTAATCCGGCTTCTCCCAGAAGCCCTCATAGATCGCCGTCTTGAAGGCCGTGATACCCTATTGTATCAATCAATTGTTTGGCAAATTATCGCGAATTGCAAATCAGTTAATATAACCACCCGAAGGTACAACCACCGGGTTTTATATGCAATGTCAAACCAATTATACCTGCCCCAGACCTCTTTGTAAAAAGGTCGCCGGGAGGGAAAGACCAAACAAACAGACAGCATTGTTTCAATGGCTTTGAAAAGCCGAGAAAACCATGTCCAACAGGTGTCAGCATGATCACCTAGATAACTGTGTGGAGCCCCCCTCGCCGGGAATAACACAGGAAGCCTGATCCCAGGCTCGACCACAGAAAACGCAGTTTCTGATGAGCCCTCAAGCGACCAAACTCGTCGGGGTAACTTACCTATTTTAGCCATCCTGACTAAAACTCGGTAAACAAAAACGGTGTTCTCGGAGCAACGAGAAAAACGCCGGAAAGGTAACCCACACCAAACGAGATATTTTAACACATTTGATACAAAGGGTGTGCGCAAAAATAGGGATACCTGAACAGGAGGGCGTAATGCATAAAGCAAAAACCGGGGCAAAGGTAGCCATGACAGAGACTGGTGGGAAACTTACTCCAGGTTCTGCATAGACCCGCCGGGACCCAGCTCTGGAAAAAAAGAAAATTTCCAGGAATTAATGCTCATAAGGTTAACCCAATCATGTTCGCACACAAGTGTTAAATAACCCGCCGGGTAACGAGACGTAATACTCAACGACTACAGCTCGCTACGCGGTGGGGTTTCCTAAGTAAAAGATTTCAGAATATCTTAATTTGTCCAAAAGATTTATGAATACCCTCTGACATAATATATAAAGACCAGCATGGCGTTTATAACTGATTAAGTCTTTCCGGTGGTGTTTGTTTCAAGATTCAATTTTGGAAAAAAAAAAAACTAAAAAAGACGCCGGCCCCCGAATGATCTCGTAGATCAAAACTGGGAAGCCTGACAAATATACGAGATCTAACTTCTCCCGAAGTATCTTTTTAGATCGCCGTATGTTGAAGGCGGCGATACAAAACGTATCCCTCAATTGTCTGGTTAACTAACTGAATTGTAAATTCGTTATTCCCATCATTCCAAGGAGCACCCGCCGGGTGTGAATATTAGTTTAAAAAACGTTAACCCCAATTGTGCCCTAAAGCGCCGTATGTTGAAGGAGGCGATACACAATGCATCCCTCAATTGTCTGGTCAACTAAACAGAATTTTGCAAATTCGGTCATCCCATCCTTCCAGGTTGCACCCGCCGGGTGATTAAAGTTTAAAAGTTAACCCCAATTGTTCCTATCCCCACTTCTTTGTAAAAGATCGCCGGGGAGGAAATACAACAACAGCACAGTTTTATATTGGCTTTGCAAAACCGAAAAAACTACAAACAACACGTGTCCGTATGAACACTGTTAGATGGGTACAGCCAACCCGCCGGGAATCATAAGGAGCCTGAAACAGGCACCCCAGAGACGCAGTCCTGGGGAGCCACAGACACCCACTCGCCGGGAAAACAAGCCTGTTTTAACCCTTAATTAGCGGCGAGCAACATAAGTCGAGTTAAAAAAAGCTGGACTATGTGGCGGCGCTCGACATAGGTCGAGTGGCAATTTCAGCACGTAATGTGGCTGAGAGAGAGAGACAAGTGGTGGCAGGAGACTAGCGAGCGTATGACTGCTCCAGACCACCGCGGCGAACCTACTGACACAAATCTCAGCTCCCTCCTCCCTCTCTCACTCGCTACATACTCAATTATGTACCGAAAGTACCGAATTACCTGCTTTTTGCACTCGCGTTGCACGGTTATTGCAAGAAAACTATCCATCATACAAGGATCGTTATGGTGTCATTCGAAAGCTCTGTTTATGCCCTTTCAGGGATAGGTACTTGTTTTACGTTCTGGGTCTTATTTAGGCATGAAAATGATCACGTAAACAGCCCTATTTTGGCTAAAAACACCCCGCTGTGCGGTACATATAAATAAACCGCATAGGCCGCTCGTAAGGTGTTAAACCACGCGTGGCCAAAACTCGGCAACCTGCCGGGGTTATCAAGGTGAAACCGAGAAAAACCCGCCGGAAAAAACCCACCCCGTCCAGATACCATCTGAACGCAACACCGGACCGAGGCGTAGCCAAAACACAACTAACGCCGGGCCCAACATAGTCCGTGGAATTAGCCAATACACAACTAACCCAGGACACATAAATAGTCCGTGGAATTAGCCAATACACAACTAAACCAGGACACACATGACACAGTAGTACATATTTAGAAAATAAATCAATAACACTTGTATAATTATGTGGTAAAGCTACGAGAGGCTGGCTAGGCCTAGGCAGACGGATAACAGTAACATGTCGGAATATAAACAAAAAGCACTGAATTATATCACAACAGGAACCACCGCCAACACACCACTGTAGCAAATACTTCCGGCAAAGGGAAGAACTGACTCGGGACCCAGAAAAAACTTCACTAAGTGAAGAAAAATACGCTGGGAACGTCAGCAAAAATACGCTACCTCATCAGAAAGATAAAAGGAAGCAATAACGCGTAATGATAGCCGCCTGCATCACAAAGCTAGCTAACTGTGAAAAAGTTCACCTGTCCACAACAGGACCACGAGGGTACATCCGAAATAGATGCCACAAACACACGACCCAAAATACACTGCACTGCGGGCAACTAGCCCAGGACACTCCTGCTACGCATATCCTAACCTTACTCGATACATCCCGGAGTAAACAAATGAGAAAAAACTCACTAGGGACGCAACAAATGCGGAACCCGCGGAGCGTGGGGAGACACGTCCGGGCAGGTTGAGCGCAGAGCAGAGAAGGAAGAATGACGCCTGCAATAGCGTCTGGTCGAAAGATCCACACAAGTACATTAAAATGTAAAACTTGCAAACTAAACAAACCAAAATTGGGACAAGGACAATATAAAGTCAAATTAAATTATCAAAATCGCTATGTGGAAATAACGCTTACTAAAATAAAAATTATTAACCCTTAATTAGCGGCGAGCAACATAAGTCGAGTTAAATAAAGCTGGACTATGTGGCGGCGCTCGACATAGGTCGAGTGGCAATTTCAGCACGTAATGTGGCTGAGAGAGAGAGACAAGTGGTGGCAGGAGACTAGCGAGCGTATGACTGCTCCAGACCACCGCGGCGAACCTACTGACACAAATCTCAGCTCCCTCCTCCCTCTCTCACTCGCTACATACTCAATTATGTACCGAAAGTACCGAATTACCTGCTTTTTGCACTCGCGTTGCACGGTTATTGCAAGAAAACTATCCATCATACAAGGATCGTTATGGTGTCATTCGAAAGCTCTGTTTATGCCCTTTCAGGGATAGGTACTTGTTTTACGTTCTGGGTCTTATTTAGGCATGAAAATGATCACGTAAACAGCCCTATTTTGGCTAAAAACACCCCGCTGTGCGGTACATATAAATAAACCGCATAGGCCGCTCGTAAGGTGTTAAATAAAAGAACACAATCCACCACATAGGGTGTACATTACTACATAAGCAAGTTAATCTGTTTCCCAAGCAAACTAATCGCACATATAACAACGCACTATCGTCACGTTAAAGGAAGTAGTCAAGTTTGGGAAGTCCGGGACGTTCTGGCAAATTTTACTAAACTCTGCATGAATAAAGAAACTACATGTTAAATGTCAAAATATTATTTAAAATCAAATTTGCAACATGACAAGACATTAACAATAGTACAAAATACAAATATTGATAAGATATCTATACTATTACAAAATAATATATAAAATACAGTACAGCACTCACTAACGATAGTGCTATCGGGTAGGTACCTGTAAGCATAGCATGCCTCAAGTGACCCCTATCAATAACTACCCTACAAATAACCTACATTTATAGCACAAATAAACTAAGGAAATCGCAAAAGTAAGCAATTGATACTATCGACAATGAATATATCGTATAAATACGATAGACTATGACTCTTTTGTGATCTTGTATGTCTCTGTGACGTCACGATCTCTCCTACAGCACGATGTAGGACGAGTAGATCGTATATTATAAGATTGTAAATAAGTTAAGTTATAAAAGGCCTAATATGCTATTAAGCAATATTGCCATGGTCTTATGTAGTATATATGAATTTATCGTATATATTAATATAATTTATCGTATAGAGCAACCTAAATGCGGTACGATAATTTGGGCTCCTGGCGGTTTGCCAAGGCAGCAAGGTGTGCTTTTGAGGTACGTCAGAGCCTTCACGAACACCAACCAGTTAACATCTAATTTTCCGCCCTCAGTTGATCGTGCTTTTGTGCCTCTAATCACAATACACATACAGCAATACACACAGCTACACCATCACGACGCTCTCATCGACATCATGACTGACTGATAGATAAGCATAATATTCATGTCCATTCCCATGTAATCATTTATTCTTTCTTTAACTTGACTCGTGTCTCGGGACCGAAGTCTCGTTCCCCATTGTCCACCACCATATTGGGTAAAACGTTCTCCCTTGCCTCATTGCCACGTGGAACTATTGGTGAGTTAATTCCTGGCTAATATTAACCCTTATAACCTTACCCTATAATTATATACATTTATTATGTGAGACCTTTGGATATAAATTAGCTTGTTTCAGATTGAATTCAATTTAGATATAGAGTATTCATTTAGATTGATTTTATTTGATTCATTATAGCTTAGTAATATTTAACCTCCATTGATAGTTTACCACACTGGTGCCCAGACCCGGGAATTAGCTACCAGTAAGGGATTTTAAGGCAATGAACAAGGGGACATATAACAGGATGCAGGAACAACTCTATGATAAACTGGCAAGGCTAGCCAAGCGATGGTTAGAGCCGGAATGCAGGGTCACATCGTTGCACCTGCCTAAGTCCTGCTTCCCACCCATCGTCTTTCCCCAGTAATGTTCTTTTCAGTTTCAGACTTCCTGTGACATATGACCTGACCTAACATTTTTTCTTGTTCAATATGATCCATTAGTAGGTATTGCTATATAGTGTACTATTTTTTCTCCATAACATAGAAGTCCGCCGGTTGGCGTCTCTTAAGTAGCCTATTATTTGGCCGTTGTTTTTGTAACGTGATATTTAGATACATAGCCTATAGGCTCACATGCAAAATGGATAAAGACCATAAAGAGACACCGTCTAGTGGGGTGCTAAGCAAAGCCCCTAAAAATCAAAGGGCGGGACTTCGGGGAGTGTTAAATAGGCTAATTGTGGACTTAAACACTTTCATCACTACTGCTGATCTAGAGGAATTGGAGGCTAGATTAGATAACGTCCAGGCTACCCACGGTCGTATTACGGCTCTGAGTGAGGTGATTGTGGCTGACATGATAGAGGAGGAAGAGATAGTTACAGAGTGTGATAATCGCGCCCTCTATGACGAACCTGTCTTTAGAGCGAAGCGCCTATTACAGCGTGCTGTCGCAAGTAAGAAGGGAGGCGATAATGAGGCCCATAGAAGGGCTGACCCAAAACATACTGTACACCTCCCAAAGCTCAATCTTCCTACATTTGGGGGCAAGTTAACCGAGTGGTTAGCTTTTTGGGACGTATTTCGATCTACGGTTCATGAATCCTCTTTGGATAATGTCCGCAAGTTTCACTATCTGAAGGGACAAATGGAAGGAGAGGCCTTACATTTAATAGAGGGTTTTGCAGTAGTAGGTGGTAGTTATCTTGAAGCGGTACACTTATTAGAGTCCACATACGGGGATAGAGAGCAGTTGAAGATGGCCCATGTCGTTGCCTTGTTGGGGCTCGCAGAACCACAGTATAAGGTTGATGAGTTGACAAACTTCAGGGCAAATATTGAGTGCCATACTCGATCGCTAGATACCCTAGGGCTTACCACGCAGGAAATGATAGTCATTATCTTGCGTCAGAAGCTTCCTATGGCAATACTTGATAAGGTAAGATCATTTGAGCTGGGGGAATTCAAAACTCAGTTCAGTAAGGAGATCAATAATCTACAGTTGAACAAAGGGAGAATGTATGAGTCGGGAGGGAGTGAGAATGTGGAGAAGAGGGGAACAGTAAGCATGACAGTGGGGACTAAAGTAAAGAAAGAGGGTGTGTATAAGAAACCTGCTCAGATTCTATGTAAGCTATGTAGCAACAAACATAAATGGAGTTTCTGTGTAAAATACCCGACAAATGAGACAAAACTAGCACAGGCGAGAAGATTGAAGCTATGTGTAGGTTGTCTAAGTGGGGAACATGGTAAGCAGGGACAATGTACTGCTACATACTTAAGGCCCTGTCGGCACTGCAAAGGACATCACTTTGATAAGTTGTGTCCTACTGCAGATAAAGTCAAAGACGTCAAAAATGAGGGTACTACAACTGTGGCACTAGGTAGCACGCAAGACACCACTATATTGCCCACAATACAGATTCCCATGGAAGGTAATGACAGTAACAAAGTTTGTCGGGTACTTCTAGATCAAGGGTCTCAACGTTCCTTTATAAAGAGGTCCGTACTAGTGGGACTGAAGCACCGAATCGTAGGGGCTGAGACTCTTCGATTACAGGGCTTCACAGGGGTTTCTGATAAACAAGACTACGAGATAGCGGAGATTTCATATTTCTATCGTAAAAACCGGTACTTTATGACTTGTATCGTAGTAGACACCCTACCAGAATATGTATCTGTGGGTGTGAAGAAGGTGGAACACGCATTACGTAGCAAAGGGGTTAACTTGTCAGATCCCATGGGAAATCAGAGTGAGGTGCATGTTCTACTTGGTGTGGATCATTATTATGAAGTAGTATACCCTGGATTTAAAAAGATGTGTGGTGTAATTTTAATCCCCACTAAATTTGGATACTGCATGAGCGGAAAGGTGCATACTACACAGTCAAAGGTTCTGGTCGACACGGTCTCGATATATAGAGTCAATGTAACCGCGGCAGAGGAGTTGGGAAGGGAGGATTCCCAACCTAGTGACCCTAAGATGGCTGCCGAGTTCGACCTGGAACGACTGTGGAGATTGGATCACATAGGCATTAATCCTATGGAGACTGATTATGACTCGGAAGTTGCGCTACAAAGGTTTGACGAGTCTGTGTGCTACTGTGCCTCAGACAAGCAATATAAAGTTAGTTTACCCTGGAAGAACAGTGAGATAAGCCTGCCTACCAACTATGGTTTGGCATTAGGTCGCTTGCGCGCATTGCAGCGGAAATTGTCTAACGAACCGAGCACGCGCCAGGCGTATGACGATGTATTTCGGAGTTATGAGGATAGGGGCTTTATAGAGAGAGTCGATGTCAAGGAACCGTGTAAGAAGGGTAGGGTTCACTATCTGGCCCATCATGGGGTAAAGAAGACCGTCACCACACCAATACGGGTGGTGTATGACTGTTCTGCCCACCAAAGTCAACAACCCAGTCTGAATGACTGCCTGTTGACAGGTCCGTCCATGGTGTCGGACCTGTCCCAACATCTATTGCGGTTTAGGCTGGGGAAGTACGCCTATACCAGTGACATCGAGAAAGCATTCTTGATGGTCAAGCTCAAGGAGGAAGATAGAGATGTTACCCGCTTTCTTTGGTTCAGCGACATTAGCGACTCTGAAAGTCCCATCATAATATACCGTTTTCGGGTTGTACTCTTTGGGGCCACTTGCTCGCAGTTTTTGTTAAATGCCACAATCAGAAAACATCTAGCTGACACTCATGAGGACACAAGTAAACTATCTCGCGGATTATACATTGACAATTTGCAGGGTACTAGCGATAGTCAAGATGATTTGTTGTATGCATACTGGCAAGCACGCAGATTGTTTGCGGATGCACATCTATTTCTCCGCGAGTGGGTTACTAATAGTGAAGATCTTCAGAGTTTAATACAGGTGGATGGTACGGCATCTCTTAACCAGGAAAAGTCCAGAAATTTGGGGATGATCTGGCAACCTAAACATGACATACTAACTTTTCAAACAAGGTCTTTTGCTCAGCAGACAGGAGCGCACACAAAAAGAAGTCTGTTGAGCAAAGTTGCGCAATTTTTTGATCCTTTGGGTCTAGCATTACCTGTTACCATAAGAGCTAGGATTCTAATGCAGGAAGTTTGGAGACGTAAAATAGGATGGGATGACAGTTTGCCCGAGGACCTGAATGACCAAGGGACATTGTTGTTGAATGAATATGCCATCCTATGTACTAAACCTATACCTCGTAAAGTGTCGGCGTTCGGTGACGTTGCGTTACACACGTTTTGCGATGCTAGCGCCACGGCATACGGGGTAGCCATATATGTTGTTGCTTCATTTGGGGCACATTTAGTTACAGCCCGGGCCAAGGTAGCCCCGGTTAAAAAGGTAACTATCCCTAAAATGGAATTGACTGCCATGCTGCTATTAGCACGTCTGGTGCAACATGTACGCGCAGCATACGAGAGCGAATTAAATATTGAAATCGTTCATGTATGGTGCGATAGTCAGGTCGCACTCAACTGGATACATAGCAAGAAGTCTCTGCCAGTTTATGTGCGGAATAGGGTAGATGAGATTAGAGCCCTTTTGCCAGATGTTGCTTATCATTATGTAAATACAAAGGAAAACCCTAGTGATCTCATAACTAGGGGTATAACGGCTAGCCAGTTAATGAAGTCCGAATTGTGGTGGCATGGTCCAAAGTGGCTGCTCCATGAAAATGAATGGACGATATGGCATGCTGTTGGTGAGGGACTTCTGCCACTGGAAACAGTGGCAGTTACAGCCCAACCAAATGAGCCACCGGGTCCTATCATGAATGGGCAAGATTCGGTGACTATAATAAACTAGTCAGAGTTGTAGCTTGGGTGTTGCGATATGTATCCAATCTCAAGCTTAAAGTAACGGGCCAACTCTGCAACAGGGGTCACAACATTGATGCTCGTGAATTTAAAGCAGCTGAAGTAACTTTGATCAAATGGGTTCAAGTAGAAACCTTTTCCAATGAATTAGAATCCTTGAAAGGCTCGAATAAGACATTAATGCCTAATATAGTGCGTCAACTAAGGTTGCACCTAGACAATGGCCTCATCAGGTGTGAGGGTCGCCTGAAGTGGTCGGGTGTACCAGACGGCACAAACCGACCTATACTTATGCCAACAAGACATCACGTTACTGATCTATTGATCATACGTGCACATAGGGAAGTAAAACACTACGGGGTATGTCATATTATATCAAATTTACGTCTCATATGGTGGATACCCAGAGTTCGACAAGTAGCTCGACGCGTAGTGAGAGAGTGTGTAATATGCCAGAGACTAAAGGGTAAACCATATGCAACTGGACCAGCTCCACCTCTACCTGAATGCCGTGTAAAGCACGTAGAACCTTTCCAAGCGGTAGGATTAGATTACACAGGGGCATTGAAGACGAGGGAGCATGAGAAGGTTTATATATTATTGTTTACCTGTGCGACGTCTCGAGCGGTACACCTAGAACTATGTGATAATATGTCTAGCGAAGAATTTATGCTGGCGTTCAGACGGTTTTGTGCCCGTCGTTCATTCCCTCAACTCATTTTTAGCGACAATGCTCCCACTTATGTCCAAGCATCAAAATATCTAAAGGATATGAGTAGTGATCCTACTATCATCACTTTTTTGGGAGAGAAGAAGTGCGAATGGAGGTTCATTCCAGTTAAGGCACCTTGGTTTGGTGGAATGTGGGAACGGTGTGTCGGCATAGTAAAGTCAGGACTAAGAGCGGTTGTAGGACGTGCTCTATTAAAGAAGAGTGAGTTGACGACAGTCCTCACAGAGATAGAGGCAGTCGTGAATGATCGCCCGCTTACATATGTGTACACCGACCTGCAAGAACCACTACCATTAACGCCAGCTCACTTGCTATATGGAAAACCATTGACTGCGTTTCCATCTGATTTTCAGTCCATAGTAGAGTTAGAGGATCCCTCGTTGTACTCTGCGGTAGCGGTGTCTAAGAGATACCAGTATATATCCAGGATAATCGAGGATTTTAGGAAACGGTGGATTAGTGAATATCTGCTAGCATTGAGGGAAAGCAGTGTTACTCCCTCTGGTAGACCAACGGCCCCTACAGTTGGTGACGATGTTTTAATTAAAGAAGATAGTCCTCGTTTATACTGGAAATTAGGCCGCGTATTGGAGTTATACAAGGGGGCAGACTCTGTAGAGCGGGTGGCGCTATTAAAGACAGCCACTGGAACTACTGTTCGTCCTATCGCACGTTTGTACGCTTTGGAGCTAGATTCCGCATTGCAATCTGAGGCTCCACCTGTTATTGCTGGGTCCGAGGATTCTCGAAGGAACGACTCACCTCATACTGATGGTGATCATTCTCGGACCGGGACGCGTCCCAGACGCGCTGCTGCTGGCGCTGTCGACTTGTGGCGTCAGAAGATAGCCTCTGTGCAACTTTAGGTTTAAGGTGGGGTTCAGGTCTTTTTTGTGGGGGGAGTGTATCGTATAAATACGATAGACTATGACTCTTTTGTGATCTTGTATGTCTCTGTGACGTCACGATCTCTCCTACAGCACGATGTAGGACGAGTAGATCGTATATTATAAGATTGTAAATAAGTTAAGTTATAAAAGGCCTAATATGCTATTAAGCAATATTGCCATGGTCTTATGTAGTATATATGAATTTATCGTATATATTAATATAATTTATCGTATAGAGCAACCTAAATGCGGTACGATAATTTGGGCTCCTGGCGGTTTGCCAAGGCAGCAAGGTGTGCTTTTGAGGTACGTCAGAGCCTTCACGAACACCAACCAGTTAACATCTAATTTTCCGCCCTCAGTTGATCGTGCTTTTGTGCCTCTAATCACAATACACATACAGCAATACACACAGCTACACCATCACGACGCTCTCATCGACATCATGACTGACTGATAGATAAGCATAATATTCATGTCCATTCCCATGTAATCATTTATTCTTTCTTTAACTTGACTCGTGTCTCGGGACCGAAGTCTCGTTCCCCATTGTCCACCACCATATTGGGTAAAACGTTCTCCCTTGCCTCATTGCCACGTGGAACTATTGGTGAGTTAATTCCTGGCTAATATTAACCCTTATAACCTTACCCTATAATTATATACATTTATTATGTGAGACCTTTGGATATAAATTAGCTTGTTTCAGATTGAATTCAATTTAGATATAGAGTATTCATTTAGATTGATTTTATTTTATTCATTATAGCTTAGTAATATTTAACCTCCATTGATAGTTTACCACAGAATACATATAATATAAAGACAAATAATTGCAAAATATGAAGTAACAACAGATTTAAACAAAGAGTACTCTTTTAACAAGAACAATAAATTTAAAAAATCATCAATATTAATAATAATAATAATAATAATAATAGAAAAAGAAAAAGATAAACAATAAATACAGACAAAAAGTAAGCAGAGGTTATACAAGAAACTTCAAGTTAAAAATGCTTGATTAAAATTATTGATGTCAAATTTTAGAATACAGTCACAATAATTGACCTAAAAAGATTAAATTTATGGAACAATTTACTTGCCTCAAAACCTCGATATGATGGAAAGCTTATTGCATAGTTATTCTTATTTTCTTTTTGTTTTTATTTTTTACGAAGTTTTTTCGTAGTGAGAACCCAATTCATAATGACTGAAGCCATGAGTGAGGTCGCGTGCGCTCATGATGAAGGCTCCTCAAATTTTAAATGCTCTGCGCGGTATATTCAAACTACGGCGGATGAGTGTTTGAAGAGGGTGCCTTATGTAATAGGCATGTTCGTCAATGATGGAGGGGCCACTAATAAATATAGTCTTTAAGATCAGCCATGAACACATCAGAAGAGCTACTTTCAGGACTAGGCTCAGTTGGAGCTCTATCCAAGTTTTCCACCTTATCCTCACACTCGGTTGAAGTGCCAGAGGACAAATTCACAAAATTAAGTTCGGTTGGAACATCGTTATGCTCGGTTGGAGCATCATTCCCCACCTCCCCACTCATCTTTTCCCCACTCCCAGTTGAAGTTACAGAGGAATGAGTATCGGGAGGAATATTGTGCTCAGAGGGGGCTGTCGTGGACCTGGTTACCGCACATACTGGGAAAGCTAAAACCATCTCCATATTAAGCACATAAGTCAGTGGCTCATCAACAGGGACGACCGTCAGGACCGGGTCAGGTTTTACCCGATCCCCTGCCAAATCGTTACCCAAAAGGAGACTCACACCTGGCACAGGCAGTTCCTCTGCCAGGCCTACCCAGGCTTTTCCCTTGAACAAGTCACATTCTACTTCCACCTGAGCTAGGGGAACAGAAACATTTCCACCAGCACTCCTCAACACAACATGGTCGTCAGTTAGACTTAAACCAGGGTTAGGGTTCAACAACAGTGTGCGTGAGGCCCCTGTATCACGCAGAATTCTCACCTCATGCACACAGTCATTCATCTTTACTGTACCAGATGAGATAAATAGGCGGTAAGTGTCATGAGAGAAAACAGTGGGTGGAAAGCTTACTACTGGTTTGGTTACAGCACACTGCATCACACACGCCACCACACCATTCTCACTGTCACTCTGAGGTTCACTTATATCATTCTCACGAGAATCCGACACCACTGCCACAAATTCTCTTTGTCTTTCATCTCTCTCTTTGTTCCAACATTGAGAGGCCAAGTGGCCAATTTTGCTACAATAAGTACATATTTTCTGAGAGGCAGTTCCTCTGTTACTATAAGTATTACCTTGAGCAGCAGTCCTGACTCGGGGAGTATCCTGAGGGTTACGAGAATAAGACGACACAACAGGCTTGGGAGAGGGAGTGGATTTACTTGCAACATGATTCCTACTTTGATTATAGTTATTGCTATTGGGGTTATTATAAGGTTTCTTACCACGGGACTTATTAATCAGAACATTTACCTCTCAAATGATAAGCCACCTGTGGTTCAATTTTCCACAAGAAGTTTTCCAGCAAGACCAGGTCCTTAAGACCCTCAAAATCAGAGACAGATTTACTATTTAGCCAATTATTAAAAGACTTAGTCATAGTCCTTGAGAACACAACATGAGTCTCTTCAGGTTTCTTATAAACTTTCCGGAAGTTTTGCCTATAGGCTTCTGGTCTCAACTGGTATGCCTTCAGAATTGGCTAATTTGAGGCGATCATAGTCATGTCTCACATCCCGTTCTACTGCTACATATGTGGTGCGGGCTAGCCCTGTCAAAACGGTTTAGAGCATGAAAGGCCATTGCTCTCTGGTCCAATTAATGCCCCGTGCATCATCCTCGAACAGTACAAAATAGTCATCAGGATTCAGTCATCGGGAATTTAGATAAAGAGGTTAAATTGCATATCACTGGTACATGAAAATATCCCAACAAATAGTTAAATGTTAATTACCAATATGGCGAAGTTAATAGATGGAGGCCGGTCCTATTTCACACTGCTAATTCATCTGCATGACATGTAGGAATGTTTACATAGTACAATATCGATACATAATGAACTTAGCTGATAGGACTGTTGTTATATATTATCAATGGTAGTTCATGGTGGACTAAAGGTGAGTCAAGAGCCAGGGGGAAGTTGTTGGCTGTATGGTGGTTATTGAGAGACTAAAGGGCCGGTATCCGATCGCTTCGCGAAATTACATATGGCTGCGGGCTCATAATAATTATAACCCATAACTTGTTTTCATGATACATCTAGAGCTGATGTAGATATTTATACATTACAGTTAATATTTAATCTACACTTAATAATAAACTGCAATACACAAAGAACTAGCCGAAATCGTACATGCGATACGATACTGCCAAATTCAAATGCCCTATTGGACCTAAAACTGTCGGGATCATTACCCTATTCCCGACATACTGCCCGCCACCAAAAACAATATACAGTAGCTATATACAGAAAACAAAAGGACATCGAAGATTCAAAGATCACCTTGTTTGATCTTAGATCTCCAAAGATCCACGGAACTCATAGCCGCACTCCTTTTGGGGCGAGCGCCACCTGAAGCCAGAGGAGGATCATCCTTCTCATCATCAACTGCCCCGCCCTGAGGAGCACTGTCACCAGCACTCTCCCGCGGAGGGGTATCAGTAGAGACGCCAGTATCATCGGGCAGTTCTACATCCTGCTCCAAGGGATATAACCTTACGACTGGGCGAGTAGTAACCCCAGTCGAAGTTCGTAATCTAGCAACCCTTATAAAACCATCAATGCCCTGGAACAAATCGACAATCCTCCCAAGCTTCCAAAATAACCTAGGACGCTCATGATGAATCAGTACGATATCCCCGATACGAGGCCATCGTTGATTCGTCCCTTTGATCATATTGGAGTGACGCTCGCGAAGAGACAGCAAATATTCTTGGGTCCACCTTTTCCATAGATCGTCCGACACCTTGTTCACATACTGGAAGCGACGACGGGTGGCGTCAGCATTGCCGTACGTAAGGTCTTGTAGATCTTCGTCGGTTACTGACGATCTAGGAAAGGTATTAAGGTGTTCGTCCACGTGTTAGCATAGAAGGCGAAATGGGTAAGAGGTCATCAACATCTGCCGAGGTATAGGTCATGGGCCTGTCGTTGACTGACATCTCAATCTCTATTAAGATGGTTTGCAACTCCCTTCTGGTCACCAATGCTCTTCCTAATACCTTCTTCAGATTTGACAATACCAATTGTTCTCTCCCAAATCGCCCCGAACCATGGTGCACGTGCTGGTATAAATTTCCACTGACAACCTTTTCCAGTGAGGGTAGCCACAACTTGCAGGTCATCCATTAAACTCTGGAGATATTTAGAGGCCCCGACAAAACAAGTCGCATTATCGCTCATAATAATTTGAGGGAAACCATTGAGGCCTGCAAAGCGTCTTAGAGTATGCAAAAACACCTCACTGGATAGGCCGTCAATCAATTCAATATGAATCACTCTGGTAACCGCACATGTGAATAGAACGGCATATACCTTTATGATATTACCGGGCGATTCTCTAACTTGAATCGCTCTGGTGTAATCAAACTCGGTTACCTGAAATGGTTCAGTCCTTTGTACCCTGAACTCAGGTAAGGGAGGTAGATCTACTGGGGAGTAAGGCTTACCCTGTATTCTTTTACAGATAGTACAGCTATTGTGGATCCCTTTATTTGCTTGTCGCATCTTAGGGATCCACCAACGTTGTCGCATATACGCCAGACCATAATTTACTCCAAAATGTAGGCAGGTCCTATGGCATTGGCGAATCAACAGTTTGGTAATCAAATGAGAGGAGCTAAGGAGGACAGGATATTTCGCAGAATTAATAATGTCCGCCTTTTGTATCCTGCCTCTACACTTAATTATGTTTCCTTCCATATATAATCCTAGCTGCCTCATTAGGTTAGAGGGTTTGGCCGTTGACTCCTTGCTCAGGATTTGATGTTCAGTAGGATAAGATTCCCTTTGTACTAAACATATTAGTTTCGCTTCCGCTGATCTCAATTCATGGAGTCAGATATGCTTCGAATCTTCACTAAGGAAAGACCTGTTAGCCCGACTTCTCATTTTGTTAATGAAACGGTATATCCATGCAAATACTCGTATTACTTGATCATAGCTGCCATAACGTTCCCACTCTACCAACTTGTTATCCTGATGTGTAGTACTCACTGTCGAACTACTTAACACATCATTTTGGGGCCGACTTGAAGGATTAGATATGCATTCCCTGAAATCCTGAGGCCATTCAGTTGGAGACGTAAGCCATGTAGGTCCTTGCCACCAAATAGAGGATGACAGAAACTGTTGTGCCGAGATCCCTCGGGAAATTATGTCACCGGGGTTATCCTTGGTGCTCACATAGCGAAATTGAGCTGTAGGAACTAGGTTATGTATCTCATCAGTGCGATTGGACACATAAACAGGTAACACCTTCTGGCTGTGTACCCAAGAAAGTGCTATCTGACTGTCGCTCCAGACATAGACGTTATTTATCCGCAGTATGTCTGTATAAGCATCCAGCGTAAACTTTACTAGACGAGCAGACAGAAGCAATGCAGTAAGTTCTAATTTAGGAACCGTAATTTTCTTAATAGGTGCTACCTTGGCATTTGCTATAGCTAGTTTTGCTCCACTACCATTGCATAAATAGATGGCAGTACCGTACACACTATTACTAGCATCAGAAAAGGCATGTAGATCCACCTGTTGACCACTAATAACCTGACAATTAAGTTGGACCTTGCAACATGTGGAAAGGTCCGACCGAATTAATCGCCAAGTATCTTGTAACTCAGTCGGGAGTGGCGTGTCCCAATCTAGCTTTAGCCGCCACAGTTGCTGTAAAAACATACGAGCACGGATAGTTACAGGCAGCAAATAACCTAGGGGATCAAACAACCTTGCTGACAAGCTTAAGCAGTTTCGCTTGGTCATAATCTCACTGCCGCATGGGGTGTGACAGAAGGATATACAATCTGTGGTAGTGTCCCATTTGTGGCCTAAAAACTTCACTTCACTATTCTCAGTAGCTACACCGTCAGAAGCAAATTGACCTTTCAAAAGATCACTATTAGTGGCCCATTCTCTCAAGTATAGATGAGACTTGGCAAATATATCGCGGATCTCCCAGCATCTTTCGAGCAATAAATCTTCATCGTCTCCAGCGCCTTGAAGATTGTCCACATAGATCCCCTGCTTGATCTCATTCTTGAAGTCAGGATCTAGTCCAGCCTCCTCAAGATGTCGCAAGATAGTAGCGTTGAGAGGGAACTGGGAACAGTTCGCCCCGAATAAGACGACTCGGAATCTGTATACCAGATACTCTGAAGCTAGATCCATTGGGTCCCGTGGCCATAAAAATCTTGTCGAGTCCATGTCTTCACGATGGAGTTGAAGCATCAGGAAGGCCTTCTCAATATCGGCGACCCACGCAAAGTTATGACATCTGAAGCGTAACATAATTTGCGCGAGATCAGAGACCAGGGATGGACCTGTGTACAGACAATCATTCAGGCTATAGGAGCGATCACTGGATTTAGCAGAGCAGTCATACACAATACGAACAGGAGTGGTGGAACTGTCCTTTTTAATCCCATGGTGAGCAAGGTAATGGATGTTATCCCCATACTCACTGAGATCTACTCTTTCCATAAATCCACGTGGTACCTGCTCGTTTAGTACTGCCGCATAAGTCTCGCAATAATTTGGATCCTTGACAAACTGCTTCTGAAGGCCACGTAATCTACCAAGTGCTAGA
This sequence comes from Paralithodes platypus, assembly GCA_032716605.1. Taxonomy (NCBI): domain Eukaryota; kingdom Metazoa; phylum Arthropoda; class Malacostraca; order Decapoda; family Lithodidae; genus Paralithodes; species Paralithodes platypus. Next base: position 24,377,665 of record CM064525.1, read on the forward strand.
TGGAAATTAGTAGGTAATTTACTCTTATTATCATTCCAAGGGAGCCTTACCACATACTGACCCCTGCCAGAGTCATACGTTACAGTCTCTTCATACGAGCTCAACGCTAGCTTGGACTCCCGATCAAGTTCATGTGGGTCAATTCCAATATTGTCCAAGTCCCATAGCTTATCTATATCAATACATGTATTATCAGGCACATTTGGCCTAATATATTTATCTATGGGGATTACTGCTACCTTGAGGACCGTAACCACCTCCACCTGTGTGTCTTGAGAGGAAGTGGCATAGGATCCAGAAATGGCATACCCTTGGATCGTGGGGAGCATTATTAGCTTATCTACCCGCCGATATCCAGGGTGAACCAGGTCGTAGTAATAATCAGCTCCGACCAGTAGCATAATTCCATTGTTAGCAGAGAGGTGATCATCAGCCAGTTTATAACCCTTGCTTCTGAGATATTTCAAATGTGGTTGAATCTCTGATGCTATATAGAAACTGGGTAGTTTGTCGACCACAACAGCCTTAATGGGACATACCTTTCTTCTATAAACATAGGAAATCTCCACTATATCATAGTAACTGGAATCTACTTCACCAGTGAAACCATGGAGATGCAAATTCTCTTGACCCTTGCTGGTACACTTGAGCTGGGGTAATGATGACCGCAGAACGAATGACCTCTGTGAGCACTGGTCGAGTAAGGTGCGCGTCATTGTAGGCTTATTATTACTCCCCACTACTGGCTGCATCATAGTAGGAAGCAATTGACATTCCCAAGAAGCAATGGACATAGCAGATACTTTATTACCCTCGCTTTTACCTTTCTCATGTGAGTCTTTGGGGGTTCTCCCCTTTTCTTTGCCGTCGTGCCGATCAGACTGGGTGCAAAGGGAAAATCAATGTTTCCCCTTGCAATACTTACAAGGTTTGATGTAGGAATTGGTGCAAGTACTGTTGAAGTGGTCTCTTGCCAGACAGCTGGTACATAAATTAAGCAATTTAGCCTGGCCAATTTTCTGTGTAGCCTTAGGATACTTAGGACACTGGTACCACAGATGACGGTGTACACTGCACAACTTGCAACCTAATGATATTGGCCTTTTCTGTTTAGGAGAAGTCTGTACCGGGAAAGCTGCAGTGGATGGCGACATCTCCACGGGTCGGTATTGTCCAGTACTCTCCATGTTAAACACTTCAGTCTGGTACACCTGCACCAACGCTTCCAAGTTGAGTGGAGAGTCGCTTAGTTGTTGTCTTACGATTTCCTTTAGGGGAGAGGGTATCTTGTTCAAGATATTTACACTAAATATTTCCTCCTTGGTGATGGCCATTGTCTCCATAGATCGGAGGAGGCTCTCAAAGGAGGCATAATACTCCTTTAGGTCTGTCACATCATAGGATGGAGGATCTAGAGTGAAGAATTTAGTAATTAATGCGGTCTTGATGACTTCCTCTCTCCCGTAAGTTTTTTCAGCAACTCCACTGCAGACTCGCAGCTTGTAGCTTCTAGCTTGTACCCATCGATCAACTTCAATGCCTCCCCTTTCAATTGGCCATGGATATAGGTGAACCTTTGGATGGATGTGAGTGTTTTATTCCGATGGACGGAACACTCAAAGATATCCCAAAATCCAGTCCAGGTAGTCGAATCCCCGGAAAAGGTAGGCAAAGTAAGCTTCGGCAGGTTAAAGCCAGTCGCCTTTGGTGTACCGGTATCCTTAACAGGGTGTGTTTCTTGTGTAGAAGATAGTCTGGCTAAGGCTGTATTAACATCCTCAACGTACTCAAGATCTGCTGACATTTCTTCTTCCACATCGTCAGTACTTGTCAATAAACCATATACCTGCTGAGCATAATTATCATAAGTGGCTAGCGATTTAGTTACAGTAGCAAATTTACCCTTAATTTGATCAGCCGAGGTACTTAATAAAAAGTCATCAAGATCTCTTAAACACCTATTTAAACTTCCCTTCAGAATCTTAAGCTTCTTTTATTCTGTCATCGTTAAATTATTATTCTAATAATGGTATAAACTACTATGAGGTCCGACTACAGACTGTTAAACGCTTAGGAATCAACAGCGGCAAACGCTCATAATGAAAAGTTATAACTCAAGAAAATTATTTAATAGTTGCATCCCCCTTAATCTAAATTACTTGGCAAAGGAAGTTATCTACTCGGAAACAACATAATAAGGTACCCTGGGGCTATCCACGAGGAGACTGTCTACTGCGACGCAAGATAGTCCCTTACCATCTTGATGATCTGGGCTAACAAACGATCGCTGCCTTCATGAGTGAGGTGGACGCCGTCCTCGGACATGTATTGGCTCCCGAAACTATATGGGGAAAATCTACCACGAAGTTGCTTGTGCTTCCTCTTGAGGAGAGCATTCACTGAATTTTTGACCTTGTGATACTCATCAGCCGGAATACCCCGAGGAGACGCCCTTTGCTCTATCCCCAGTACGAGGCAGCGACCGTTGGTATTTGCCTCTATTTCAAAGGTCAAATCCTTAATTTTGGTCGCCAGCTCCTGTGGGACTACCCAAGAAACTATGTCATTTCCGCCCAACACCAAGACTGTGATCTCGGGCCTTATGCTCAGAAGATCATCCCACGCTGGTTTTGATGTTATGTTATCGAGAGTGGCTCCTGGGGCACTAAACGCTCTCAAAACAATACCCGGGTCATAAAGTTCGCTGCGGGAGATCCCTAGGCGACTCACAAAACTGTGACCTAATATACCCACGACCTTTCCCGGGCTCTGATTATACGAGGTGGATGGTATAAAATTTACCCCCAATGCCACTCCCTGACGCGGCTGTGGGATGATTCCTTCGAGCCATTTCGTACGAAACACAGAAAGAAAGTCTATATCCATTCAAAATATATAGGGTAAGGTGAAGAAAAAACTAAGGGAAACCCTTTATAGGTAAGACCAGCTGCTCAAGCCACAATCATGAGGTCTGACTATTGACTGTCAATCGCTTAGGAATTAACAAAGACCGACACTCATGACCGTAACTATGATAAACTAGGCCTAGGCTATGTTATGAAAATTAATCAAACAAGTTCACATGAGAACCCTCCCCACCAGCAAAATTCAAATTGAGTCCCTCAACGACAACACATCCAGAACACCAGACTACCAAAGAAAAATGAAATGTAACCACAGACACTCAGGGGCCACGCCTAGCCTAAGAGTGCGAAATGGTACCCGACGAAATTACCCCCACCCAGCTAACCCAGCTAGCCCAGCTAACCCTCCAAAAAAATGCCAAGGAACACACGCCCAAAAAAACCTGGAAACCAGCCCCAAAAAAGTATAGGGACGGTGCCTATCTGGAAAAAAACACGAGGGAAAAAGGTGGGGCTACACTAGGGAAAGGGCAGTCGGCCCAACATCGCGTGAGGCGGCAGCCATTTGTAAGCCCACAAGCGTCTTGGAAGTAAACATAACGTTACTTCGGCAATATATGAAGCCCTAGGGCACGAAGGACCATTATTTGTCGGGAATTTAGATAAAGAGGTTAAATTGCATATCATTGGTACATGAAAATATCCCAACAAATAGTTAAATGTTAATTACCAATATGGCGAAGTTAATAGATGGAGTCCGGTCCTATTTCACACTGCAAATTCATCTGCATTACATGTAGGAATGTTTACATAGTACAATATCGATACATAATGAACTTAGCTGATAGGACTGGTGATGTAGGACTGTTGTTATATATTATCAATGGTAGTTCATGGTCGACTAAAGGTGAGTCAAGAGCTGGGGGGAAGTTGTTGGCTGTATGGTGGTTATTGAGAGACTAAAGGACCGGCGTCCGATCGCTTTGCGAAATTACATATGGCTGCCGGCTCATAATAATTATAACCCATAACTTGGTTTCATGATACATCTAGAGCTGATGTATATATTTATACATTACAGTTAATATTTAACCTACACTTAATAATAATCTACAATACACAAAGAACTAGCCGAAATCATACATGCGATACGATACCGCCAAATTCAAATGCCCTATTGGACCTAAAACTGTCGGGATCATTACCCTATTCCTGACAATCATCATCAGTAAACGGGGGAATGACACTACTCAGAGTTAAGCCCTGAGGAGGAGAGGAAACTGAGGAACTGGTGGTACTCTGGGCAGCCAACTGGGCCATTCGATATTCATGGTCTGCCTGAGCTTGTTGGGCTTGTAACTGAACTTGTTGGGCTTGTAACTCGCGATCTTCCCGAACTTGTTGGGCATTAATTCTAGCCAACTCTATATATCCTGCTTCAGTAAAACCTGGAGGCATATTCTCAGGAGGGGGAATTATCCCCTCATGACTCCGATCCGAGTCATCAATAGGGCGTCTAGAGTCAACCAAGTCATCACCAGTTGCCTCATCCAACCCACCCTCAGGTATCTGGTTTGTGACATGTATCCCGAATATCTCGGTCTTAACAGAGCTGGATATCATGACCTTTGTTAAACTCTCAGAGGATGGCAAGTTTAAATACGAGGCGAGCACCCGAAGCTCGTCTCTAGATGGGAGGTCTACTTCCTCAGCTGTGGGCTTTGAATCTAGAAAATTCTGTGTCTTCCTGATTGATTAAAATAGGCATAATGAAGTTTAAATGAAAATGCTAAGGATCGTAACTATATTTAAGAACTAGCAGCAAACGTATCCACGGAACAATCTATCCTGGCAAGGTCGCCAATTTCTGTTACGACCCAGGCGGCCACGAAGCAGTTGGCTCGCTTGACCAGAGTAGCGACAGTGAGTCTTTATGATTCTCAAGTCTCTGGTAGAATTATGGTTATCTGTTGTTGCTTGCTTTCCTTTAACTTCAAATATATCAGACAGCTCAAAAATGATGTACTAGTCATAAAGAAAGCTTAGCTAGGTAAATTAGAAGTTCCAGAATAACTTTAAGATTATATATAATTTACTAATGATTATTTTGATTAATTATGATTAGTATGATTATTTATACTTAATTATGAGGAATTATTATATTAGATATTATTATTTATTATGATGATTTATCCAGAATGATTCCCGCAGTCCACGGGTTAAGATTAACCAAGATGGAGATTAATTATTAAGTATTATTTCTTATTTACTTGAATAATGTATTATTTAGACTCTTTACTAGTACTATCGAAGAAGGGAAGATATTAAAGTCACCAATTCAACAACAATAAATATATTTATAAATAAAATAAACAAATGTTAGGTACTAGGGTTCAATACCACAACACCATGAATAAATGAGTAACTCCAATGAAAAGGCAACACTACTTATCACCGTGGTATTATAAGAATGGAAGTTAACCACCCAAAACTAGACTGCAAGGTTAATATTATCCTCCAGCGAAACCCTATTATGATATTACCCTATTGCTATACAACAAGTCAATCAGAATCATATAATTGACATTAAGTTTACTTTAAATGTCAGTAGAATAATTTATGCTTTCGTAAATCCTTTAGGATTTATATGTAAGGAACCACAAAAATATCTAAGGTATTTAAATCTTTAAGTTAATTTGAAAGTGAAAGATACTACATCAACATAAATAAGGTAGATATGGATGAAAAGATAATTTAAAAGTATGTATATTATTTACATATAAATTACACTTTATACATCTATCCTTCTATCTATCTATCTATTGCCTGACGCCGTGATCCCTGAAGGGGTGGCCACGAACGAACCGCCCCCATGCACCTCTGTCCCCAGTCAGTCGACGCCCCTCCCCCCAACCAGCACCGCCTTCGTTCATGTAGTTCCTCAGTCCATCCTTCCACCTCATATTCGGTCTACCTCTCCCCCTCTACCTCGCTCTCGTACACCCTCTTAGTCATTCTCTCGCTTTCCATACGTTCCATATGGCCGAACCATCTCAAGTTGTTCCTTTTCACACTTTCCAGCACATCTACCTCCACACCACACCTCCTTCTTACTTCCTCATTAGTATGTCTATCCCTCCATGTAACTCCGCACGCACTCCTTAAGTAATTCATTTCCACTGCTCTCACTCTTGGTCTGAGTCTCTCAACCAACGTCCATGCTTCGCTTCCGTAAGTCAGTGTCGGGATTACCACACTGTCATGCAAGGACTTCTTCACTTCCATACTGACCACCCTATTTCTTGTTACTGCTTTTAGCGTTCCTACAACCCTCTTCCCCTGTTGTACCCTCTCCCGCACCTCTTCATCCATAGTCCCATCTTTACTCAACACACTGCCCAGATACTTAAAAGAGTTGACGATCTCCATAGCCTGACCGTTCAGCTTCACCTCACACTCTGTGACTTCACCCCTTTCGAAGACCATAACCTTGCTCTTCCCCGTATTTACCTTCAAATTCCGTTTTTCATCTATACATCTATCCTTACATTCACAAAATACAACAATCATACAATACAAAATAGTAATACTTATCTATAGAGAGATAGTTATACAAGGCAGGACAAACTCTCAGGATGACCCATGGTGAGGTCTTGGCGAAGCAGAGGCGTGAGGAGAACTGACGTTTCTCAAATCCTATATTCTATCGAGTCCTTGCATGGTCAGTAAAGTTATCGTACTGGACTAAAATACAACTACTCGCTCTCCAATCAAACAACTTAAATTAACTCAACTAATAATTATATAGAATACTTCATTAAAATATATGAATGAAGAGTAAAACATTAAATCACAAATTATATAAGGACTAATCATACGTCTGCCAGAGAGATGCTTAAACAAGGTAAGAGGGGGGAACGTGTGCGCTTGGCGCCACAATCTGCCGGCTTTTATGGCCTGCTGAAAAAGATGTCTGGCAAGTAGGCTACAGTACACTCTGAACACAAAGTATGTTCCCCGAAGTTAGTTTACTTCCTATAGGCCTTCCTATGTACAAATAAATAGTCACATATACCCACTAATTAGTTAACTCTATCCCACCAGCAATTAGTTTAATTAAGGCAATACATAACACCTCCCCCATTAAGATATTTATAAGGGAAACATTGTAAATCAAAATATTCTAAGTTCTAGATAACATGTCTGCAACTATATTGTTTTTCCCCTTGATATGAAAAATGTGCAGCTTGTAAGGCTGCAATGCCAAAGCCCACCTCATGAGACGCTGGTTAGAGTTTTTCATCTTATGCAGAAATTTGAGGGGATTATGATCAGTGAACACATCAATAAGAAAGCAAGAACCATTCAAGTACACATTAAACTTATCGATGGCAAACAATAATGCAAAGCACTCCTTTTCAATTGTACTATAATGTCTCTGGTATGGTTTGAACTTTGTGGATGCGTAGCAAACAGGATGTAATACTTCATTCTCGCTATACTGTAACAATACATCCCACATCACTGGCGTCTATTTGCAAGATAAACGGCTTGGTGAATTGTGGAGATTTCAGTATGGGCGCATTTGTGAGAAAGGCACGGATTTTCACGAAAGCGTCCTGGCATTCCTGAGTCCACACAAACTTCTTCTTTGGACGGACTAGGTCTGTTAACACCTTACGAGCGGCCTATGCGGTTTATTTATATGTACCGCCCAGCGGGGTGTTTTTAGCCAAAATAGGGCTGTTTACGTGATCATTTTCATGCCTAAATAAGACCCAGAACGTAAAACAAGTATCTATCCCTGAAAGGGCATAAACAGAGCTTTCGAATGACACCATAACGATCCTTTTATGATGGCTAGTTTTCTTGCAATAACCGTGCAACGCGAGTGCAAAAAGCAGGTAATTAGCCACTTTCCCGATACAATTCCGTATATAGCGAGTGGGAGAGGGAGGAGGGAGCTGAGATTCGTGTCACTAGGTTCGCCGCGGTGGTCTGGAGCAGTCATACGCTCGCTAGTCTCCTGCCACCACTTGTCTCTCTCTCTCTCAGCAACATTACGTGCTGAAATTGCCACTCGACCTATGTCGAGCGCCGCCACATAGTCCAGCTTTATTAAATACGACTTATGTGGTGAGCCGCTTTTTAAGGGTTAAAGGTGCAGAGAGGTCAGAAAAATTGGGCACAAAGCGCCGATAGTACCCACTCATGCCCATGAAGCGCATTAGTGCCTTACGATCATGAGGAACAGGCAGTGATGCAATGGCTTCCACTTTGGCAGATACTGGGCTAACCTCACCTTGCCCAACCACATGACCCAGGAATATTACGTTGGCATGTCCAAACTCACTCTTGGCCAAGTTCACTGAAGTGTGCTTCAGCCAGGTTGTAGAATAGGGCGTGCAGTTGAAGTTGATCATCTTCCCATGATTTGCTGTATACTACCAGATCGTCCAAGTAAGATTGCACCCCGATGAGTCCCTCTGTCACCCGATGAATCAGCCGTTGGAAGGTTGCTGGTGCGTTGACCATCCCAAAGGGCATGACGGTGTAGTGGTATAAGCCGTCAGGGGTGACAAACGCAGAGATTCGTTTGGCACGCTCAGTCAGCCGGACCTGGTAGTACCCACGCAATAAGTAGATCTTGGTAATGTAGTTGGCGTCCCCCAGTTGGTCGATAAGGTCATCAATCCGAGGAAGAGGGTAGCAGTCCTGACAGGTTAGTTGGTTAACCTGGCGGTAATCAGTGCACATCCGGAACGATCCATCCGGCTTGTCCACTAACAGGCATGGTGAAGCCCACTCGCTGTCACTCTTCTCCACCAGGCCATTATCCATCAGGAACATGACCTCCTTCCTCAGGGCCTCCCGCTTCCATGGACTGGCGCGGTAGGGATGCTACTTGATGGGACGAGCACCGTCGACCAACACCACATCATGCTCAACCAGAGGGCACTGCCGGGGAACATCGCCAAACAGCTGGGGAAACTCATTAAGCAGGGATTCCAAGTCACCACTCTGGTCAGGCGGCAAGTGCTGGAATTTTAGATGAGGATTAGACAAGAAATCAGAGTTTTGCAATTTCGTGTCCGAAGGCAAAGAAATATCTTCTTCATCCGCAATTACAGAGTTTGCTACATCCACGTTCAATACAGGGGCATCATTGCCAGGATCTCTTACAAAGTATGGCTTGATCAGGTTCACATGTATTAGTCTCTCTGCCTTTCGTCTGTCAGGAGTTTTCAGGACATAATTTACATTACTGGTCTTTCGTTTTATCACATAAGGACCATGAAACTTACTTTGTAAAGGTTTCTTAGGGATTGGCAGAAAGGCTAACACAAGATCACCTGGCTTAAACTCTCTGGCAACAGCTTTCCTGTCAAAATTGTCTTTCATTGTTACTTGAGAATCCTTCAGGTTTTTCATTGCATGTTCCATAGCAGTTTTTAATCTTTGTCTAAACTGATGAACATAGGTAAGAAGAGGTTTACTGGAAGGTGTATCTAACCAAGTTTCTTTTAGAACTTTAAGAGGCCCTCTAACCTCATGACCATACATCAACTCAAAAGGTGAAAAACCAAAGGGAATCTTGTACACTACTCCTTACATCATACAACACAAAATGAATACCTTCATCCCAATCTGCATTATTTTCCTCGCAATACTTTGTCAACATTGACTTGAGAGTTTGATGTAGGCGTTCTAATGCACCTTGGGACTCTGGTCTACAGGCTGTGGAATGGTATTGGCTCACTCCCAACTCATCCATAGTTTGTTTGAAAAGTTTGGAAGTGAAATTGCTACCTAGGTCAGATTGGACAATACGAGGAATTCCATACTGAGTGAAGAATTTACTAAGGGCTTTCACGATATTCTTGGAAGTTATTCGCCTCAATGGAAAAACCTCTGGATACCTAGTGGTAGAACACATAACCGTTAGCAAATACTCATTTCCACTGCGTGTTTTAGGCAAGGGACCAACACAATCAATGATTACTTTACTGAAAGGTTCCTCTGTCACTGGAATTGGATTTAATGGTGCAGGTTTTATTGGCCGATTTGGTTTTCCAGCCATTTGGCACCCATGACATGTTTTACAGTAGTAGGCAACAGATTGCTTCATTTTAGGCCAGAAGAAGTCCTTAGAGATTTTGGTATAAGTTTTGTTAACACCTAAATGTCCACCACTGAGGTCATGACCCACTGATATGATAAGATATCTGAACATAGTAGGTATAACCACTTGGTGGTATTCTTGCCAAGTTTCATTAGCTGGTACTTTAGGAGGTCTGTATTTTCTCATTAGGATACCGTTCCTCACATAAAAGCATTTGGGAAAGTTCACCAACTCAGAATCCTCGACAGCCTTGTCAAAGAATGGTGCTAACTCAGAGTCTTTTACCTGGGCTTCTTTTAGAGTGTTAGAATCAATTGGTACGTTACTCAGTTCTTCTGGAGAAGCTAACACCTGAGAAGGGTCATTATCAGAAAATAGGTGTGAGAGATCATCATCCACAGAATTAGTGCTATTATTACTGTCATTCTGTTGAGCTGCCATGCTCCTAGTCATTACACAAGAAGGGAACAAATAAGGATAGTCCTTTTCCAGCTGTTCTGTGTTATTACATAAAGAGGGAGACGAAACTACGATGGGGTCAGGTACAACTTTTCAACCTGCAATATCATTCCCTAAAAGAAAGTTCACTCCTTTCACAGGTAGGGACTCTTGAACTCCTACAGTGAAGTACCCACTAGCTAACTCAGTATTCAAATAAACCTTAGCCAGAGGAACAGTAATATACCCACTAACTCCATCGATCAGAACACTCTGGGCCAAATAGCAGTCCTCCAAATCAGGCACCACACCTGTTAACATGAGGCTATGAGAGGCTCCTGTGTCCCTAAGTACTTGAATAGGATATTTAGTGGAAGTGTCAGAAAAAGAAACTGTTCCTATAGAACGAAAGGGTTGAAACTGATCAACAGAACAGCTAGGAAGGTCACTACCAGCTAGAACACTGTCTTGAGTGTCTGTGGGGATATTAGAACAGGCACTCAAAACAGTCAGTTTAGAAGTTTGGTTAGAACTAGAAGTAGCTGGTTTACTGGTAGGCAAGTTAGAAGGAATGCTAGAAGTAGCCAGAACTTGTTCTGGGCATCTTTCCCTGCCTTTAAGCTTAGGACAGTCCCTAATATGATGACCGGTTTGTTTACTGTGATGCCTACCAGCGTTGGCAGAATTGCCTCCCGGTAGCCACTAGCACTCGCCAGGGACATTGAAATGGGCTACAGTTATCAGAGAATGATGTTCTTTCTTTCCTAGCAATCGTATTGTTACAGACAGTCCAGTGGCAGTATTTATTTTCGTCTGTGACAACAGGAAGTATTTTATATCATTAATAGAATAAAAGATGTAGTGTTGAGTTAAGGAGAGAGAGAGAGAGCGGGCAGCGCGGGGGTAGTGAGTGTTGCCTCCCTCCTCCCGGAGGAGTTTTTCCCTCCCTCGCGCGGGCTTTTCCACGCCCTTGATTGGCTGGTGGCTCCTGGCGCGTCCTAGGGGCCTGCTGCCTCGTGACGTATCGGCTCGTGATTGGCCGACCAGCGCGCCTTTGCGGGCTCCTGTGTAACTAACCTCCTACACGAGGGTTCACAGGAGCTGCCTTCCTCAGGACAGGCTTGGCGTCCATGTTTCTAACATCCCTTGCTTACTCTCCCCCGATCACCCCCATTAGAAACTGTCTCTCTCTCTGAACTTCTTCCTTTTCCATTGCTTCTCTCCTTTATTCAATTTCTTATCCCCTTGGGTTCTGCATACGGTTTCCATAGCCGGCCCATTGTATTACATGCGCCGTCCTCTGAGAGATTTACATGTACTTAGAATAGGTTTGAGGGTTCTTAGTTAGTAGAGGTTAAGAACTCGGTGTGTGTCTCCATTATTGATTTAGTGCTCTGCTGGGTTATTTAATGCTAGACTGGGATAAGGCTTCTGTTGTCGTTGTCAGCGATGTGTGTACGGTTCGCTTATACCTACACGACTTCGACGGTTTCTGTGGTAGCCTAGGTTGTCCTTTTGGTTGTGCCTTTTGCGAGTGCAGCATCGTGTTGTAAGAGGGCATTAACCTACTACCTTATAAACACAGTGCTGCCTCTTTGCTTGACTTTTGAGGGATCGCCAGGGTAGAGCCAGATACTTGAGATCTGGGTTTACCAAGAGAGCATCCCCGTCATTAACGTAACTTTAGTCATACCGCCTCAAGGACAACGCTAGGCTATGAGACAGTCTTGCTCAGCCACAGTTTCCTAACCTTGATATCCCAGCTACACTTTATTCACCTAGCAGACACTAGTTAGGATATGAGCTCTTTTGATATGTATGCATTATTATTCACAAGAATTTATTTGTCTATGTTGTTGCTGAGCCGCACAACCATAGTAGGCTGTTTCGTTAATAAGGAAGCACTTCTTTTTTGTGTCGAGCATTACTACCGTTGCACATTTATAATATTCTCGTGTCAGTTAACATTATATGTCCTATCTTTTTGTGTATTCCATTTACACGTGTGGTTTCCTTCCTCCTGCATTTATATAATCTAAGATACAAGCATCTTATGAGCATCAGACATCCTTCAGAAGTTTCCAGGTCTATGCTGTAGGACTATACTTCACTTGCTTTCAGATAGGAGTGAAGGGTTTATTGTTGTTTAGAGTAACTGTATTGAAGCATCTTTTTATTGAATTAAATCTTGCAGTGATTTAATTGATCTTTCCCTAGATTCTTGTTTATGCATTTTAACGTAACTTGCATCCTGTGTGTTATCAGGCTATACCAGTGTGGGTTAGCCTGAAGTAGAGTACATTTATGCCCAGTTAAGGATACCCCGTTATCACAGATTAACTCGGAATGGTATAGGTGGTTTGTTCGCCGGCATATAAGTTCAAGGGCTTGGATCTAGCATACCGTTGTTGCATAGTGCCCTATTACTAGTCCAATCTTTAAGTACCCTTGTTTTGTTCGTAGCCCCAGTCGTAACAAATGGCGACCTTGCCTAGTATCTTATATTAGTAGTGGCCATGATCCATTTGTGTTATTGCGGTCATAACAAATGGCGACCTTGTCCAGTATCTCATTTTAGTAGAAACCAGGATCCATTTGTTAATTATTGCAGTAATAACAAATAATGACCTTGCCTGGTATCTAAGGAAGAATTGCAGGATTGTTGGACATTTGTTTTTGAAGAATATTTTAGACACGTGAGAATTTTTTTTGGCAACGTGGTATAGCACTTGAGTTGTCTTCCAGCATTTTTGAGTGAATAGTGCTACATGAGAGTAGGTATTTTTTTGGTTTGATAAACGTTGAGGATTTCCGGTGGACACTATGTCGGACGACGGATCAGTGTACAGTGAGGACACAGTACGGGAAGCTGGTGAAGAGGTGGAGAAGGTTGAGTTGTCTAGCGGCGCTCGGGTGCTAAACAGTGTGGAGGATGCTCTGATATTTTTGGAGGAGCCTGTGTCAGCGGATCGGGTGTCGGGGCTAGACCGGTACGGACTACAGTGTGTAGCCACGGTCTTAGGGTTTCCCGGTACTAGCAGTTTGTCGAGAGGTGAGCTGGTTACCTGTGTGCTCGGTGGGGTGCGAGGGGCTTCGGGTGGAGCGGGAGCTGGGGCACCTTCTGCCTAGCCACCTTTCCACTCGACTCCTACCATGGCGCCCCCTCGGGCTCCGGAGCCGGGTACGTTCCCGCAGGCCGATGCCCGCTGGCGGTTGGGTATACCTCTAGGTGATTCACGGGGTGGGTCCCCAATAGTAGCACCCCCTCCTCAGGGTTTGTCTGCCGAGATGTTGTTTCAGCTTGAGCTCGCCAAACTTCAGCAGCAGGAGCGAATGGCTAAGATTCAGGCTGAGGAGAGAAAGGCCATACATGAGGCTGAGCTTCAGGTTGAGGCTAAGAAGTACTGTGCAGACAGAGATCTTGAGAAGTCTCGGGTGGAGTCGACAGGGCAGCGTCTCGGTTCTGGGAATCGAGGTCTTGATCAGTCTTTATCGCACCTGCTCAAGTTAGTCCCTGTATTTGATGAGTCGGGTGTCACCGAGTTTTTTTGCGTTTTGAGAAGAAGTGCCGGGAGCACCAGTGGCCCGAGGTTAAGTGGGCAGCCCTTGTTTCCTCTAGATTGGTTGGCAAAGGACTCAAGGCATATGATGCATTGCCCTTGGAGTCTTGCATCGATTATGAGGTATTGAAGGAGGCTGTCCTGCGGGCATATGAGTTACAACCAGAGACTTATAGGTTGAAGTTCCGGGGTGTTATGAAGGGTCGTGAGTGCACCTTTCTTGAACATGCCCGGGAACTGTCTGACGCTTTTGGGGAATTTGCTGAGATCGGAGAAGGCAACGACGTTTGATGAGATAAAACAGTTGATGCTTCTCGAGCAGTTCTTTAAGTGTACGGGCAGCGACCTGACGTTGAACCTCAAAGAGAAAAATCCTAAAACTCTACAAGAGGCAGCTGAGATGGCTGGCTGACCTGAGAATGTCACTGATTCGTAGGTGCGGGTCTGCACAACGGAACGATGCTGGTAACAAGGGGCGCAACACTCCACCCCCCCGAGTCAGTGATACACCATATAACCATAACATCAAGAGCAATGATTTTAAGTCTGACCATAAACCTAATACCGTCCCGTTTAAGAAGGTTCAGGGCCCTTCCCCACCTCAAGGGAAGCCCAAGGGGGAGTTAGAGTGTTTTCATTGTCATGAGAAGGGGCATTTTGCACGATCCTGTCCTAGCAAGCTACCTACAGCAGTCGTGTCTTTGGCTCGCAACATTGGAGTGTCTTTGAAGTCGTCTGCGTTTGTCCGGGGTAAATGTTCAGAGGCTGGAGCACTGCCAGTGAAGAAGTATCCGGAAGGCTTGACACCTGTCCGGGATACTTTTTGTGACCATAGAGGGCGCGGCTGCGTGAGTTGGGCTGGTTGTAAGCATGGAGTAGAATTTTTGCGTGATACGGGTGCTTCCTTGACATTGATGAAAAACTTTACAGGCAAACCTATAAACGCGGCACGGGTAGTTGTGGTGCAGGGTATCAATGCTACAAAGTCACACCCGTTGGTCCGAGTGGAGCTGGAGGTAGAAGGTGTGACACGAGAGTTGGATGTCGGAATCGTGGAGAAACTGCCAGTAGAGGGCGTCGACCTTCTTCTCGGCAACGACTTTGCGGTACCTGCTTCTGAGGTTCCACCCTTAGTCGGTGCCGAGAGGGCGGCCGACGTGGTCTCACTCTTGGTCTGAGTCTCTCAACCAACGTCCATGCTTCGCTTCCGTGAGTCAGTGTCGGGATTACCACACTGTCATGCAAGGACTTCTTCACTTCCATACTGACCACCCTATTTCTTGTTACTGCTTTTAGCGTTCCTACAACCCTCTTCCCCTGTTGTACCCTCTCCCGCACCTCTTCATCCATAGTCCCATCTTTACTCAACACACTGCCCAGATACTTAAAAGAGTTGACGATCTCCATAGCCTGACCGTTCAGCTTCACCTCACACTCTGTGACTTCACCCCTTTCGAAGACCATAACCTTGCTCTTCCCCGTATTTACCTTCAAATTCCGTTTTTCATCTATACATCTATCCTTACATTCACAAAATACAACAATCATACAATACAAAATAGTAATACTTATCTATAGAGAGATAGTTATACAAGGCAGGACAAACTCTCAGGATGACCCATGGTGAGGTCTTGGCGAAGCAGAGGCGTGAGGAGAACTGACGTTTCTCAAATCCTATATTCTATCGAGTCCTTGCATGGTCAGTAAAGTTATCGTACTGGACTAAAATACAACTACTCGCTCTCCAATCAAACAACTTAAATTAACTCAACTAATAATTATATAGAATACTTCATTAAAATATATGAATGAAGAGTAAAACATTAAATCACAAATTATATAAGGACTAATCATACGTCTGCCAGAGAGATGCTTAAACAAGGTAAGAGGGGGGAACGTGTGCGCTTGGCGCCACAATCTGCCGGCTTTTATGGCCTGCTGAAAAAGATGTCTGGCAAGTAGGCTACAGTACACTCTGAACACAAAGTATGTTCCCCGAAGTTAGTTTACTTCCTATAGGCCTTCCTATGTACAAATAAATAGTCACATATACCCACTAATAATTAGTTAACTCTATCCCACCAGCAATTAGTTTAATTAAGGCAATACATAACACCTCCCCCATTAAGATATTTATAAGGGAAACATTGTAAATCAAAATATTCTAAGTTCTAGATAACATGTCTGCAACTATATTGTTTTTCCCCTTGATATGAAAAATGTGCAGCTTGTAAGGCTGCAATGCCAAAGCCCACCTCATGAGACGCTGGTTAGAGTTTTTCATCTTATGCAGAAATTTGAGGGGATTATGATCAGTGAACACATCAATAAGAAAGCAAGAACCATTCAAGTAAACATTAAACTTATCGATGGCAAACAATAATGCAAAGCACTCCTTTTCAATAGTACTATAATGTCTCTGGTATGGTTTGAACTTTGTGGATGCGTAGCAAACAGGATGTAATACTTCATTCTCGCTATACTGTAACAATACAGCCCACATCACTGGCGTCTATTTGCAAGATAAACGGCTTGGTGAATTGTGGAGATTTCAGTATGGGCGCATTTGTGAGAAAGGCACGGATTTTCACGAAAGCGTCCTGGCATTCCTGAGTCCACACAAACTTCTTCTTTGGACTGACTAGGTCTGTTAACACCTTACGAGCGGCCTATGCGGTTTATTTATATGTACCGCCCAGCGGGGTGTTTTTAGCCAAAATAGGGCTGTTTACGTGATCATTTTCATGCCTAAATAAGACCCAGAACGTAAAACAAGTATCTATCCCTGAAAGGG
Source organism: Paralithodes platypus (assembly GCA_032716605.1). Taxonomy (NCBI): domain Eukaryota; kingdom Metazoa; phylum Arthropoda; class Malacostraca; order Decapoda; family Lithodidae; genus Paralithodes; species Paralithodes platypus. Next base: position 24,394,444 of record CM064525.1, read on the forward strand.
CATAAACAGAGCTTTCGAATGACACCATAACGATCCTTTTATGATGGCTAGTTTTCTTGCAATAACCGTGCAACGCGAGTGCAAAAAGCAGGTAATTAGCCACTTTCCCGATACAATTCCGTATATAGCGAGTGGGAGAGGGAGGAGGGAGCTGAGATTCGTGTCACTAGGTTCGCCGCGGTGGTCTGGAGCAGTCATACGCTCGCTAGTCTCCTGCCACCACTTGTCTCTCTCTCTCTCAGCAACATTACGTGCTGAAATTGCCACTCGACCTATGTCGAGCGCCGCCACATAGTCCAGCTTTATTAAATACGACTTATGTGGTGAGCCGCTTTTTAAGGGTTAAAGGTGCAGAGAGGTCAGAAAAATTGGGCACAAAGGGCCGATAGTACCCACTCATGCCCATGAAGCGCATTAGTGCCTTACGATCATGAGGAACAGGCAGTGATGCAATGGCTTCCACTTTGGCAGATACTGGGCTAACCTCACCTTGCCCAACCACATGACCCAGGAATATTACGTTGGCATGTCCAAACTCACTCTTGGCCAAGTTCACTGAAGTGTGCTTCAGCCAGGTTGTAGAATAGGGCGTGCAGTTGAAGTTGATCATCTTCCCATGATTTGCTGTATACTACCAGATCGTCCAAGTAAGATTGCACCCCGATGAGTCCCTCTGTCACCCGATGAATCAGCCGTTGGAAGGTTGCTGGTGCGTTGACCATCCCAAAGGGCATGACGGTGTAGTGGTATAAGCCGTCAGGGGTGACAAACGCAGAGATTCGTTTGGCACGCTCAGTCAGCCGGACCTGGTAGTACCCACGCAATAAGTAGATCTTGGTAATGTAGTTGGCGTCCCCCAGTTGGTCGATAAGGTCATCAATCCGAGGAAGAGGGTAGCAGTCCTGACAGGTTAGTTGGTTAACCTGGCGGTAATCAGTGCACATCCGGAACGATCCATCCGGCTTGTCCACTAACAGGCATGGTGAAGCCCACTCGCTGTCACTCTTCTCCACCAGGCCATTATCCATCAGGAACATGACCTCCTTCCTCAGGGCCTCCCGCTTCCATGGACTGGCGCGGTAGGGATGCTACTTGATGGGACGAGCACCGTCGACCAACACCACATCATGCTCAACCAGAGGGCACTGCCGGGGAACATCGCCAAACAGCTGGGGAAACTCATTAAGCAGGGATTCCAAGTCACCACTCTGGTCAGGCGGCAAGTGCTGGAATTTTAGATGAGGATTAGACAAGAAATCAGAGTTTTGCAATTTCGTGTCCGAAGGCAAAGAAATATCTTCTTCATCCGCAATTACAGAGTTTGCTACATCCACGTTCAATACAGGGGCATCATTGCCAGGATCTCTTACAAAGTATGGCTTGATCAGGTTCACATGTATTAGTCTCTCTGCCTTTCGTCTGTCAGGAGTTTTCAGGACATAATTTACATTACTGGTCTTTCGTTTTATCACATAAGGACCATGAAACTTACTTTGTAAAGGTTTCTTAGGGATTGGCAGAAAGGCTAACACAAGATCACCTGGCTTAAACTCTCTGGCAACAGCTTTCCTGTCAAAATTGTCTTTCATTGTTACTTGAGAATCCTTCAGGTTTTTCATTGCATGTTCCATAGCAGTTTTTAATCTTTGTCTAAACTGATGAACATAGGTAAGAAGAGGTTTACTGGAAGGTGTATCTAACCAAGTTTCTTTTAGAACTTTAAGAGGCCCTCTAACCTCATGACCATACATCAACTCAAAAGGTGAAAAACCAAAGGGAATCTTGTACACTACTCCTTACATCATACAACACAAAATGAATACCTTCATCCCAATCTGCATTATTTTCCTCGCAATACTTTGTCAACATTGACTTGAGAGTTTGATGTAGGCGTTCTAATGCACCTTGGGACTCTGGTCTACAGGCTGTGGAATGGTATTGGCTCACTCCCAACTCATCCATAGTTTGTTTGAAAAGTTTGGAAGTGAAATTGCTACCTAGGTCAGATTGGACAATACGAGGAATTCCATACTGAGTGAAGAATTTACTAAGGGCTTTCACGATATTCTTGGAAGTTATTCGCCTCAATGGAAAAACCTCTGGATACCTAGTGGTAGAACACATAACCGTTAGCAAATACTCATTTCCACTGCGTGTTTTAGGCAAGGGACCAACACAATCAATGATTACTTTACTGAAAGGTTCCTCTGTCACTGGAATTGGATTTAATGGTGCAGGTTTTATTGGCCGATTTGGTTTTCCAGCCATTTGGCACCCATGACATGTTTTACAGTAGTAGGCAACAGATTGCTTCATTTTAGGCCAGAAGAAGTCCTTAGAGATTTTGGTATAAGTTTTGTTAACACCTAAATGTCCACCACTGAGGTCATGACCCACTGATATGATAAGATATCTGAACATAGTAGGTATAACCACTTGGTGGTATTCTTGCCAAGTTTCATTAGCTGGTACTTTAGGAGGTCTGTATTTTCTCATTAGGATACCGTTCCTCACATAAAAGCATTTGGGAAAGTTCACCAACTCAGAATCCTCGACAGCCTTGTCAAAGAATGGTGCTAACTCAGAGTCTTTTACCTGGGCTTCTTTTAGAGTGTTAGAATCAATTGGTACGTTACTCAGTTCTTCTGGAGAAGCTAACACCTGAGAAGGGTCATTATCAGAAAATAGGTGTGAGAGATCATCATCCACAGAATTAGTGCTATTATTACTGTCATTCTGTTGAGCTGCCATGCTCCTAGTCATTACACAAGAAGGGAACAAATAAGGATAGTCCTTTTCCAGCTGTTCTGTGTTATTACATAAAGAGGGAGACGAAACTACGATGGGGTCAGGTACAACTTTTCAACCTGCAATATCATTCCCTAAAAGAAAGTTCACTCCTTTCACAGGTAGGGACTCTTGAACTCCTACAGTGAAGTACCCACTAGCTAACTCAGTATTCAAATAAACCTTAGCCAGAGGAACAGTAATATACCCACTAACTCCATCGATCAGAACACTCTGGGCCAAATAGCAGTCCTCCAAATCAGGCACCACACCTGTTAACATGAGGCTATGAGAGGCTCCTGTGTCCCTAAGTACTTGAATAGGATATTTAGTGGAAGTGTCAGAAAAAGAAACTGTTCCTATAGAACGAAAGGGTTGAAACTGATCAACAGAACAGCTAGGAAGGTCACTACCAGCTAGAACACTGTCTTGAGTCTCTGTGGGGATATTAGAACAGGCACTCAAAACAGTCAGTTTAGAAGTTTGGTTAGAACTAGAAGTAGCTGGTTTACTGGTAGGCAAGTTAGAAGGAATGCTAGAAGTAGCCAGAACTTGTTCTGGGCGTCTTTCCCTGCCTTTAAGCTTAGGACAGTCCCTAATATGATGACCGGTTTGTTTACTGTGATGCCTACCAGCGTTGGCAGAATTGCCTCCCGGTAGCCACTAGCACTCGCCAGGGACATTGAAATGGGCTACAGTTATCAGAGAATGATGTTCTTTCTTTCCTAGCAATCGTATTGTTACAGACAGTCCAGTGGCAGTATTTATTTTCGTCTGTGACAACAGGAAGTATTTTATATCATTAATAGAATAAAAGATGTAGTGTTGAGTTAAGGAGAGAGAGAGAGAGAGAGCGGGCAGCGCGGGGGTAGTGAGTGTTGCCTCCCTCCTCCCGGAGGAGTTTTTCCCTCCCTTGCGCGGGCTTTTCCACGCCCTTGATTGGCTGGTGGCTCCTGGCGCGTCCTAGGGGCCTGCTGCCTCGTGACGTATCGGCTCGTGATTGGCCGACCAGCGCGCCTTTGCGGGCTCCTGTGTAACTAACCTCCTACACGAGGGTTCACAGGAGCTGCCTTCCTCAGGACAGGCTTGGCGTCCATGTTTCTAACATCCCTTGCTTACTCTCCCCCGATCACCCCCATTAGAAACTGTCTCTCTCTCTGAACTTCTTCCTTTTCCATTGCTTCTCTCCTTTATTCAATTTCTTATCCCCTTGGGTTCTGCATACGGTTTCCATAGCCGGCCCATTGTATTACATGCGCCGTCCTCTGAGAGATTTACATGTACTTAGAATAGGTTTGAGGGTTCTTAGTTAGTAGAGGTTAAGAACTCGGTGTGTGTCTCCATTATTGATTTAGTGCTCTGCTGGGTTATTTAATGCTAGACTGGGATAAGGCTTCTGTTGTCGTTGTCAGCGATGTGTGTACGGTTCGCTTATACCTACACGACTTCGACGGTTTCTGTGGTAGCCTAGGTTGTCCTTTTGGTTGTGCCTTTTGCGAGTGCAGCATCGTGTTGTAAGAGGGCATTAACCTACTACCTTATAAACACAGTGCTGCCTCTTTGCTTGACTTTTGAGGGATCGCCAGGGTAGAGCCAGATACTTGAGATCTGGGTTTACCAAGAGAGCATCCCCGTCATTAACGTAACTTTAGTCATACCGCCTCAAGGACAACGCTAGGCTATGAGACAGTCTTGCTCAGCCACAGTTTCCTAACCTTGATATCCCAGCTACACTTTATTCACCTAGCAGACACTAGTTAGGATATGAGCTCTTTTGATATGTATGCATTATTATTCACAAGGATTTATTTGTCTATGTTGTTGCTGAGCCGCACAACCATAGTAGGCTGTTTCGTTAATAAGGAAGCACTTCTTTTTTGTGTCGAGCATTACTACCGTTGCACATTTATAATATTCTCGTGTCAGTTAACATTATATGTCCTATCTTTTTGTGTATTCCATTTACACGTGTGGTGTCCTTCCTCCTGCATTTATATAATCTAAGATACAAGCATCTTATGAGCATCAGACATTCTTCAGAAGTTTCCAGGTCTATGCTGTAGGACTATACTTCACTTGCTTTCAGATAGGAGTGAAGGGTTTATTGTTGTTTAGAGTAACTGTATTGAAGCATCTTTTTATTGAATTAAATCTTGCAGTGATTTAATTGATCTTTCCCTAGATTCTTGTTTATGCATTTTAACGTAACTTGCATCCTGTGTGTTATCAGGCTATACCAGTGTGGGTTAGCCTGAAGTAGAGTACATTTATGCCCAGTTAAGGATACCCCGTTATCACAGATTAACTCGGAAGGGTATAGGTGGTTTGTTCGCCGGCATATAAGTTCAAGGGCTTGGATCTAGCATACCGTTGTTGCATAGTGCCCTATTACTAGTCCAATCTTTAAGTGCCCTTGTTTTGTTCGTAGCCCCAGTCGTAACAAATGGCGACCTTGCCTAGTATCTTATATTAGTAGTGGCCATGATCCATTTGTGTTATTGCGGTCATAACAAATGGCGACCTTGTCCAGTATCTCATTTTAGTAGAAACCAGGATCCATTTATTAATTATTGCAGTAATAACAAATAATGACCTTGCCTGGTATCTAAGGAAGAATTGCAGGATTGTTGGACATTTGTTTTTGAAGAATATTTTAGACACGTGAGAATTTTTTTTGGCAACGTGGTATAGCACTTGAGTTGTCTTCCAGCATTTTTGAGTGAATAGTGCTACATGAGAGTAGGTATTTTTTTGTTTTGATAAACGTTGAGGATTTCCGGTGGACACTATGTCGGACGACGGATCAGTGTACAGTGAGGACACAGTACGGGAAGCTGGTGAAGAGGTGGAGAAGGTTGAGTTGTCTAGCGGCGCTCGGGTGCTAAACAGTGTGGAGGATGCTCTGATATTTTTGGAGGAGCCTGTGTCAGCGGATCGGGTGTCGGGGCTAGACCGGTACGGACTACAGTGTGTAGCCACGGTCTTAGGGTTTCCTGGTACTAGCAGTTTGTCGAGAGGTGAGCTGGTTACCTGTGTGCTCGGTGGGGTGCGAGGGGCTTCGGGTGGAGCGGGAGCTGGGGCACCTTCTGCCCAGCCACCTTTCCACTCGACTCCTACCATGGCGCCCCCTCGGGCTCCGGAGCCGGGTACGTTCCCGCAGGCCGATGCCCGCTGGCGGTTGGGTATACCTCTAGGTGATTCACGGGGTGGGTCCCCAATAGTAGCACCCCCTCCTCAGGGTTTGTCTGCCGAGATGTTGTTTCAGCTTGAGCTCGCCAAACTTCAGCAGCAGGAGCGAATGGCTAAGATTCAGGCTGAGGAGAGAAAGGCCATACATGAGGCTGAGCTTCAGGTTGAGGCTAAGAAGTACTGTGCAGACAGAGATCTTGAGAAGTCTCGGGTGGAGTCGACAGGGCAGCGTCTCGGTTCTGGGAATCGAGGTCTTGATCAGTCTTTATCGCACCTGCTCAAGTTAGTCCCTGTATTTGATGAGTCGGGTGTCACCGAGTTTTTTTTGCGTTTTGAGAAGAAGTGCCGGGAGCACCAGTGGCCCGAGGTTAAGTGGGCAGCCCTTGTTTCCTCTAGATTGGTTGGCAAAGGACTCAAGGCATATGATGCATTGCCCTTGGAGTCTTGCATCGATTATGAGGTATTGAAGGAGGCTGTCCTGCGGGCATATGAGTTACAACCAGAGACTTATAGGTTGAAGTTCCGGGGTGTTATGAAGGGTCGTGAGTGCACCTTTCTTGAACATGCCCGGGAACTGTCTGACGCTTTTGGGGAATTTGCTGAGATCGGAGAAGGCAACGACGTTTGATGAGATAAAACAGTTGATGCTTCTCGAGCAGTTCTTTAAGTGTACGGGCAGCGACCTGACGTTGAACCTCAAAGAGAAAAATCCTAAAACTCTACAAGAGGCAGCTGAGATGGCTGACCTGAGAATGTCACTGATTCGTAGGTGCGGGTCTGCACAACGGAACGATGCTGGTAACAAGGGGCGCAACACTCCACCCCCCCGAGTCAGTGATACACCATATAACCATAACATCAAGAGCAATGATTTTAAGTCTGACCATAAACCTAATACCGTCCCGTTTAAGAAGGTTCAGGGCCCTTCCCCACCTCAAGGGAAGCCCAAGGGGGAGTTAGAGTGTTTTCATTGTCATGAGAAGGGGCATTTTGCACGATCCTGTCCTAGCAAGCTACCTACAGCAGTCGTGTCTTTGGCTCGCAACATTGGAGTGTCTTTGAAGTCGTCTGCGTTTGCCCGGGGTAAATGTTCAGAGGCTGGAGCACTGCCAGTGAAGAAGTATCCGGAAGGCTTGACACCTGTCCGGGATACTTTTTGTGACCATAGAGGGCGCGGCTGCGTGAGTTGGGCTGGTTGTAAGCATGGAGTAGAATTTTTGCGTGATACGGGTGCTTCCTTGACATTGATGAAAAACTTTACAGGCAAACCTATAAACGCGGCACGGGTAGTTGTGGTGCAGGGTATCAATGCTACAAAGTCACACCCGTTGGTCCGAGTGGAGCTGGAGGTAGAAGGTGTGACACGAGAGTTGGATGTCGGAATCGTGGAGAAACTGCCAGTAGAGGGCGTCGACCTTCTTCTCGGCAACGACTTTGCGGTACCTGCTTCTGAGGTTCCACCCTTAGTCGGTGCCGAGAGGGCGGCCGACGTGGTCTCACTCTTGGTCTGAGTCTCTCAACCAACGTCCATGCTTCGCTTCCGTGAGTCAGTGTCGGGATTACCACACTGTCATGCAAGGACTTCTTCACTTCCATACTGACCACCATATTTCTTGTTACTGCTTTTAGCGTTCCTACAACCCTCTTCCCCTGTTGTACCCTCTCCCGCACCTCTTCATCCATAGTCCCATCTTTACTCAACACACTGCCCAGATACTTAAAAGAGTTGACGATCTCCATAGCCTGACCGTTCAGCTTCACCTCACACTCTGTGACTTCACCCCTTTCGAAGACCATAACCTTGCTCTTCCCCGTATTTACCTTCAAATTCCGTTTTTCATCTATACATCTATCCTTACATTCACAAAATACAACAATCATACAATACAAAATAGTAATACTTATCTATAGAGAGATAGTTATACAAGGCAGGACAAACTCTCAGGATGACCCATGGTGAGGTCTTGGCGAAGCAGAGGCGTGAGGAGAACTGACGTTTCTCAAATCCTATATTCTATCGAGTCCTTGCATGGTCAGTAAAGTTATCGTACTGGACTAAAATACAACTACTCGCTCTCCAATCAAACAACTTAAATTAACTCAACTAATAATTATATAGAATACTTCATTAAAATATATGAATGAAGAGTAAAACATTAAATCACAAATTATATAAGGACTAATCATACGTCTGCCAGAGAGATGCTTAAACAAGGTAAGAGGGGGGAACGTGTGCGCTTGGCGCCACAATCTGCCGGCTTTTATGGCCTGCTGAAAAAGATGTCTGGCAAGTAGGCTACAGTACACTCTGAACACAAAGTATGTTCCCCGAAGTTAGTTTACTTCCTATAGGCCTTCCTATGTACAAATAAATAGTCACATATACCCACTAATAATTAGTTAACTCTATCCCACCAGCAATTAGTTTAATTAAGGCAATACATAACACCTCCCCCATTAAGATATTTATAAGGGAAACATTGTAAATCAAAATATTCTAAGTTCTAGATAACATGTCTGCAACTATATTGTTTTTCCCCTTGATATGAAAAATGTGCAGCTTGTAAGGCTGCAATGCCAAAGCCCACCTCATGAGACGCTGGTTAGAGTTTTTCATCTTATGCAGAAATTTGAGGGGATTATGATCAGTGAACACATCAATAAGAAAGCAAGAACCATTCAAGTACACATTAAACTTATCGATGGCAAACAATAATGCAAAGCACTCCTTTTCAATAGTACTATAATGTCTCTGGTATGGTTTGAACTTTGTGGATGCGTAGCAAACAGGATGTAATACTTCATTCTCGCTATACTGTAACAATACAGCCCACATCACTGGCGTCTATTTGCAAGATAAACGGCTTGGTGAATTGTGGAGATTTCAGTATGGGCGCATTTGTGAGAAAGGCACGGATTTTCACGAAAGCGTCCTGGCATTCCTGAGTCCACACAAACTTCTTCTTTGGACTGACTAGGTCTGTTAACACCTTACGAGCGGCCTATGCGGTTTATTTATATGTACCGCCCAGCGGGGTGTTTTTAGCCAAAATAGGGCTGTTTACGTGATCATTTTCATGCCTAAATAAGACCCAGAACGTAAAACAAGTATCTATCCCTGAAAGGGCATAAACAGAGCTTTCGAATGACACCATAACGATCCTTTTATGATGGCTAGTTTTCTTGCAATAACCGTGCAACGCGAGTGCAAAAAGCAGGTAATTAGCCACTTTCCCGATACAATTCCGTATATAGCGAGTGGGAGAGGGAGGAGGGAGCTGAGATTCGTGTCACTAGGTTCGCCGCGGTGGTCTGGAGCAGTCATACGCTCGCTAGTCTCCTGCCACCACTTGTCTCTCTCTCTCTCAGCAACATTACGTGCTGAAATTGCCACTCGACCTATGTCGAGCGCCGCCACATAGTCCAGCTTTATTAAATACGACTTATGTGGTGAGCCGCTTTTTAAGGGTTAAAGGTGCAGAGAGGTCAGAAAAATTGGGCACAAAGCGCCGATAGTACCCACTCATGCCCATGAAGCGCATTAGTGCCTTACGATCATGAGGAACAGGCAGTGATGCAATGGCTTCCACTTTGGCAGATACTGGGCTAACCTCACCTTGCCCAACCACATGACCCAGGAATATTACGTTGGCATGTCCAAACTCACTCTTGGCCAAGTTCACTGAAGTGTGCTTCAGCCAGGTTGTAGAATAGGGCGTGCAGTTGAAGTTGATCATCTTCCCATGATTTGCTGTATACTACCAGATCGTCCAAGTAAGATTGCACCCCGATGAGTCCCTCTGTCACCCGATGAATCAGCCGTTGGAAGGTTGCTGGTGCGTTGACCATCCCAAAGGGCATGACGGTGTAGTGGTATAAGCCGTCAGGGGTGACAAACGCAGAGATTCGTTTGGCACGCTCAGTCAGCCGGACCTGGTAGTACCCACGCAATAAGTAGATCTTGGTAATGTAGTTGGCGTCCCCCAGTTGGTCGATAAGGTCATCAATCCGAGGAAGAGGGTAGCAGTCCTGACAGGTTAGTTGGTTAACCTGGCGGTAATCAGTGCACATCCGGAACGATCCATCCGGCTTGTCCACTAACAGGCATGGTGAAGCCCACTCGCTGTCACTCTTCTCCACCAGGCCATTATCCATCAGGAACATGACCTCCTTCCTCAGGGCCTCCCGCTTCCATGGACTGGCGCGGTAGGGATGCTACTTGATGGGACGAGCACCGTCGACCAACACCACATCATGCTCAACCAGAGGGCACTGCCGGGGAACATCGCCAAACAGCTGGGGAAACTCATTAAGCAGGGATTCCAAGTCACCACTCTGGTCAGGCGGCAAGTGCTGGAATTTTAGATGAGGATTAGACAAGAAATCAGAGTTTTGCAATTTCGTGTCCGAAGGCAAAGAAATATCTTCTTCATCCGCAATTACAGAGTTTGCTACATCCACGTTCAATACAGGGGCATCATTGCCAGGATCTCTTACAAAGTATGGCTTGATCAGGTTCACATGTATTAGTCTCTCTGCCTTTCGTCTGTCAGGAGTTTTCAGGACATAATTTACATTACTGGTCTTTCGTTTTATCACATAAGGACCATGAAACTTACTTTGTAAAGGTTTCTTAGGGATTGGCAGAAAGGCTAACACAAGATCACCTGGCTTAAACTCTCTGGCAACAGCTTTCCTGTCAAAATTGTCTTTCATTGTTACTTGAGAATCCTTCAGGTTTTTCATTGCATGTTCCATAGCAGTTTTTAATCTTTGTCTAAACTGATGAACATAGGTAAGAAGAGGTTTACTGGAAGGTGTATCTAACCAAGTTTCTTTTAGAACTTTAAGAGGCCCTCTAACCTCATGACCATACATCAACTCAAAAGGTGAAAAACCAAAGGGAATCTTGTACACTACTCCTTACATCATACAACACAAAATGAATACCTTCATCCCAATCTGCATTATTTTCCTCGCAATACTTTGTCAACATTGACTTGAGAGTTTGATGTAGGCGTTCTAATGCACCTTGGGACTCTGGTCTACAGGCTGTGGAATGGTATTGGCTCACTCCCAACTCATCCATAGTTTGTTTGAAAAGTTTGGAAGTGAAATTGCTACCTAGGTCAGATTGGACAATACGAGGAATTCCATACTGAGTGAAGAATTTACTAAGGGCTTTCACGATATTCTTGGAAGTTATTCGCCTCAATGGAAAAACCTCTGGATACCTAGTGGTAGAACACATAACCGTTAGCAAATACTCATTTCCACTGCGTGTTTTAGGCAAGGGACCAACACAATCAATGATTACTTTACTGAAAGGTTCCTCTGTCACTGGAATTGGATTTAATGGTGCAGGTTTTATTGGCCGATTTGGTTTTCCAGCCATTTGGCACCCATGACATGTTTTACAGTAGTAGGCAACAGATTGCTTCATTTTAGGCCAGAAGAAGTCCTTAGAGATTTTGGTATAAGTTTTGTTAACACCTAAATGTCCACCACTGAGGTCATGACCCACTGATATGATAAGATATCTGAACATAGTAGGTATAACCACTTGGTGGTATTCTTGCCAAGTTTCATTAGCTGGTACTTTAGGAGGTCTGTATTTTCTCATTAGGATACCGTTCCTCACATAAAAGCATTTGGGAAAGTTCACCAACTCAGAATCCTCGACAGCCTTGTCAAAGAATGGTGCTAACTCAGAGTCTTTTACCTGGGCTTCTTTTAGAGTGTTAGAATCAATTGGTACGTTACTCAGTTCTTCTGGAGAAGCTAACACCTGAGAAGGGTCATTATCAGAAAATAGGTGTGAGAGATCATCATCCACAGAATTAGTGCTATTATTACTGTCATTCTGTTGAGCTGCCATGCTCCTAGTCATTACACAAGAAGGGAACAAATAAGGATAGTCCTTTTCCAGCTGTTCTGTGTTATTACATAAAGAGGGAGACGAAACTACGATGGGGTCAGGTACAACTTTTCAACCTGCAATATCATTCCCTAAAAGAAAGTTCACTCCTTTCACAGGTAGGGACTCTTGAACTCCTACAGTGAAGTACCCACTAGCTAACTCAGTATTCAAATAAACCTTAGCCAGAGGAACAGTAATATACCCACTAACTCCATCGATCAGAACACTCTGGGCCAAATAGCAGTCCTCCAAATCAGGCACCACACCTGTTAACATGAGGCTATGAGAGGCTCCTGTGTCCCTAAGTACTTGAATAGGATATTTAGTGGAAGTGTCAGAAAAAGAAACTGTTCCTATAGAACGAAAGGGTTGAAACTGATCAACAGAACAGCTAGGAAGGTCACTACCAGCTAGAACACTGTCTTGAGTCTCTGTGGGGATATTAGAACAGGCACTCAAAACAGTCAGTTTAGAAGTTTGGTTAGAACTAGAAGTAGCTGGTTTACTGGTAGGCAAGTTAGAAGGAATGCTAGAAGTAGCCAGAACTTGTTCTGGGCGTCTTTCCCTGCCTTTAAGCTTAGGACAGTCCCTAATATGATGACCGGTTTGTTTACTGTGATGCCTACCAGCGTTGGCAGAATTGCCTCCCGGTAGCCACTAGCACTCGCCAGGGACATTGAAATGGGCTACAGTTATCAGAGAATGATGTTCTTTCTTTCCTAGCAATCGTATTGTTACAGACAGTCCAGTGGCAGTATTTATTTTCGTCTGTGACAACAGGAAGTATTTTATATCATTAATAGAATAAAAGATGTAGTGTTGAGTTAAGGAGAGAGAGAGAGAGCGGGCAGCGCGGGGGTAGTGAGTGTTGCCTCCCTCCTCCCGGAGGAGTTTTTCCCTCCCTTGCGCGGGCTTTTCCACGCCCTTGATTGGCTGGTGGCTCCTGGCGCGTCCTAGGGGCCTGCTGCCTCGTGACGTATCGGCTCGTGATTGGCCGACCAGCGCGCCTTTGCGGGCTCCTGTGTAACTAACCTCCTACACGAGGGTTCACAGGAGCTGCCTTCCTCAGGACAGGCTTGGCGTCCATGTTTCTAACATCCCTTGCTTACTCTCCCCCGATCACCCCCATTAGAAACTGTCTCTCTCTCTGAACTTCTTCCTTTTCCATTGCTTCTCTCCTTTATTCAATTTCTTATCCCCTTGGGTTCTGCATACGGTTTCCATAGCCGGCCCATTGTATTACATGCGCCGTCCTCTGAGAGATTTACATGTACTTAGAATAGGTTTGAGGGTTCTTAGTTAGTAGAGGTTAAGAACTCGGTGTGTGTCTCCATTATTGATTTAGTGCTCTGCTGGGTTATTTAATGCTAGACTGGGATAAGGCTTCTGTTGTCGTTGTCAGCGATGTGTGTACGGTTCGCTTATACCTACACGACTTCGACGGTTTCTGTGGTAGCCTAGGTTGTCCTTTTGGTTGTGCCTTTTGCGAGTGCAGCATCGTGATGTAAGAGGGCATTAACCTACTACCTTATAAACACAGTGCTGCCTCTTTGCTTGACTTTTGAGGGATCGCCAGGGTAGAGCCAGATACTTGAGATCTGGGTTTACCAAGAGAGCATCCCCGTCATTAACGTAACTTTAGTCATACCGCCTCAAGGACAACGCTAGGCTATGAGACAGTCTTGCTCAGCCACAGTTTCCTAACCTTGATATCCCAGCTACACTTTATTCACCTAGCAGACACTAGTTAGGATATGAGCTCTTTTGATATGTATGCATTATTATTCACAAGAATTTATTTGTCTATGTTGTTGCTGAGCCGCACAACCATAGTAGGCTGTTTCGTTAATAAGGAAGCACTTCTTTTTTGTGTCGAGCATTACTACCGTTGCACATTTATAATATTCTCGTGTCAGTTAACATTATATGTCCTATCTTTTTGTGTATTCCATTTACACGTGTGGTGTCCTTCCTCCTGCATTTATATAATCTAAGATACAAGCATCTTATGAGCATCAGACATTCTTCAGAAGTTTCCAGGTCTATGCTGTAAGACTATACTTCACTTGCTTTCAGATAGGAGTGAAGGGTTTATTGTTGTTTAGAGTAACTGTATTGAAGCATCTTTTTATTGAATTAAATCTTGCAGTGATTTAATTGATCTTTCCCTAGATTCTTGTTTATGCATTTTAACGTAACTTGCATCCTGTGTGTTATCAGGGTATACCAGTGTGGGTTAGCCTGAAGTAGAGTACATTTATGCCCAGTTAAGGATACCCCGTTATCACAGATTAACTCGGAAGGGTATAGGTGGTTTGTTCGCCGGCATATAAGTTCAAGGGCTTGGATCTAGCATACCGTTGTTGCATAGTGCCCTATTACTAGTCCAATCTTTAAGTGCCCTTGTTTTGTTCGTAGCCCCAGTCGTAACAAATGGTGACCTTGCCTAGTATCTTATATTAGTAGTGGCCAAGATCCATTTGTGTTATTGCGGTCATAACAAATGGCGACCTTGTCCAGTATCTCATTTTAGTAGAAACCAGGATCCATTTGTTAATTATTGCAGTAATAACAAATAATGACCTTGCCTGGTATCTAAGGAAGAATTGCAGGATTGTTGGACATTTGTTTTTGAAGAATATTTTAGACACGTGAGAATTTTTTTTGGCAACGTGGTATAGCACTTGAGTTGTCTTCCAGCATTTTGGAGTGAATAGTGCTACATGAGAGTAGGTATTTTTTTGTTTTGATAAACGTTGAGGATTTCCGGTGGACACTATGTCGGACGACGGATCAGTGTACAGTGAGGACACAGTACGGGAAGCTGGTGAAGAGGTGGAGAAGGTTGAGTTGTCTAGCGGCGCTCGGGTGCTAAACAGTGTGGAGGATGCTCTGATATTTTTGGAGGAGCCTGTGTCAGCGGATCGGGTGTCGGGGCTAGACCGGTACGGACTACAGTGTGTAGCCACGGTCTTAGGGTTTCCTGGTACTAGCAGTTTGTCGAGAGGTGAGCTGGTTACCTGTGTGCTCGGTGGGGTGCGAGGGGCTTCGGGTGGAGCGGGAGCTGGGGCACCTTCTGCCCAGCCACCTTTCCACTCGACTCCTACCATGGCGCCCCCTCGGGCTCCGGAGCCGGGTACGTTCCCGCAGGCCGATGCCCGCTGGCGGTTGGGTATACCTCTAGGTGATTCACGGGGTGGGTCCCCAATAGTAGCACCCCCTCCTCAGGGTTTGTCTGCCGAGATGTTGTTTCAGCTTTAGCTCGCCAAACTTCAGCAGCAGGAGCGAATGGCTAAGATTCAGGCTGAGGAGAGAAAGGCCATACATGAGGCTGAGCTTCAGGTTGAGGCTAAGAAGTACTGTGCAGACAGAGATCTTGAGAAGTCTCGGGTGGAGTCGACAGGGCAGCGTCTCGGTTCTGGGAATCGAGGTCTTGATCAGTCTTTATCGCACCTGCTCAAGTTAGTCCCTGTATTTGATGAGTCGGGTGTCACCGAGTTTTTTTTGCGTTTTGAGAAGAAGTGCCGGGAGCACCAGTGGCCCGAGGTTAAGTGGGCAGCCCTTGTTTCCTCTAGATTGGTTGGCAAAGGACTCAAGGCATATGATGCGTTGCCCTTAGAGTCTTGCATCGATTATGAGGTATTGAAGGAGGCTGTCCTGCGGGCATATGAGTTACAACCAGAGACTTATAGGTTGAAGTTCCGGGGTGTTATGAAGGGTCGTGAGTGCACCTTTCTTGAACATGCCCGGGAACTGTCTGACGCTTTTGGGGAATTTGCTGAGATCGGAGAAGGCAACGACGTTTGATGAGATAAAACAGTTGATGCTTCTCGAGCAGTTCTTTAAGTGTACGGGCAGCGACCTGACGTTGAACCTCAAAGAGAAAAATCCTAAAACTCTACAAGAGGCAGCTGAGATGGCTGACCTGAGAATGTCACTGATTCGTAGGTGCGGGTCTGCACAACGGAACGATGCTGGTAACAAGGGGCGCAACACTCCACCCCCCCGAGTCAGTGATACACCATATAACCATAACATCAAGAGCAATGATTTTAAGTCTGACCATAAACCTAATACCGTCCCGTTTAAGAAGGTTCAGGGCCCTTCCCCACCTCAAGGGAAGCCCAAGGGGGAGTTAGAGTGTTTTCATTGTCATGAGAAGGGGCATTTTGCACGATCCTGTCCTAGCAAGCTACCTACAGCAGTCGTGTCTTTGGCTCGCAACATTGGAGTGTCTTTGAAATCGTCTGCGTTTGCCCGGGGTAAATGTTCAGAGGCTGGAGCACTGCCAGTGAAGAAGTATCCGGAAGGCTTGACACCTGTCCGGGATACTTTTTGTGACCATAGAGGGCGCGGCTGCGTGAGTTGGGCTGATTGTAAGCATGGACTAGAATTTTTGCGTGATACGGGTGCTTCCTTGACATTGATGAAAAACTTTACAGGCAAACCTATAAACGCGGCACGGGTAGTTGTGGTGCAGGGTATCAATGCTACAAAGTCATACCCGTTGGTCCGAGTGGAGCTGGAGGTAGAAGGTGTGACACGAGAGTTGGATGTCGGAATCGTGGAGAAACTGCCAGTAGAGGGCGTCGACCTTCTTCTCGGCAACGACTTTGCGGTACCTGCTTCTGAGGTTCCACCCTTAGTCGGTGCCGAGAGGGCGGCCGACGTGAGTAGGGAGGGGCAGGAGTTGGTCGAGAGGTGTCAACGACAGCAGAGGGCGTGTGTTGTCACCCGATCTCGTGCATCCAAAGTGTCACAGCCTATTCCTCAGTCTCTAGACCAGCGGAGGAACGGTCGGAAGGAGCAAGCTAAAGTTGGGAGTTTTGTGAGTTTTGCTCCAGCGGCTCTCCTTAGCGGCTTAGTACTTGACCCAGAGGTGAGCTCCGGAGTGGCCCCAGAACCTGTCACCCGTAGTGACATGGTTGGGCGTGATGGCACTCCGCGACTTAGTAGTTCCCAGGTGGAGGAGAGTTGTGGGAACGGGGCTATCAAACACGAGGACGGGGAAACATGTCATGTGAACCTGTTGGAGGAGTTTGTGAGGCAACCACCTGAGCAGCCTACTGTCCCTGCGTTGGTCTGCAGCGGCCAAGGTGGAGAAGGAGAGGGCACAGGTGGAGGGCACAGGTGGAGGAGAGTAGGGATTGTCATGTCTCGGCGGAGCAGTATGCGGGGGACACGAGTCTGGTGGCTATGGAAGCGCTAGAGCACCTGCCTGAGCAGCAGTGTGCAGCGCTCCAGCACCAGCTCGGTTCATACCCCACTGGTCGTGCCGAGCACCCGAGCCTCACAACTCAGGCAGTGCAAGATGTTCCGCGGGCAGGTCACTTGAATGTTGGTATACCGTTAGCCTCGTTGTTTCGGTGGTTCAAGGTGGGCGACAAGGCTTTGACATGGATGTCAGGTCAGGGTCGACCCATGGCTGCCAAGGATGGTGGTCAGAAGGAGGACATTGAGCAGATTGGTGAGGTTGGCTGTGGAGTGGATGTGCCCGGTCGTCGCATAGCCTCCCAATGCTGCTCTAGTCGAATGCAACAGCCCTACCATAGACCGACTGTATCTGGCCATGTCGCTAAAAGCGGTGATGCTGCGCAGGCAGATGTAGTCGTAAGGAATGCGGGGGTGCGCATGTACGGTATCAGCGGGGAAGCCTTAGCAATAATGAACTATGGGAGTGACTGCACAGGTGGTACTGATTGTCCCCCTCATGATCTGGCTGTTCTAGGGACGAAGGTGGAGAAGGAGGGAGACTACAGGTTAGAAGCTGCGGTCTCGGCTGGGTTGTGGGAGGGCACTAGGCATGTTGTTCTGCGAGATAAGTTGTTTACTAGGCTATGGCAGTACATTCGCATGTTTGTTCATTCTCCAGGCCTGATGTACGGGGTAGAATCCGACATGGAGGCTGGAGGCAGTGCCAGGCAGTTGTTTACAAGGCTATGGTAGTACATCCGCATGTTTGTTCATTCTCCAGGCCTGATGTACGGGGTAGAATCCGACATGGAGGCTGGAGACAGTGCCAGGCAGTTGTTTACTAGGCTATGGCAGTACATTCGCATGTTTGTTCATTCTCCAGGCCTGATGTACGGGGTAGAATCCGACATAGAGGCTGGGGACAGTGCAAGGTTCGAATTGGCTCCCTACTGTATAAATCCTGCTCGACAGCCTGTGGTGCAAGCAGAGCTGGATTACGTGTTGACGAAGGGTCTGAGGGATAAGGAATGTCATGAGTGGTTGTTGCCTGTAACTTTGCAACCTGTGTTAAGTGGCAAGATCAGTGTGTGTGTTGAGTGCAAGAGTGTGTGTGCATTATCCCTGACAGACGCCTATACCTTATCGAGAGTTGACGGCACCATAGACCGCTTCGGGGCTGCATCGCTTATCACAAAGGTAGAACTAGTGAAAGGTTATTGGCAGGTCCCGTTTCCGTAAAGAGCGAAGAGAAGTGCCAGTCTTGTGATGAACTGGGCAGTTTATCAGTGCCAGGTGTGGTTTTGGTGCCAGAACACAAGTTGGATGTGTGGCATGCTAAGGGCACTGATAATGTTTTGGCTGATTGTTTGTCACGGGAGGGTTTGTTTGCAGGAGAACCCTCGCCGTTCAGTCAGTGTATGTTGAGAGTGGAGAAAAACTAGGCTTGCCCCTGTAGAGCAGCCGTCAAAAACAACATTAAAATTAAATACAAAAAATCACATAAAAACTCTTTCTTTTTGATAGTTAATTGTAAGTTGCCAATTACAGCTAATGTCCTAAGTTGAACCTGTCTTTCACTTAGGAGGCTGGGCTCTGTGAAGCTCGCTCTGGAAGCATAGCAGGCTAAATTATACTATTATGTTTGGGAGGGGTTATAAGATTTTATTTATGTTAAAATGTTGTTTTATGTAAGAACGGAGCTTTGCATTTCATTTCTGGTGGAGTGGCTATGTGTGACGGGACTTGTCGGCATTCTGCCTTGTCAGATATTGTGCTCGCCTAATGTTGAGCGTCCTATATCTTGGGCGGGGTGTGACGCCTACCAGCTTTGGCAGAATTGCCTCCCGGTAGCCACTAGCGCTCGCCAGGGACATTGAAATGGGCTACAGTTATTAGACAATGTTGTTCTTTCTTTCCAAGCAATCGTATTGTTACAGACAGTCCAGTGGCGGTCTTTATTTTCGTCTGTGACAACAGGAAGTATTTTATATCATTAATAGAATATAAGATGCATTGTAGTGTTGAGTTAAGGAGAGAGAGAGAGAGCGGGCAGCGCGGGGATAGTGAGTGTTGCCTCTCTCCTCCTCCCGGAGGAGTTTTTCCCTCCCTCGCGCGGGCTTTTCCACGCCCTTGATTGGCTGGTGGCTCCTGGCGCATCCTAGGGGCATGCTGCCTCGTGACGTATCGGCTCGTGATTGGCCGACCAGCGCGCCTTTGCGGGCTCCTGTGTAACTAACCTCCTACACGAGGGTTCACAGGAGCTGCCTTCCTCAGGACAGGCTTGGCGTGCATGTATCTAACATCCCTTGCTTACTCTCCCCCGATCACCCCCTTTAGAAACTGTCTCTCTCTCTGAACTTCTTCCTTGTCCATTGCTTCTCTCCTTTATTCAATTACTTATCCCCTTGGGTTCTGCATACGGTTTCCATAGCCGGCCCATTGTATTACATGCGCCATCCTCTGAGAGATTTACATGTACTTAGAATAGGTTTGAGGGTTCTTAGTTAGTAGAGGTTAAGAACTCGGTGTGTGTCTCCATTATTGATTTAGTGCTCTGCTGGGTTATTTAATGCTAGACTGGGATAAGGCTTCTGTTGTCGTTGTTAGCGATGTGTGTACGGTTCGCTTATACCTACACGACTTCGATGGTTTCTGTGGAAGCCTAGGTTGTCCTTTTGGTTGTGCCTTTTGCGAGTGCAGCATCGTGTTGTAAGAGGGCATTAGCCTTTACCTTATAAACACAGTGCTGCCTCTTTGCTTGACTTTTGAGGGATCGCCAGGGTAGAGCCAGATACTTGAGATCTGGGTTTACCAAGAGAGCATCCCCGTCATTAACGTAACTTTAGTCATACCGCCTCAAGGACAACGCTAGGCTCTGAGCCAGTCTTGCTCAGCCACAGTTTCCTAACCTTGATATCCCAGCTACACTTTATTCACCTAGCAGACACTAGTTAGGATATGAGCTCTTTTGGTATGTATGCATTATTATTCACAAGCATTTATTAGTCTAGGTTGTTGCTGAGCCGCACAACCATAGTAGGCTGTTTCGTTAATAAGGAAGTACTTCTTTTTTGTGTCGAGCATTACTACCGTTGCGCATTTATAGTATTCTCGTGTCAGTTAACATTATATGTCCTATCTTTTTGTTTATTCCATTTACATGTGTGGTGTCCTGCCTCCTGCATTTATATAATCTAAGATACGAGCATCTTATGAGCATCAGACATTCTTCAGAAGTTTCCAGGTCTATGCTGTAGGACTATACTTCACTTTCTTTCAGATAGGAGTGAAGAGTTTATTGTTGTTTAGAGTAACTGTATTAAAGCATCTTTTTATTGAATTAAATCTTGCAGTGATTTAATTGATCTTTCCCTAGATTATTATTTATGCATTTTAACGTAACTTGCATCCTGTGTGTTATCAGGCTATACCAGTGTGGATTAGCCTGAAGTAGAGTACATTTATGCCCAGTTAAGGATACCCCGTTATCACAGATTAACTCGGAAGGGTATAGGTGTTTTGTTCGCCGGCATATAAGTTCAAGGGTTTGGATCTAGCATACCGTTGTTGCATAGTGCCCTATTACTAGTCCAATCTTTAAGTGCCCTTGTTTTATTCGTAGCCCCGGTCGTAACATTACAATAAGCACAAATCAAAGTAGGTTTGGATGTGTTTGGAGTTTTATTTGGTTCAGTCTCACCAGATACAGTGCTCCCAGAAGTAACCTTAGTAGATGGCTGGGAGCCACCAGAACCATTCCCATCACCTGTTACACGAGTTCCAACACCACCTCGTAAACTGCCGCTAGAGACACTAGTACTCCTAGACGAGTCAGTCCCCTTCTGCTTTTGCCTGAAAAAAGTCACCATGAGTCAACCTGTAATTTTCAGCCAAAGTGGCTGCCTTGTTTACATTAGTAACTTCTCTCTCTTGTAGATACAATTTCAAGGAATATGGAACTTTGCGGAGAATTTCTTCTAACACATCCAGCTGACAGAGTTGTTCAAAAGTAGTTACTTTACTGGCCCTCAACCAAGCATTAAAGTGCCTTTCCTTTTCTTTGACAAACTCCAGATAGGTTTGTTTCTCTTCCTTCTTTAGATTACGGAAATTGTGTCTATAAGTTTCAGGAACCTGATCATAAGCCTCCAAGATAGTCTTTTTTAGATCATCAAAAGGTATGCTATCACTAGGGAGATTAGCGTAAATCAACTTTGCTTTACCTATGAAAGCGGTTTGGGAAAACAAACTCCACTGGTCTTTTGGCCTTTTAAGCTGCTTTGCAACACGCTCAAAGAGATTTGAAGAAATTCTCAACATCTGTTTCATCAAATTTTGGCATAAATTTTAATTGATTTCCTAGATCAGAATGATTTCTTTGCATTCACTTCTGTCTTTCACACTTTCTTCACTCTTCAGTCTCAATACTTCAAGTTCATGTAATCTCTCTTGTTCTTTTGAGCATTTTCTTGGGCTTTCATCCCTCTTTCATGCTCTCTCTGTCTGTCTTCATGTTCTCTTTCATACTCTCTCTGTCTTTCTGCATTCTCTCTTTCATACTCCCTCTGTCTTGCTGCCTCCTCTAATTCCATCTTTTTAATCATAAGCAATGATGCGCTACCTCCATCACCAGTGCACAAACTATAGGCTTCACGTGGTAGCAACTCATCAATTACCAATTTATCGATCACATGCTTCTTTACCTCAGCCTTAGACATACTGGATTTGTGAGCAACTCCATATTTGACGGCTAATGCAATCCAGTCAGTTTTCTTTATCTGGGAAACAGTCAAGGTACTCATAGAAGGTTTTTCAACAAACTCATCGAAATTAAACTCCATATTGAAATATAAACAGAGCAACCAGTCTTAGAAGAGATTTTCAAGAGTGCACAAAACAAAGAAAATGATTCACACCAAAACAGGACACACAAAATCATAAGTATTCATAGTTGACCACTAATAAAACAATTAACTGTTGTATAAGAGCAAAAAGGTAATCTCGGACAGGCCCCCATATAATGTTAGGGACTAGGGTTCAAACCCACAACACCATAAATAAATGATTAACTCCAATGAAAAGGCAACACTACTTATCACCGTGGAATTATAAGAATGGAAGTTAACCACCCAAAACTAGACTGCAAGGTTATTATCCTGCAGCGAAACCCTATTATGATATTACCCTATTGCTATACAACAAGTCAATCAGAATCATATAATTGACATTAAGTTTACTTTAAATGTCAGTAGAATAATTTATCCTTTCGTAAATCCTTTAGGATTTGTATGTGTGGTAAACTATCAATGGAAGTTAAATATTACTAAGCTATAATGAATCAAATCAAATCAATCTAAATGAAAACTACTCTATATCTAAATTGAATTCAATCTGAAACAAGCTAATTTATATCCAAAGGTCTCACATAATAAATGTATATATAGGGTAAGGTTATCTATCTATCTATTGCCTGACGCCGCGATCCCCGAAGGGGTGGCCACGAACGAACCGCCCCCATGCACCTCTGTCCCCAGTCAGTCGACGCCCCTCCCCCCAACCAGCACCGCCTTCGTTCATGTAGTTCCTCACTACATCCTTCCACCTCATATTCGGTCTACCTCTCCCCCTCTGTCCCTCCACCTCGCTCTCGTACACCCTCTTAGTCATTCTCTCGCTTTCCATACGTTCCATATGGCCGAACCATCTCAAGTTGTTCCTTTTCACACTTTCCAGCACATCTACCTCCACACCACACCTCCTTCTTACTTCCTCATTAGTCTGTCTATCCCTCCATGTAACTCCGCACGCACTCCTTAAGTAATTCATTTCCACTGCTCTCACTCTTGGTCTGAGTCTCTCAACCAACGTCCATGCTTCGCTTCCGTAAGTCAGTGTCGGGATTACCACACTGTCATGCAAGGACTTCTTCACTTCCATACTGACCACCCTATTTCTTGTTACTGCTTTTAGCGTTCCTACAACCCTCTTTAGGTAAGGTTATAAGGGTTAATATTAGCCAGGAATTAACTCACCAATAGTACCACGTGGCAATGAGGCAAGGGAGAACGTTTTACCCAATATGGCGGTGGACAATGGGGAACGAGACTTCGGTCCCAAGACACGAGTCAAGTTAAAGAAAGAATAAATGATTACATGGGAATGGACATGATTATTATAATTTATGCTTATCTATCAGTCAGTCATGATGTCGATGAGAGCGTCGTGATGGTGTAGCTGTGTGTATTGTGATTAGAGGCACAAAAGCACGATCAACTGAGGGCGGAAAATTAGATGTTAGCTGGTTGGTGTTCGTGAAGGCTCTGGCGTACCTCAAAAGCACACCTTGCTGCCTGGGCAAACCGCCAGGAGCCCAAATTATCGTACCGCATTTAGGTTGCTCTATACGATAAATTATATTAATATATACGATAAATTCATATATACTACATAAGACCATGGCAATATTGCTTAATAGCATATTAGGCCTTTTATAACTTAACTTATTTACAATCTTATAATATACGATCTACTCGTCCTACGTCGTAATGTAGGAGAGATCGTGACGTCACAGAGACATACAAGATCACAAAAGAGTCATATTCTATCGTATTTATACGATACACTCCCCCCACAAAAAAGACCTGAACCCCACCTTAAACCTAAAGTTGCCCAGAGGCTATCTTCTGACGCCACAAGTCGACGGCGCCAGCAGCAGCGCGTCTGGGACGCGTCCCGGTCCGAGAATGATCACCATCAGTAAGAGGCGAGTCATTCCTTTGAGAATCCTCGGACCCAGCAATAACAGGTGGAGCCTCAGATTGCAATGCGGAATTGAGCTCCAAAGCGTACAAACGTGCGATAGGACGAACAGTAGTTCCAGTGGCTGTCTTTAATAGCGCCACCCGATCTACAGAGTCTGCCCCCTTTTATACCTCCAATACGCGGCCTGATTTCCAGTATAAACGAGGACTATCTTCTTTAATTAAAACAACGTCACCAACTGTAGGGGCCGTTGGTCTACCAGAGGGAGCAACACTCCTTTCCCTCAATGCTAGCAGATATTCACTAATCCACCGTTTCCTAAAATCCTCGATTATCCTGGATATATACTGGTATCTCTTAGACACCGCTACCTCAGAGTACAACGAGGGATCCTCTAACTCTACTATGGACTGAAAATCAGATGGAAACGCAGTCAATGGTGTTCCATATAGCAAGTGAGCTGGCGTTAACGGTAGTGGTTCTTGCAGGTCGGTGTACACATATGTAAGCGGGCGATCATTCACGACTGCCTCTATCTCTGTGAGGACTGTCGTCAACTCACTCTTCTTTAATAGAGCACGTCCTACAACCGCTCTGAGTCCTGACTTTACTATGCCGACACATCGTTCCCACATGCCACCAAACCAAGGTGCCTTAACTGGAATGAACCTCCATTCGCACTTCTTCTCTCCCAAAAAAGTGATGATAGTAGGATCACTACTCATATCCTTTAGATATTTTGATGCTTGGACATAAGTGGGAGCATTGTCGCTAAGAATGAGTTGAGGGAATGAACGACGGGCACAAAACCGTCTGAACGCCAGCATAAATTCTTCGCTAGACATATTATCACATAGTTCTAGGTGTACCGCTCGAGATGTTGCACAGGTAAACAATAATATATAAACCTTATCACTCTCCCTCGTCTTCAATGCCCCTGTGTAATCTAATCCTACCGCTTGGAAAGGTTCTACGTGCTTTACACGGCATTCAGGTAGAGGTGGAGCTGGTCCAGTTGCATATGGTTTACCCTTTAGTCTCTGGCATATTACACACTTTCTCACTACGCGTCGAGCTACTTGTCGAACTCTGGGTATCCACCATGTGAGACGTAAATTTGATATAATATGACATACCCCGTAGTGTTTTACTTCCCTATGTGCACGTATGATCAATAGATCAGTAACGTGATGTCTTGTTGGCATAAGTATAGGTCGGTTTGTGCCGTCTGGTACACCCGACCACTTCAGGCGACCCTCACACCTGATGAGGCCATTGTCTAGGTGCAACCTTAGTTGACGCACTATATTAGGCATTAATGTCTTATTCGAGCTTTTCAAGGATTCTAATTCATTGGAAAAGGTTTCTACTTGAACCCATTTGATCAAAGTTACTTCAGCTGCTTTAAATTCACGAGCATCAATGTTGTGACCCCTGTTGCAGAGTTGGCCCGTTACTTTAAGCTTGAGATTGGATACATATCGCAATACCCAAGCTACAACTCTGACTAGTTTATTATTGTCACCGAATCTTGCCCACTTTATGATAGGACCCGGTGGCTCATTTGGTTGGGCTGTAACTGCCACTGTTTCCAGTGGCAGAAGTCCCTCACCAACAGCATGCCATATCGTCCATTCACTTTCATGGAGCAGCCACTTTGGACCATGCCACCACAACTCGGACTTCATTAACTGGCTAGCCGTTACATCCCTAGTTATGAGATCACTAGGGTTTTCCTTTGTATTTACATAATGATAAGCAACGTCTGGCAAAAGGGCTCTAATCTCATCTACCCTATTCCGCACATAAAACTGGCAGAGACTTCTTGCTATGTATCCAGTTGAGTGCGACCTGACTATCGCACCATACATGAACGATTTCAATATGTAATTCGCTCTCGTATGCTGCGCGTACATGTTGCACCAGACATGCTAATAGCAGCATGGCAGTCAATTCCATTTTAGGGATAGTTACCTTTTTAACCGGGGCTACCTTGGCCCGGGCTGTAACTAAATGTGCCCCAAATGAAGTAACAACATATATGCCGTGGCGCTAGCATCGCAAAACGTGTGTAACGTAACATCACCGAACGCCGCCACTTTACGAGGTATAGGTTTAGTACATAGGATGGCATATTCATTCAACAACCATGTCCCTTGGTCATTCAGGTCCTCGGGCAAACTGTCATCCCATCCTATCTTACGTCTCCAAACTTCCTGCATTAGAATCCTAGCTCTTATGGTAACAGGTAATGCTAGACCCAAAGGATCAAAAAATTGCGCAACTTTGCTCAACAGACTTCTTTTTGTGTGCGCTCCTGTCTGCTGAGCAAAAGACCTTGTTTGAAAAGTTAGTATGTCATGTTTAGGTTGCCAGATCATCCCCAAATTTCTGGACATTTCCTGGTTAAGAGATGCCGTACCATCCACTTGTATTAAACTCTGAAGATCTTCACTATTAGTAACCCACTCGCGGAGAAATAGATGTGCATCCGCAAACAATCTGCGTGCTTGCCAGTATGCATACAACAAATCATCTTGACTATCGCTAGTACCCTGCAAATTGTCAATGTATAATCCGCGAGATAGTTTACTTGTGTCCTCATGAGTGTCAGCTAGATGTTTTCTGATTGTGGCATTTAACAAAAACTGCGAGCAAGTGGCCCCAAAGAGTACAACCCGAAAACGGTATATTATGATGGGACTTTCAGAGTCGCTAATGTCGCCGAACCAAAGAAAGCGGGTAACATCTCTATCTTCCTCCTTTAGCTTGACCATCAAGAATGCTTTCTCGATGTCACTGGTATAGGCGCACTTCCCCAGCCTAAACCGCAATAGATGTTGGGACAGGTCCGACACCATGGACGGACCTGTCAACAGGCAGTCATTTAGACTGGGTTGTTGTCCTTGGTGGGCAGAACAGTCATACACCACCCGTATTGGTGTGGTGACGCTGTCTTTCTTTACCCCATGATGGGCCAGATAGTGAACCCTACCCTTCTTACATGGTTCCCTGACATCGACTCTCTCTATAAAGCCCCTATCCTCATAACTCCGAAATACATCGTTATACGCCTGGCGCGTGCTCGGTTCGTTAGACAATTTCCGCTGCAATGCGCGCAAGCGACCTAATGCCAAACCATAGTTGGTAGGCAGGCTTATCTCACTGTTCTTCCAGGGTAAACTAACTTTATATTGCTTGTCTGAGGCACAGTAGCACACAGACTCATCAAACCTTTGTAGCGCAACTTCCGAGTCATAATCAGTCTCCATAGGATTAATGCCTATGTGATCCAATCTCCACAGTCGTTCCAGGTCGAACTCGGCAGCCATCTTAGGGTCACTAGGTTGGGAATCCTCCCTTCCCAACTCCTCTGCCGCAGTTACATTGACTCTATATATCGAGACCGTGTCGACCAGGACCTTTGACTGTGTAGTATGCACCTTTCCGCTCATGCAGTATCCAAATTTAGTGGGGATTAAAATTACACCACACATCTTTTTAAATCTAGGGTATACTACTTCATAATAATGATCCACACCAAGTAGAACATGCACCTCACTCTGATTTCCCATGGGATCTGACAAGTTAACCCCCTTGCTACGTAATGCGTGTTCCACCTTCTTCACACCCACAGATACATATTCTGGTAGGGTGTCTACTACGATACAAGTCATAAAGTACCGGTTTTTACGATAGAAATATGAAATCTCCGCTATCTCGTAGTCTTGTTTATCAGTAACCCCTGTGAAGCCCTGTAATCGAAGAGTCTCAGCCCCTACGATTCGGTGCTTCAATCCCACTAGTACGGACCTCTTTATAAAGGAACGTTGAGACCCTTGATCTAGAAGTACCCGACAAACTTTGTTAATGTCATTACCTTCCATCGGAATCTGTATTGTGGGCAATATAGTGGTGTCTTGCGTGCTACCTAGTGCCACAGTTGTAGTACCCTCATTTTTGACGTCTTTGACTTTATCTGCAGTAGGACACAACTTATCAAAGTGATGTCCTTTGCAGTGCCGACAGGGCCTTAAGTATGTAGCAGTACATTGTCCCTGCTTACCATGTTCTTTTCTTAGACAACCTACACATAGCTTCAATCTTTTCGCCTGTGCTAGTTTTGTCTCATTCGTTGGGTATTTTATGCAGAAACTCCATTTATGTTTGTTGTTACATAGCTTACATAGAATCTGAGCAGGTTTCTTATACGCACCCTCTTTCTTTACTTTAGTCCCCACTGTCATGCTTACTGTTCCCCTCTTCTCCACATTCTCACTCCCTCCCGACTCATACATTCTCCCTTTGTTCAACTGTAGATTATTGATCTCCTTGCTGAACTGAGTTTTGAACTCCCCCAGCTCAAATGATCTTATCTTATCAAGTATTGCCATAGGAAGCTTCTGACGCAAGATAATGACTATCATTTCCTGCGTGGTAAGCCCTAGGGTATCTAGCGATCAAGTATGGCACTCCATATTTGCCCTGAAGTTTGTCAACTCATCAACCTTATACTGTGGTTCTGCGAGCCCCAACAAGGCAACGACATGGGCCATCTTCAACTGCTCTCTATCCCCGTATGTGGACTCTAATAAGTGTACCGCTTCAAGATAACTACCACCTACTACTGCAAAACCCTCTATTAAATGTAAGGCCTCTCCTTCCATTTGTCCCTTCAGATAGTGAAACTTGCGGACATTATCCAAAGAGGATTCATGAACCGTAGATCGAAATACGTCCCAGAAAGCTAACCACTCGGTTAACTTGCCCCCAAATGTAGGAAGATTGAGCTTTGGGAGGTGTACAGTATGTTTTGGGTCAGCCCTTCTATGGGCCTCATTATCGCCTCCCTTCTTACTTGCGACAGCACGCTGTAATAGGCGCTTCGCTCTAAAGACAGGTTCGTCATAGAGGGCGCGATTATCACACTCTGTAACTATCTCTTCCTCCTCTATCATTTCAGCCACAATCACCTCACTCAGAGCCGTAATACGACCGTGGGTAGCCTGGACGTTATCTAATCTAGCCTCCAATTCCTCTAGTTCAGCAGTAGTGATGAAAGTGTTTAAGTCCACAATTAACCTATTTATTACTCCCCGAAGTCCCGCCCTTTGATTTTTAGGGGCTTTGTTCAGCACCCCACTAGACGGTGTCTCTTTATCGTTTTTATCCATTTTGCTTGCGAGCCTATAGGCTATGTATCTAAATATTACGTTACAAAGACAACGGCCAAATAATAGTCTAATTAAGAGACGCCAAACGGCGGACTTCTATGTTATGGAGAAAAAATAGTACACTAAATAGCAATACCTCCTAATGGATCATATTGAACAAGAAAAAATGTTAGGTCAGGTCATATGTCACAGGAAGTCTGAAACGGAAAAGAAAATTATTGGGGAAAGATGATGGGTGGGAAGCAGGACTTAGGCAGGCGCAATGACACAACCCCGGCGTCCCTCTCTAGCCAACGCTTCGTTAGCCCTACAATCTTGTCATACAGGACTTGATTGGTGTCTAAGTCGAGGTGGACACCATCCTGGTCGAGGTCTCGGATGCTGAGTGTGATAGAAACAAAGCGGTGCTTCGTTTCTATTAACCGACACCTCAGGGCGCGGTTAACAGAATTTTTTATAGCCTGATAATCCGCCGCTGAGAACCCTCGGACTCTCGTCCGGCTCTCAATTTCCACGATCTTGCAGCTCCCTCCGGACTCACGCTCCAGATCCAGCGCCACCTCTTTAATTGCGTCAGCTAACTCGCGGGGTACTGTACCGGGGCGTATATCATTGCCGCCTATAAACAAAAAGATCATATGCGGCCTAAACCGAACCACTTGCCCCCACTGGGGGGAGGCTTTCAGGGTGTCAACGGTTGCTCCCGGTACCCCGAAGTAGGTCAGCCGGAAAGTTCTTTCCCCCTCTGACGCCCGATACGACTCAGTACCCCGTCAGCTGCCCTTAGCCTAGTTGCATATGAATGCCCTACTATGGCTATTCGCTGAGGTACCGGCGCCTGAGGTACAGGGAGATAGCCAAGCCCCACCCCTCCGGGGTCCTTGCTCCTGCATCCCTGGGCAAATCCCTTGCTCATTGCCTAAGAATCCCTTACTGGTAACTAACTCCCGGGTCTGGGCACCAATGTGGTAAACTATCAATGGAAGTTAAATATTACTAAGCTATAATGAATCAAATCAAATCAATCTAAATGAAAACTACTCTATATCTAAATTGAATTCAATCTGAAACAAGCTAATTTATATCCAAAGGTCTCACATAATAAATGTATATATAGGGTAAGGTTATAAGGGTTAATATTAGCCAGGAATTAACTCACCAATAGTTCCACGTGGCAATGAGGCAAGGGAGAACGTTTTACCCAATATGGCGGTGGACAATGGGGAACGAGATTTCGGTCCCAAGACACGAGTCAAGTTAAAGAAAGAATAAATGATTACATGGGAATGGACATGATTATTATAATTTATGCTTATCTATCAGTCAGTCATGATGTCGATGAGAGCGTCGTGATGGTGTAGCTGTGTGTATTGCTGTATGTGTATTGTGATTAGAGGCACAAAAGCACGATCAACTGAGGGCGGAAAATTAGATGTTAACTGGTTGGTGTTCGTGAAGGCTCTGGCGTACCTCAAAAGCACACCTTGCTGCCTTGGCAAACCGCCAGGAGCCCAAATTATCGTACCGCATTTAGGTTGCTCTATACGATAAATTATATTAATATATACGATAAATTCATATATACTACATAAGACCATGGCAATATTGCTTAATAGCATATTAGGCCTTTTATAACTTAACTTATTTACAATCTTATAATATACGATCTACTCGTCCTACGTCATAATGTAGGAGAGATCGTGACGTCACAGAGACATACAAGATCACAAAAGAGTCATATTCTATCGTATTTATACGATAGTATGTAAGGAACCACAAAACTATCTAAGATATTTAAATCTTTAAGTTAATTTGAAAGTGAAAGATAGTAGGCTACATATAAATAAATAAGGTAGGTATGGATGAAAAGATAATTTAAAAGTATGGATATTATTTACATATAAATTACACTTTATACATCTATCCTTACATTCACACAATACAACATAATCATACAATACAAAATAATAATACTTATCTATAGAGAGATAGTTATACAAGGCAGGACAAACTCTCAGGATGACCCATGGTGAGGTCTTGGCGAAGCAGAGGCGTGAGGAGAACTGACGTTTCTCAAATCCTATATTCTATCGAGTCCTTGCATGGTCAGTAAAGTTATCTTACTGGACTAAAATACAACTACTCGCTCTCCAATCAAACAACTTAACTCAACTAATAATTATATAGAATACTTCATTAAAATATATGAATGAAGAGTAAAACATTAAATCACGAATTATATAAGGACTAATCATACGTCTGCCAGAGAGATGCTTAAACAAGGTAAGAGGGGGGAACGTGTGCGCTTGGCGCCACAATCTGCCGGCTTTTATGGCCTGCGGCAAAAGATGTCTGGCAAGTAGGCTTCAGTACACTCTGAACACAAAGTATGTTCCCCGAAGTTAGTTTACTTCCTAAAGGCCTTCCTATGTACAAATAAATAGTCACATATACCCACTAATAATTAGTTAACTCTATCCCACCAGCAATTAGTTTAATTAAGGCAATACATAACACAAAAGATAACGTATGTACAAAACAAAGAAAATAATTAAGATCCACGACGTACCGGTATATGATTGTCCGATCGATCGTTCACTGTCACTGCTCGCTAGTTTGCCCAATATTATATTATTTCAATGCCTAGTCAAGTAGAAATTACAGCAAAGACGCATTGAAAGTTATTTAAGTACACACAATATAAGGTGCTTAACAAATTGACGAATAAGCAACTAGTTTAACTATTCATTAATAAAATCACCAATAAACCTCTCCATTGTCGCGCCACATTGTTATCCTTTTTAGATTCATAGAACAAATACACTAACACAAGATGCCCCAAAGCACACCTTAAAAGCACCTGGTAGTTATAAACTGTCATAATTTAACTGCAAGACCACACCACGCATGTTAAGTACGGTATCTTAGAGTTACAATTCAAAGTTAAGTAAAGTTAAATAAGTTCAGGTAAACTGAACACCATTACCACTTTAGTAATATAAAAATAAAAATCTTATCTGTTACTGCCATGTCTGAACTATCTCCTCCATCGCCTCTTCTCACCCTCACGATCTCAGCCGAGTAAGGAATACAACTGATCTCTACACCCAGGTCTACCCCTTTAAATACCCATTCTATTTGATCTCCAGCGAATCACCAAGCCCCATTATCATGACGTGATGGAAAGTTCCGGTCTCGTCATGCCGGGTCCAATCCTATCACTCTTGTCCAGCCGGCGCCAGTCAGACAGCTCTCACCCCCACTTGTTTGACCCCTCCATAGGGCCGAAACCATCCAACAGCTCTCTATGTTCGAAAGGGGTCCTGGGGGTCATGGTGGGGTGATTGTAGAGGGCTCAATTCCGCCAACTAGGTAGTTTGGTAGTCCAGAGGGGGTCCTGGGGGTCATGGTGGGGTGATTGTAGAGGGCTCAATTCCGCCAGCTAGGTAGTTTGGTAGTTTATATTTTCAGACTGGTTGCTTATTCTGTCACAATATATATATACTGTATAAATTATATACTGCATTTATACACAGTGCAATCATATCCACTCTCTCTCTGTCTGTACTTCGAAAAACAACCATACATTGAACAATTATTTGGCAAGATTGTACACAATTAAGATATATTGGTTGTTATATCTTCAAATCAGTATCATATGACACACAAGTAAAATGATAAAACATCCATTTTGTTTCACCTCGTTTGTTCATATTCGAGGACTCAAAGTGAATGAACTGATTAAACTCCCACTGACATCTATCCCCTGAGTGTAGGGAACGTGACGTGGCGTGGTATGATACTGATTTGGGAATGTGAATGCCAAGATATTTTAATTGAATATACCTACATATGGATATAATATTTTAAGCACTATAATTACCCTTTTCATGCATTTGTTTAGGCCTTAAAGTTTAGGTTGACCTCCATTCGCTGTGAACACGAGGTTAGCTCTCTGTGATCAAACTACTATTAACACTATAAATCCAAAGCATTTTGGAAAATTTGGTATACATTATGTTGTGTTTAATTAGAGATAGGATATATTTTATATTCAGTATACTGTATACAGTATTAATCCCTTACATTCTTACCGAAAATGAACATCAAAATAGTCTAGATTCTCTTCTTATGTCTATGCCGACATTTTTGGCAGTGCATTGACTATGTTGTATGTATGTCAATATGAGTGTTTTGTGAAGGCAGTATTATCTATTAACTAAATTCACTATTCAGATGACTCCAGAGTGAGGTTACTTCTGGAGTGCCACGAGACTGTTGGATCATTGAGGAGAGACATGGAGATACTACAACAAAGTAAAGGTATTACAGCTTTTTTAGGTGTTAACAATAATTGAGTCTATATCCTGTGCCACATATGCACTTTTATTGGTGTATCAACTTAGAGCCTCAGCATCAAAACAAATAATGTTCTAATGGAGCATACTACCATTACCCTCTATTTCTAACTAAATATTTCCCTCATACTACAACTTTCAAGCTCTGCATGTTCAAATATTATGACTCCAATGTACAGAACCTTGAAGTTGTCTCTTTATTAATCATTACATTTCAAGGGATAACAGCTACAAGCAACCTTGTCATGTTTCTCTTTCTTACGATACAGTCCTAAATGAGTAATAGTGAGTGGGAGTTGCAGGGGCTGTTAAATATGTTTGAAAAAGTTTGTGAAAAACAGAATCTGAAGGTAAATACGGGGAAGAGTTAGGTTATGGTCTTTGAAAGGGGTGCAGTCACAGAGTGTGAGGTAAGGTTGAATGGTCAGGTTATGGAGAATGTAAGCTCATTTAAGTGTTTGGGCAGTGTGTTGAATAAAAATGGGAGTATGGAGGAAGAACTGCAGGAGAGGGTGCAACAGGTGAAGAGGGTTGTAGAAACGCTGAAAGCAATAACAAGAAATAGGGTGGTCAGCATGGAAGTAAAGAGGTCCTTGCATGATACTGGGGTAATCCAGACATTGACGTACAGGAGTGAAACATAGGTTGTTGGAGAGGCACAAATCAAGAGTGAGAGGGGTGGAAATTAGTTACTTGAGAAGTGAGTGCGGGGTTACATGGAGAAATAGAAATACGAATGAGGGAGTATGAGAGCAGTGTGGTGTGGATGTAGATGTGCTGGAAAGTGTAAAAAGGAACACCTTGAGATGTGTTTGGCCATGTGGAACGTATGGGAAGCAAGAGAATGACTAAGAGAGTGTACGAGAGTGAAATAGAAAGACACAGAGGGATAGGTAGACTGAGAGAGAGGTGGAAGGATGGAGTTAAGAAGTACAGGTATATGCCTGAAATCGAGGCTGGATGGGAGGAGGGGCGTCGACTAACTGGGGACAGAGATGCATGGGGGCGATTGTGGTCATCCCTTCGGGTATCACGGCATCCGGCATTAGATAGATTCTTCATCCAAATATTGTCTTTGTTATTCCTTCGCTCCTTTTCCCGTTTTTTCCTACATATGCGCTGTCCCTATTAATATTATTATAAGTGTAAATTAAATAAGATTACCTGTTATTAGTTTATGTTAATGAATATAATAATTTTCTTGTTGCCTTATATTCGTTTTTCTTTTCTTTACTGTACCACTTAGACCATAAATGACCCAATAAATTGACCCTAAGATAACAACCCCTTAACCCTAGTCTAGCGGGTCCTCTGTAGCCGTTTTGGGCCTTTTCAGGCCATTCTGACTGCTATATCAACCATCAGTATGAAAGGAACTGTATTGCGCCAAAAACTAGGTGGAAATCGCTACACAATGACACCACATACAGCTATGTAGCACTCGTGGAGCACTGACAGTGTTACCTCGAAGATGGAAGTTTAGCTGATTTTGCTACCTTGCTCACTTTTAGCGAACTATTGGTTACACTGTCATCCTCCCGCGCGGTGGGGGAACTGGAGTTAGTGTGGGCCGGGAGGCCACAGATGTCGGACGTATGGATCATTACTATCCCACCCATTTTCACTCGATTTCCACCCTTTTTTCACCCGTTTTTTGCCAGTTTTTTCAACTCAACTTATGTGGTGAGCCGCTTTTTAAGGGTTAAAGTGTCATGAACCTTCATGTATTGATTATTATTCACATGTATGGGGAGGATCCTCTCACACAGTACTTCTAGACAAAGTAGAAAAGAGAGCCTTTCATCTCATTAACTCATGTCCACTCACCAATCCTCTGCAATCTCTCTCCCTTCGCCGCAATGTTGCATCTCTCATTATTTTACCGCAATTACAATAATCAGTGTTCCTCAGATTTCTTTCTGTGTATACCACCTCCTCTACGTAGAGCACGTAGCACCCGTCCTGCAACACAATCCATCCCTACTCTGTGCAACTCTCCAACCCAAGAGTGAAATGATATTCCTAATATCTTCTTCTACTCAACAGCTGAGATCTGGAATTCTCTCCCTGAATCCATCTTTCCCTCATCCTATGACTTACATTGCTTCAAACTCTGTGTGTCCAAGCAGCATAGCTCGTACATTCCTTGATTTTGGCCCTGTCACTCTTTCAACTCTGGGGGAGGGTCTCGCCACAGGCAGTTTTGCCTTCCGGCCTTGCATCTAACTTCCCCTTTGTAGAACACCACTTCTCCTCCAGCAAACCTGATCTTCTTTTCACCGAAGTGTCTGAAGTAACTAACAGCAGTCCCTTTTCTATTTCCTCGTACTTTCTCTATCGTAATTTCCAAGCCAAAGGTGGATGTTTTGTATACGTACACAACAAACTTACTTGGTCTTGTGTTCCCAACTTAGATTCCTTTGAATTCTCAACTCCCACCCTCTGGTTCAAATGTTCCTGTTACAATCAAATTTAATATTTCTTTGCTGTTTATCTCTCTTCTAACTCTATTGTACCAACTTTCCCAATGTTTCCTATTATCTTTGTTCTAAAATGGAACACATCCTATTCCTATCACCTCTCCATGATTTCCCTTGCAATCACTTTTTGATTTCGTGGCTGGGGACATTCGGAGTGTGCAGAATGCATTACTGAGGTAATCTTCTCGGACATTGAGGCACCATTTCATTTCATTTCAGTCTAATGCAAAAAAATCTTGGTTTACTCACGGTTGTTCTACTGCTGTCTGTAATAAGGTGGATGCATTCAGACAGTACCGTCGCCTTCAAACTAAAGAATCTCTTTACTCTCTATGTTTCTTCCCGGAATGAAGTCAAATCGGTTCCTCGATTTATCAAAAACTTTTTTATCAATAACAAATGCTCTGAATTTTCTAACTCTACCTCTTCCCAGGCTTTTTGGCATCTAGCCTAAAACCTCTCCAACAATGTTAGTTCTAAGTCTTTCCCTCCACTTTTCCACTATGATGGCACCACTGTTCCTTTTTTCTCTGACAAATCTCAACTTTTCGCTCAAATATTTGCTAAAAACTTTACCTTGGATGATTCTGGTGTTATTCCTCCCTCTCCACACCTGTCTCTCTTACTTATGCCTAATATCATAATCTCTACTAAGAATGTACACTTTTCTGCTCTATCTGGGCTTAACCCTTAAAAAGCGGCTCACCACTTAAGTCGAGTTAAATAAAGCTGGACTATGTGGCGGCGCTCGACATAACTCGAGTGGCAATTTCAGCACGTAATGTGGCTGAGAGAGAGAGACAAGTGGTGGCAGGAGACTAGCGAGCGTATGACTGCTCCAGACCACCGCGGCGAACCTACTGACACAAATCTCAGCTCCCTCCTCCCTCTCTCACTCGCTACATACTCAATTATGTACCGAAAGTACCGAATTACCTGCTTTTTGCACTCGCGTTGCACGGTTATTGCAAGAAAACTATCCATCATACAAGGATCGTTATGGTGTCATTCGAAAGCTCTGTTTATGCCCTTTCAGGGATAGATACTTGTTTTACGTTCTGGGTCTTATTTAGGCATGAAAATGATCACGTAAACAGCCCTATTTTGGCTAAAAACACCCCGCTGGGCGGTACACATAAATAAACCGCATAGGCCGCTCGTAAGGTGTTAATACTAAGAAGGCGTATAAACCAAATGGCGTTCCTCCTGTTGTATTAAAAAACTGTTTCCGTGCCAACTCCCTTCCTAAGCAAGCTTTTCTGTCTCTGTGTTTCCTTTAGTGTCTTTCGCTTCTTGCTGGTAGTTTGCTCTTATTCAACTTGTCCCAAAGAACCCTCCAACTACCATCCAGTTGTTCTAATGTCTTACATCACTAAAGTGTTTTAATCTATTCTCAATTCAAAATTTCTTAAGCCTTTGTCTTCCCATAATCTACTTTCAGATCGCCATTATATGGTTTCCTTAAGGGCCGGTCTACTGATGATTTACTTTCTTATCTTAGTAACTCTTGGTCATTCTCCTTTCATGAAATTATTGAGACCTTTTCTATTGTGCTAGACATATCTAAAGCCTTCGATAGAGTCTGGCACAAATCCCTCATTTCTAAACTACTATCCTTCGATTATTATATTTCTATCTGTGCCTTTATCTCCAATTTCGTTTATGACCGTTCTATAGCTGTAGTTGTGGATGGTCATCGCTCATTTCCTTTACATATTAACTAAAGTTTTCCTCAGGGTTCTGTCTTATTTCCAGTTCTATTCATAATATTCATTAATGATATTCTCAAGTGTAGCTCTAGTCCTATTCACTCCTATGCCTATGATTCTATCTTACTTACTCAACTAGCTTTCCGGAGCGACTTTCCATGCAGTTACTTTCAGGGTCTTACCAAAGAGGGCTCTCCCCCTACCTCCTTGAGGGGTGTGAACACGTTGGCAATAATACTAAAATTCATATATTTTTAATGGAAATGTGTTTCACAAATTGATTTATTTTGTTAATATATTATATGTATCCTTACACATGCATGTTTTCTTTCTTAGCTTTAATTACTTACCTCTCTCTGTTGTACTCTCTCTAAGGAATCTATGTCCATTCTGTAATAAGGACACCAACATTGGACAGCATAATCCATATGGGGTATCACTAATGACAAGCAAAGTATTAAGATAACATCAGCAGTTCTGTTACACTCCTTGATGTGAACCCGAGAATCCTGTTTGTCTTGGTACGAATCCTTATACACGGGTTTCTAGGCTTCAAATCATTGCTAATAAACACACCCAAATCTTTCTCACAGTCTGAGTTTTCTATTTCCGTATTAGCTAGTTTATATTTTGCATTTGTATTCATCTTCCCTATCTTTAATACCTTGCATTTGTCAATGTTAAAATTCATATGCCATTTTACTGACTCTTCGTGTAAGGTATGTAGATTCCTTTGGAGGCTCTATGTTGCTATCTGAATCTCTTGTTCTCCCCATTTTGGTATCGTCTGCAAATTTAATTATCCTGCTAGTTATACCTAAATCAAGGTCATTTATGTATATAACAAATAACAGAGGGGCTAATACAGATCCTTGGGGGACACCACTTTTAGCTGCACCCTACAGAAGTGAAAGTGTTAATTGAGTAGCGCTAGGGCCATTCCTTGCTACAGGTTTCAAGCTGTATACAGTGTGTTGTGCCTCGGAGATATGATAGTACGCTTCTTCACTTAATGTGGCATATACTCTTTGTAAATGAGTGCACTAATTTTTGGTGGGACGTCGTGTAGTTGAAGGAGTAATAATTACTCCTTCAACTACACAAAATCGGAAATGGCTATCGCAATTATTGCGATATCCATTTCCGATTTAATAGACAAATAGCATTCCAAAACTGAGGAACATCCTATAATGATCGTGCAATTAAAGTGAAGAAGCTTACTCGTATTAAGAAAGGGATGGGAATAAAATAAAACATATATACTCAATAGGATTTGTGACGCCTCCCGGCGTTAGCAGAATGGTTGCGTGGGGCATTGCAGCTCGCTAGCGCTCGCCAGGATGGGGGGATGGGCTACAGTTGTCCTAGAATGATCTGCTTTATTTAATTAGTGTCGTGTTGCCACAGACAGTCTAGAAATGGTCTTTGTTTTGGTCTGTGACTGCGCCCTGTATTTTATATTCGCTATAATATAAATGTTGCTTGTGTGGGAGGCGAGCGAGAGAGGGTGAGGGAGTACACCTTGCAGCGGGGTGAGCTATGACGCCGCTCGCTTGGGCGCTGACGGCGTTGGCGGCCGGGTGGTCAATTAGTCCCTTCCCATCGCGGCCTCGTGTTCTTTACCAGCTCAGAGCTTGCCTGACACGCGTATCGCCTACACCCTTTGCAATTCTGTCCCCCATACTCGCCACTTTGCATACTATTTCTCTCTCTCGACTTCTCCTTTCTCATTCTCTAATCTTTATTAAACTCAACATCCCTTCTGGTTTCAGCATAGATGTTCACCGTCGGCCAGTCGTATTGTACGCGAAGCTCTCAGATATTTCCATGCATTAGATTAAGGAGGTATTATGCTTTATTGAGGTTAGAGAGACGGACTTTTCCGTATGTGTCCTCTCTCGGGAAGGTTGTAGACCGGTATATGTCTCCCTGGCAAGGTGTTGAGTGATTCTGCTTGGTTATCTAAAGCTAGACTAGGGGTAGGGTTACTGTGTCGTTGTCTCCGATGTGTGCAGTGTTAGCTAAGCCCTGCACGACATCGACAGGTACTGTGGGAGCCTAAGTTGTCTTCGGGTGGGTTTACTTTGCGAGCACAGCGCTGTGGTGTGAGAGGGCCATAGCCTATCCCTCACAACATAGTGCTGCCTCCTTGTGTTGACTTCTGAGGGATCGCCAGGATAGAACTAGGTACTAGAGACCTAGATTTATCAAGAGAGCATCCCCGTCATATAACGTAATCTTCATTATACCACCTTCGGACAACGTTAGGCTACGAGCCGCATGCTCACCCATTGTTGCCCAGCCTTGATACCCCAGCTAGACTTTATTAACTGAGCAGACACTGGTTAGAGATAAGCCCCCATTATTATATGTATGCAACATTATTATTCACTGCACTTTTGAGCCAAGGTTGTTGTTGAGTTGCACAACCCTAGTAGGCTGTTGCGTTGTGTCACGAAGCATTTCTTTAGTTGTCGAGCATTACTACCTTTGCGCAGTCTTTATTATTCGCCTGCCTAATATTACTATATGTCCTAGTATTTATTGTGACCCGTATTCTGCATTATAATTGTTCAAGATTCTTTACGAACATCTTCCCAGCATCAGACTTATTTCAGAAGTTTCCAGTTGATGTTGCAGGACTAGCATTGCACTTTCTTTAATACAGGAGTGCCAGTTATTTGAGTATCTACCATAACGTTAATTAATCACGTTAACTATCTTTTCTTTGTGTAACCTAATCGAGTAATCTTTTACTGTTTGAGAATAGGCTGTTTCATCGAGCGTCAGCCTAGTGTGTGTGCACCAGTTACCGAGTCATAGGATACCTCGTTGTCCAGGCACGACTCAGGGCGGTAATGGTGTTTTGTTTTCCAGTGTTTAAGGCAGGGGTTGGATCTAGTGTTACCGTTGTTGCATTTTGCCATTATCTAGTCCAATGTTGAAGAGCCCTGTGTCTTTGAGAACCTGGATCGTAACAAATGGCGACCTAGCTCAGGATCTTGTGAACTAAGAGATAATTGCAGGATTGTTGTGGTCATTTGTTTTATTGAGGAATATAGTGGGCACGTTAATTTTTTTTGGCAAAGTAGTATAGCACTTGAGAGTCTTCAGACATTGTTGGCAAGTGAATAGTGCTACATAAGAGTTTGGGGTACTTCTTTTCTGAATATTGTGGTGAGAAATTTTTGTGAGCATCATGTCTTATACCGGGTCAGAGGAGAATGGAGACACAGTACGTAATGTCGAAACTGAGGAACAGCAGCATGATGAAAGGGTTAATCGGGTGAACTGTGAGGAGGATGCTAGGATATTTTTGCAATGGCCTGTTACTGCCGAGCGGTTGGAGGGTATGGATCGGTACGGTCTTCAATGCCTGGCCACAGCTATCGGTCATGCGGTTACTAGCAGCATGACCAAGGACAACTTGATAACGTGTGTACTGGGCAGGGTGACTGGTGAGCGAGATGGGTTGAGTGCTCAGAGCCCTTCGGCCATGCTTCCCCTACACTCGACTCCCAGCCATCCCAGTGGTTTGCCAACCCCGGGTACGCTTCCGCAGTTGGGTGGTGACTGGCAGGGTGGGTTGCCCCTGGGGGGACCACCGGAAATTTCAAACATTGTAGCACCTTCACCTCCTCAAGGGTTATCTCCAGAATTATTGTTTAAGCTCGAATTAGCTAAGATCGAAGAGAGAAAATGCCAGCTTCAGCTTCAGCAGCAATTAGAATTAGCCAAGATAGAAGAGAGAAAAAGTCACCAGCACATAGAGCTAGCAAAAATCCAAACTGATTTAGAGTCGACTAGGTACTGTGCCGACATGGATGTAGAGAAGTCGCGAGTAGAGGCAACGGGACAGCGACTTGGGGCTGGTAACCGTGTTCATGAGCAGTCTCTCTCGCACTTATTGAAACTGGTTCCGGTGTTTGATGAGAGTGGTGTAACAGAATTTTTCACACGCTTTGAGAAGAAGTGCCAGATCCACCAGTGGCCTAGGGAGAAGTGGGCAGCCCTTGTTTCCTCTAGACTTGTGGGCAAGGGACTCAGGGCTTATGATGCATTGCCGATAGAGTCGTGTATTATCTATGAGGAACTCAAGGAGGCTGTCCTGAGAGCATACGAACTACAACCAGAGACGTACAGGTTGAAGTTCCGGGGTGTTACCAAGGGTCGGGAGAGCACCTTTTTGGAGCATGCCCGGGAGCTGTCCGATGCTTTTGGAAATTGGCTGAGGTCGGAGAAAGCTACTACGTTTGACGACATTAAACAGTTGGTGCTTTTAGAGCAGTTTTTTCAAATGCACGGGCGGCGACCTGACGTTAAACCTTAAAGAAAAGCAACCAAAAACTCTACAGGAGGCAGCTGAGATGGCTGACCTCCGGCTATCACTAATTCGTGGGTGCGGGTCTGCCCAGCGTAGTGAGGCAGATAACAAGGGGCGTGACGCCCCCCCCCCCCCCCCGAGTTAGTGATATACCTTATGCAAACAAGTACAAGAGCCATGATACCAAGACTGACCACAAGACTAGCACCGTCCCATTTAAGAAGGGGCCGGGCCCTTCCCAGTACCAAGGGAAGCCCAAAGGGGAGTTGGAGTGTTATCATTGTCATAAAAAGGGGCACTTTGCAAGAGTCTCTCCTAGCAAACCACCTACAGCAGCTGTGTCTTTGGCCTGCAACATTGGTGTGTCTCCGAAGTCATCTGAGTTTGCCCGGGGCAGTTCGTCAGAGGCTGAGGCACAGCCAATGCAGAAGCACCTGGGAGGCTCGAACCCTGCTCAGGATGTTTTTTGCGACCATAGAGGGCGGGGTTGCGTGATGTGGGCGGGGCGCAAGCATGGAGTAGAGGTCTTGCGTGATACAGGTGCTTCCCAGACTCTGATGAAAAACTTGACTGGCTACCCTATAAACGCGGCTCGGGTGGTGGTGGTGCAGGGTATTAATGCAACTCGGTCATACCCGCTGGTGCGGTTGGAGTTGGAGGTGGATGGTGTGGCACGTGAATTGGATGTCGGGATTGTGGAGAAACTGCCAGTGGAGGGCGTCGACCTTCTTCTCGGCAACGACTTTGCAATTCCCGCTTCTGAGGTTCTACCCTTAGTCGTTGCCGAGAGGCCGGCCGACGTGAGTAGGGAAGAGCAAGAGTGGGTCGAGCGGTGCCAGACACAACCCATGGCGTGTGTTGTCACCCGAGCTCGGGCAGCTAAAGTGTCACAGCCTAGTCCTCTGTCTTCAGACCAGCGGAGGAACGATCAACAGGAGGAGGCTAAAGCTGGAGTTGTTTTTAAGAGTTTTGACTCGGCGGCTCTCCTGGGTGATTTAGTATTAGCACCATTACTTAATTCTGGAGTAGACCCTGGGCCTGTCATCGAGAGTGACGAGGCTGGGCATGACGAGTCTCCACGACAGCAACGTTATGTACATCGAGAGAGACAGAGGGAGCAGCCCAGTATCGGGGAAGGTCATGCATTGCTCCGGGAGCAGTTGGATCGCTTGGCACCCTCAGATATACGTCGGTTGCAACTAGAGGACCCTGAGCTCCAAACGTGTGCTAATGGAGCTGTAGAGCTCGACGAGGACGGTGATGCACAACCAGGAGATATTTTTTATTTAGAAGGCATCCTCTATAGGCGTTTTCAAGACCCTAAACGTAGTTGGCAAGAGGAGTCCGGAGTAGTGGACCAGTTGGTGGTACCATGGGAGTGCAGGGATAGCCTACTGAGGTTGGCGTATGACATACCACTGGCAGGACATCTAGGGGTGAGAAAAACGGTGGCGGCTTTAGACAAATTGTTTTGGTGGCCGGGGTTGAAGGGGCAGGTGGTAACCTGGATAGCAAGGTGTCATACGTGCCAGAGGGTTGGAAAACCTAACCAAACAATTCCGAGAGCCCCGTTGCACCCCATTCCTGTCAGTGGTCATCAGTAAGGTCATCAGCCCTTCAGTAAGGTCATCATTGATATGGTCGGACCCCTACCCCCTACTAGTGCCAGTAATAAATTTCTAGTAACTATCATGGATGTGGCCACTCGTTATCCTGATGCATATCCAATGAGAAATGGCACGGCGAAAACTGTTGTCCAGAAGCTGCTCTTGTATTTCTCGCGGTATGGTTACCCGCAAGACGTGCAATCGGACCAAGGCTCTAATTTTACATCTAATCTGTTCAAACAAACTATGATTCAGCATGGCATCAGCACTGTCGTCTCTTCTGCGTATCACCCGGAGAGTCAAGGGGTGTTGGAGAGGTGGCACGCCACGCTGAAAAGCATGCTTCGATGTTATTGCGCAGAGAACGGAAAGGATTGGGACCTTGGTCTGCCGTATGTTTTGTTCGCGGCAAGAGAAGTACCTGGAGAGAGTCTCGGTTTCAGTCCGAATGATCTTGTTTTCGGGCATCAGGTGAGGGGTCCTCTCCACATGGTGAAAGAGATGTGGGAGGGCACTAGGCATATTGTTCTGCGAGATAAGTTGCAACCTCTTGTACCTGAGCGACAAGAGGAGTTGTTTAGTAGGCTGTGGCAGTCCGTCCGCATGTTTGTTGCTTCTCCAGGCCTGATGTACGGGGTAGAATCCGATATGGAGGCTGGAGACAGTGCAAGGCTTGAGTTGGTTCCCTACCGTGTGAATCCTGCTCGACAGCATGTTGTGAAGGCGGAGCTGGACGGCGTGTGGAGAGGGGGTCTGAGGGATGAGGAATATCGTGAGTGGTCGTTGCCAGTGGCTTTGCAACCTGAGTTTGGTGGCAGAGTCCGTGTGTATGTTGATTGCAAGAGTGTGGAAGCATTATCCCTGACAGACGCCTATCCATTACCCAGAGTTGACGACACCATAGACCGCTTCGGGGCTGCCTCGCTCATCACGAAGGTAGAGCTAGTGAAGGGTTATTGGCAGGCCCCGTTGCCGGAAAGAGCGAAGAGAAGTGCCAGTCTTGCGATGAACTGGGCAGTTTATCAGTGTCAGGTGTTGTTGTGCTGCCGGAACACAAGTTGGATATGTGGCATGCTAAGGGCACTGATAATGTTTTGGCTTTGTTTGCAGAACCCTTGCTGTTCAGTCAGTGTCTGTCGTGGGTGGAGGATCCGGGGTAGGCTACCACAGTATGTTGGTATAGCCTCCTGTC
The DNA here is from genome assembly GCA_032716605.1 of Paralithodes platypus. Classification (NCBI taxonomy): domain Eukaryota; kingdom Metazoa; phylum Arthropoda; class Malacostraca; order Decapoda; family Lithodidae; genus Paralithodes; species Paralithodes platypus. Next base: position 24,439,139 of record CM064525.1, read on the forward strand.
TTGGCTCGCGGTGTATTTTTGCGCTGGTGCTTGTTGGCTCGCGTGTGTAGCATCAGCGTAGGGTCGCAGGGCAGGAGTTGTTGGCTTTGATTAGAAGAAAGTTAGGCTACATCTATAGTAGCCGCCAAAAACAACATTAAAATAAAATATGAAAAATTAAATAAAAACTCTTTCTTTTTAATAATTAATTTTAAGATAATATTGTAGCTGAGTACTGAGTGCAGATGATTTTCCCTCAGTAGGCTGTGCTTCTTAAAGCTCGCTCTGGGAGCACAATGTTATGAATTAATGTATTATATTTGGGAAGGGTGATAAGATTTGTTTTAAATGTTGTTGTATTTTTTTTTTTGAGGAGACTGAGCTTGCATTCCATGAGTGGCAGAGTGGTTAGGAGTGGCAGATTTTAGCGACATTCTGCCTGTTCAGATATGGGCTCATGGTTGAGTGTCCCATATCTTGGGGGGGGTGTGACGCCTCCCGGCGTTAGCAGAATGGTTGCGTAGGGCATTGCAGCTCGCTAGCGCTCGCCAGGATGGGGGGATGGGCTACAGTTGTCCTAGAATGATCTGCTTTATTTAATTAGTGTTGTGTTGCCACAGACAGTCTAGAAATGGTCTTTGTTTTGGTCTGTGACTGCGCCTTGTATTTTATATTCGCTATAATATAAATGTTGCTTGTGTGGGAGGCGAGCGAGAGAGGGTGAGGGAGTACACCTGGCAGCGGGGTGAGCTATGACGCGGCTCGCTTGGGCGCTGACGGCGTTGGCGGCCGGGTGGTCAACTAGTCCCTTCCCATCGCGGCCTCGTGTTCTTTACCAGCTCAGAGCTTGCCTGACACGCGTATCGCCTACACCCTTTGCAATTCTGTCCCCCATACTCGCCACTTTGCATACTATTTCTGTCTCGACTTCTCCTTTCTCATTCTCTAATCTTTATTAAACTCAACATCCCTTCTGGTTTCAGCATAGACGTTCACCGTCGGCCAGTCGTATTGTACGCGAAGCTCTCAGATATTTCCATGTATTAGATTAAGGAGGTATTATGCTTTATTGAGGGTTAGAGACACGGACTTTTCCGTATGTGTCCTCTCTCGGGAAGGTTGTAGACCGGTATATGTCTCCCTGGCAAGGTGTTGAGTGATTCTGCTTGGTTATCTAAAGCTAGACTAGCGGTAGGGTTACTGTGTCGTTGTCTCCGATGTGTGCAGTGTTAGCTAAGCCCTGCACGACATCGACAGGTACTGTGGGAGCCTAAGTTGTCTTCGGGTGGGTTTACTTTGCGAGCACAGCGCTGTGGTGTGAGAGGGCCATAGCCTATCCCTCACAACATAGTGCTGCCTCTTTGTGTTGACTTCTAAGGGATCGCCAGGATAGAACTAGGTACTAGAGACCTAGATTTATCAAGAGAGCATCCCCGTCATATAACGTAATCTTCATTATACCACCTTCGGACAACGTTAGGCTACGAGCCGCATGCTCACCCATTGTTGCCCAGCCTTGATACCCCAGCTAGACTTTATTTACTGAGCAGACACTGGTTAGAGATAAGCCCCCATTATTATATGTATGCAACATTATTATTCACTGCACTTTTGAGCCAAGGTTGTTGTTGAGTTGCACAAACCTAGTAGGCTGTTGCGTTGTGTCACGAAGCATTTCTTTAGTTGTCGAGCATTACTACCTTTGCGCAGTCTTTATTATTCGCCTGCCTATTATTACTATATGTCCTAGTATTTATTGTGACCCGTATTCTGCATTATAATTGTTCAAGATTCTTTACGAACATCTTCCCAGCATCAGACTTATTTCAGAAGTTTCCAGTTGATGTTGCAGGACTAGCATTGCACTTTCTTTAATACAGGAGTGCCAGTTAGTTGAGTATCTACCGTAACGTTAATTAATCACGTTAACTATCTTTTCTTTGTGTAACCTAATCGAGTAATCTTTTACTGTTTGAGAATAGGCTGTTTCATCGAGCGTCAGCCTAGTGTGTGTGCACCAGTTACCGAGTCATAGGATACCTCGTTGTCCAGGCACGACTCAGGGCGGTAATGGTGTTTTGTTTTCCAGTGTTTAAGGCAGGGGTTGGATCTAGTGTTACCGTTGTTGCATTTTGCCATTATCTAGCCCAATGTTGAAGAGCCCTGTGTCTTTGAGAACCTGGATCGTAACAAATGGCGACCTAGCTCAGGATCTTGTGAACTAAGAGATAATTGCAGGATTGTTGTGGTCATTTGTTTTATTGAGGAATATAGTGGGCCCGTTAATTTTTTTTGGCAAAGTAGTATAGCACTTGAGAGTCTTCAGACATTGTTGGCAAGTGAATAGTGCAACATAAGAGTTTGGGGTACTTCTTTTCTGAATATTGTGGTGAGAAATTTTTGTGAGCATCATGTCTTATACCGGGTCAGAGGAGAATGGAGACACAGTACGTAATATCGAAACTGAGGAACAGCAGCATGATGAAAGGGTTAATCGGGTGAACTGTGAGGAGGATGCTAGGATATTTTTGCAATGGCCTGTTACTGCCGAGCGGTTGGAGGGTATGGATCGGTACGGTCTTCAATGCCTGGCCACAGCTATCGGTCATGCGGTTACTAGCAGCATGACCAAGGATAACTTGATAACGTGTGTACTGGGCAGGGTGACTGGTGAGCGAGATGGGTTGAGTGCTCAGAGCCCTTCGGCCATGCTTCCCCTACACTCGACTCCCAGCCATCCCAGTGGTCTGCCGACCCCGGGTACGCTTCCGCAGTTGGGTGGTGACTGGCAGGGTGGGTTGCCCCTGGGGGGACCACCAGTAATTTCAAACATTGTAGCACCTTCACCTCCTCAAGGGTTATCTCCAGAATTATTGTTTAACCCGTTGAGCCCCGGCTAGTTATAATATTTTGTTCACCCCAGTCCCAAGCCATTTTCACTTATTTTTTTTTGTTTGCTAAAATGGAAGACAAGGATGAAAAATGAAAAAAAAAAAAAAATCACCTCTGACATTTTTTTTTGGGGGGGGGGGGGGGGGGGGCGGGTGGGGGGTTGGGGGTGGAGCCTCAAAAAAATGTGTTGAGCCAAAATTGAGGAGAATGGTGAGAAATGAACACACAAAAAAAAAACTCATTTCGGTCATTTGGGGGGCGTGGGGGGGGGGGGGGGGGGGGGTTTCAATAGTTCGTCTCCCCCGCATGACCACCCGCCCGGGAGCACTAGGGTAAAAACTGAGTATGGCATTGTACGGCATACATCCTAAGGAGTATCTCACATAAATCTCAAGCCTCTAGCTTACGACCGGAGTAATGAAGGTTCAAAGTGGCGGTGAACTAGGGGTGTAAACTATCCCCACTAAGCCCACCACCACCAGCCGCGCGGCTGTCTCGGCCCGCTCACACCTACTGGCCCGGCTCCCCCACACACTACGGTACCTCCCCCTCCTATTCTCCCGCCATTTCCTACCTTACGAGCCACGTAAGTGTTTTTATATGTCGGACGCACGTGATGCGTCGCTGGGAGTTGGTGATCAAAGACTGCCGACGCATCACGTGCGACGCTGGGTCTCAACGGGTTAAGCTCGAATTAGCTAAGATCGAAGAGAGAAAATGCCAGCTTCAGCTTCAGCAGCAAATAGAATTAGCCAAGATAGAAGAGAGAAAAAGTCACCAGCACATAGAGCTAGCAAAAATCCAAACTGATTTAGAGTCGATTAGGTACTGTGCCGACATGGATGTAGAGAAGTCGCGAGTAGAGGCAACGGGACAGCGACTTGGGGCTGGTAACCGTGTTCATGAGTAGTCTCTCTCGCACTTATTGAAACTGGTTCCGGTGTTTGATGAGAGTGGTGTAACAGAATTTTTCACACGCTTTGAGAAGAAGTGCCAGATCCACCAGTGGCCTAGGGAGAAGTGGGCAGCCCTTGTTTCCTCTAGACTTGTGGGCAAGGGACTCAGGGCTTATGATGCATTGCCGATAGAGTCGTGTATTATCTATGAGGAACTCAAGGAGGCTGTCCTGAGAGCATACGAACTACAACCAGAGACGTACAGGTTGAAGTTCCGGGGTGTTACCAAGGGTCGGGAGAGCACCTTTTTGGAGCATGCCCGGGAGCTGTCCGATGCTTTTGGAAATTGGCTGAGGTCGGAGAAAGCTACTACGTTTGACGACATTAAACAGTTGGTGCTTTTAGAGCAGTTTTTTTAAATGCACGGGCGGCGACCTGACGTTAAACCTTAAAGAAAAGCAACCAAAAACTCTACAGGAGGCAGCTGAGATGGCTGACCTCCGGCTATCACTAATTCGTGGGTGCGGGTCTGCCCAGCGTAGTGAGGCAGGTAACAAGGGGCGTGACGCCCCCCCCCCCCCGAGTTAGTGATATACCTTATGCAAACAAGTACAAGAGCCATGATACCAAGACTGACCACAAGACTAGCACCGTCCCATTTAAGAAGGGGCCGGGCCCTTCCCAGTACCAAGGGAAGCCCAAAGGGGAGTTGGAGTGTTATCATTGTCATAAATAGGGGCACTTTGCAAGAGTCTCTCCTAGCAAACCACCTACAGCAGCTGTGTCTTTGGCCTGCAACATTGGTGTGTCTCCGAAGTCATCTGAGTTTGCCCGGGGCAGTTCGTCAGAGGCTGAGGCACAGCCAATGCAGAAGCACCTGGGAGGCTCGAACCCTGCTCAGGATGTTTTTTGCGACCATAGAGGGCGGGGTTGCGTGATGTGGGCGGGGCGCAAGCATGGAGTAGAGGTCTTGCGTGATACAGGTGCTTCCCAGACTCTGATGAAAAACTTGACTGGCTACCCTATAAACGCGGCTCGGGTGGTGGTGGTGGTGCAGGGTATTAATGCAACTCGGTCATACCCGCTGGTGCGGTTGGAGTTGGAGGTGGATGGTGTGGCACGTGAATTGGATGTCGGGATTGTGGAGAAACTGCCAGTGGAGGGCGTCGACCTTCTTCTCGGCAACGACTTTGCAATTCCCGCTTCTGAGGTTCTACCCTTAGTCGTTGCCGAGAGGCCGGCCGACGTGAGTAGGGAAGAGCAAGAGTGGGTCGAGCGGTGCCAGACACAACCCATGGCGTGTGTTGTCACCCGAGCTCGGGCAGCTAAAGTGTCACAGCCTAGTCCTCTGTCTTCAGACCAGCGGAGGAACGATCAACAGGAGGAGGCTAAAGCTGGAGTTGTTTTTAAGAGTTTTGACTCGGCGGCTCTCCTGGGTGATTTAGTATTAGCACCATTACTTAATTCTGGAGTAGACCCTGGGCCTGTCATCGAGAGTGACGAAGCTGGGCATGACGAGTCTCCACGACAGCAACGTTATGTACATCGAGAGAGACAGAGGGAGCAGCCCAGTATCGGGGAAGGTCATGCATTGCTCCGGGAGCAGTTGGATCGCTTGGCACCCTCAGATATACGTCGGTTGCAACTAGAGGACCCTGAGCTCCAAACGTGTGCTAATGGAGCTGTAGAGCTCGACGAGGACGGTGATGCACAACCAGGAGATATTTTTTATTTAGAAGGCATCCTCTATAGGCGTTTTCAAGACCCTAAACGTAGTTGGCAAGAGGAGTCCGGAGTAGTGGACCAGTTGGTGGTACCATGGGAGTGCAGGGATAGCCTACTGAGGTTGGCGTATGACATACCACTGGCAGGACATCTAGGGGTGAGAAAAACGGTGGCGGCTTTAGAAAAATTGTTTTGGTGGCCGGGGTTGAAGGGGCAGGTGGTAACCTGGATAGCAAGGTGTCATAGGTGCCAGAGGGTTGGAAAACCTAACCAAACAATTCCGAGAGCCCCGTTGCACCCCATTCCTGTCAGTGGTCATCAGTAAGGTCATCAGCCCTTCAGTAAGGTCATCATTGATATGGTCGGACCCCTACCCCCTACTAGTGCCAGTAATAAATTTCTAGTAACTATCATGGATGTGGCCACTCGTTATCCTGATGCATATCCAATGAGAAATGGCACGGCGAAAACTGTTGTCCAGAAGCTGCTCTTGTATTTCTCGCGGTATGGTTACCCGCAAGACGTGCAATCGGACCAAGGCTCTAATTTTACATCTATCTGTTCAAACAAACTATGATTCAGCATGGCATCAGCACTGTCGTCTCTTCTGCGTATCACCCGGAGAGTCAAGGGGTGTTGGAGAGGTGGCACGCCACGCTGAAAAGCATGCTTCGATGTTATTGCGCAGAGAACGGAAAGGATTGGGACCTTGGTCTGCCGTATGTTTTGTTCGCGGCAAGAGAAGTACCTGGAGAGAGTCTCGGTTTTAGTCCGAATGATCTTGTTTTCGGGCATCAGGTGAGGGGTCCTCTCCACATGGTGAAAGAGATGTGGGAGGGCACTAGGCATATTGTTCTGCGAGATAAGTTGCAACCTCTTGTACCTGAGCGACAAGAGGAGTTGTTTAGTAGGCTGTGGCAGTCCGTCCGCATGTTTGTTGCTTCTCCAGGCCTGATGTACGGGGTAGAATCCGATATGGAGGCTGGAGACAGTGCAAGGCTTGAGTTGGTTCCCTACCGTGTGAATCCTGCTCGACAGCATGTTGTGAAGGCGGAGCTGGACGGCGTGTGGAGAGGGGGTCTGAGGGATGAGGAATATCGTGAGTGGTCGTTGCCAGTGGCTTTGCAACCTGAGTTTGGTGGCAGAGTCCGTGTGTATGTTGATTGCAAGAGTGTGGAAGCATTATCCCTGACAGACGCCTATCCATTACCCAGAGTTGACGACACCATAGACCGCTTCGGGGCTGCCTCGCTCATCACGAAGGTAGAGCTAGTGAAGGGTTATTGGCAGGCCCCGTTGCCGGAAAGAGCGAAGAGAAGTGCCAGTCTTGCGATGAACTGGGCAGTTTATCAGTGTCAGGTGTTGTTGTGCTGCCGGAACACAAGTTGGATATGTGGCATGCTAAGGGCACTGATAATGTTTTGGCTTTGTTTGCAGAACCCTTGCTGTTCAGTCAGTGTCTGTCGTGGGTGGAGGATCCGGGGTAGGCTACCACAGTATGTTGGTATAGCCTCCTGTCTTGGCTCGCGGTGTATTTTTGCGCTGGTGCTTGTTGGCTCGCGTGTGTAGCATCAGCGTAGGGTCGCAGGGCAGGAGTTGTTGGCTTTGATTAGAAGAAAGTTAGGCTACATCTATAGTAGCCGCCAAAAACAACATTAAAATAAAATATGAAAAATTAAATAAAAACTCTTTCTTTTAATAATTAATTTTAAGATAATATTGTAGCTGAGTACTGAGTGCAGATGATTTTCCCTCAGTAGGCTGTGCTTCTTAAAGCTCGCTCTGGGAGCACAATGTTATGAATTAATGTATTATATTTGGGAAGGGTGATAAGATTTGTTTTAAATGTTGTTGTATTTTTTTTTTGAGGAGACTGAGCTTGCATTCCATGAGTGGCAGAGTGGTTAGGAGTGGCAGATTTTAGCGACATTCTGCCTGTTCAGATATGGGCTCATGGTTGAGTGTCCCATATCTTGGGGGGGGGTGTGACGCCTCCCGGCGTTAGCAGAATGGTTGCGTAGGGCATTGCAGCTCGCTAGCGCTCGCCAGGATGGGGGGATGGGCTACAGTTGTCCTAGAATGATCTGCTTTATTTAATTAGTGTTGTGTTGCCACAGACAGTCTAGAAATGGTCTTTGTTTTGGTCTGTGACTGCGCCTTGTATTTTATATTCGCTATAATATAAATGTTGCTTGTGTGGGAGGCGAGCGAGAGAGGGTGAGGGAGTACACCTGGCAGCGGGGTGAGCTATGACGCGGCTCGCTTGGGCGCTGACGGCGTTGGCGGCCGGGTGGTCAACTAGTCCCTTCCCATCGCGGCCTCGTGTTCTTTACCAGCTCAGAGCTTGCCTGACACGCGTATCGCCTACACCCTTTGCAATTCTGTCCCCCATACTCGCCACTTTGCATACTATTTCTCTTTCTCGACTTCCTCCTTTCTCATTCTCTAATCTTTATTAAACTCAACATCCCTTCTGGTTTCAGCATAGACGTTCACCGTCGGCCAGTCGTATTGTACGCGAAGCTCTCAGATATTTCCATGTATTAGATTAAGGAGGTATTATGCTTTATTGAGGGTTAGAGACACGGACTTTTCCGTATGTGTCCTCTCTCGGGAAGGTTGTAGACCGGTATATGTCTCCCTGGCAAGGTGTTTGAGTGATTCTGCTTGGTTATCTAAAGCTAGACTAGCGGTAGGGTTACTGTGTCGTTGTCTCCGATGTGTGCAGTGTTAGCTAAGCCCTGCACGACATCGACAGGTACTGTGGAGCCTAAGTTGTCTTCGGGTGGTTTTACTTTGCGAGCACAGCGCTGTGGTGTGAGAGGGCCATAGCCTATCCCTCACACATAGTGCTGCCTCTTTGTGTTGACTTCTAAGGGATCGCCAGGATAGAACTAGGTACTAGAGACCTAGATTTATCAAGAGAGCATCCCCGTCATATAACGTAATATTCATTATACCACCTTCGGACAACGTTAGGCTACGAGCCGCATGCTCACCCATTGTTGCCCAGCCTTGATACCCCAGCTAGACTTTATGAACTCAGCAGACACTGGTTAGAGATAAGCCCCCATTATTATATGTATGCAACATTATTATTCACTGCACTTTTGAGCCAAGGTTGTTGTTGAGTTGCACAACCCTAGTAGGCTGTTGCGTTGTGTCACGAAGCATTTCTTTAGTTGTCGAGCATTACTACCTTTGCGCAGTCTTTATTATTCGCCTGCCTATTATTACTATATGTCCTAGTATTTTATTGTGACCCGTAATTCCTGCATTATAATTGTTCAAGATTCTTTACGAACATCTTCCCAGCATCAGACTTATTTCAGAAGTTTCCAGTTGATGTTGCAGGACTAGCATTGCACTTTCTTTAATACAGGAGTGCCAGTTAGTTGAGTATCTACCGTAACGTTAATTAATCACGTTAACTATCTTTTCTTTGTGTAAACCTAATCGTAGTAATCTTTTACTGTTTGAGAATAGGCTGTTTCATCGAGCGTCAGCCTAGTGTGTTGCACAAGTTACCGAGTCATAGGATACCTCGTTGTCCAGGCACGACTCAGGGCGGTAATGGTGTTTTGTTTTCCAGTGTTTAAGGCAGGGGTTGGATCTAGTGTTACCGTTGTTGCATTTTGGCATTATCTAGCCCAATGTTGAAGAGCCCTGTGTCTTTGAGAATCTGGATCGTAAACAAATGGCGACCTCGCTCAGAATCTTGTGTCCTAAGATTTAGTTGCAGAATTGGTGTGGTCATTGGTTTTATTGAGGAATATAGTGGGCGCGTTAATTTTTTTTGGCAAAGTTGTATAGCACTTGTGAGTCTTCAGACATTGTTGGCAAGTGAATAGTGCAACATAAGAGTTTGGGGTACTTCTTTTCTGAATATTGTGGTGAGAAATTTTTGTGAGCATCATGTCTTATACCGGGTCAGAGGAGAATGGGGACACAGTACGTAATATCGAAACTGAGGAACAGCATGATGAAAGGGTTAATCGGGTGAACTGTGAGGAGGATGCTAGGATATTTTTGCAATGGCCTGTTTACTGCCGAGCGGTTGGAGGGTATGGATCGGTATGGTCATGCCTGGCACCAGCTATCGGTCATGCGGTTACATCAGCATGACCAAGGATAACTTGATAACCGTGTGTACTGGGCAGGGTGACTGGTGAGCGAGATGGGTTGAGTGCTCAGAGCCCTTCGGCCATGCTTCCCCCCCTACACTCGACTCCCAGCCATCCCAGTACCGACCCCGGGTACGCTTCCGCAGTTGGGTGGTGACTGGCAGGGTGGGTTGCCCCTGGGGGGGACCACCGTAAATTCAAACATTGTAGCACCTTCACCTCCTCAAGGGTTATCTCCGTATTGTTTAACCCGTTGAGCCCCGCTTAGTTATACCTCTTTGTTCACCCCCAGTCCCAAGCCTTTTCACTTATTTTTTTTTGTTTGCTAAAATGAAGACAAAGGATGAAAATAAAAAAAAAAAAAATGCACCTGCTGATTGCATTTTTTTTTGGGGGTGCGGGGGCCGGGGGGGGCGTTGGGGGGGGGGAGCCTCAAACAATTTGTTGACCAGAACTGGAAGAATGGTGAGAATGAAACACACAAATAAAAAACCTCCCATTTCGGTCATTTGGGGGGCGGGGGGGGGGGGGGGGGTTCTCAATATTCGTCTCCCCCGCATGAACACCCCGCCCGGGAGCACTAGGGTAAAAACTGAGTTATGGCATTGTACGGCATCCATCTAAGAGTATCTACACTAAATCTCAAGCCTCTAGCTCCCCACACCGGAGTTAATGAAGGTTCCTCAAGTGGCGGTGAACTAGGTTTGTAAGCTATCCCCAACTAGCCCACCACCACCAGCCGCGCGGCTGTGGTAAATCTCGTCCCTGCCTCACACCGTACTGTCCCGGGCTCCCCCACCACTACGTACCGCCCCCTCCTAATTCTCCCCGCCATTTCCTACCCTTACGAGCCACGTAAGTGTTTTTTATATGTCGGAACGACAAAGCCGTGATGCGTCGCGGAAGTTGGTATCAAAGGGGACTGCCGACGCTCACGTGCGACCCTGGGTCTCAATGCGGGTTAAGGCTGCGAATTAGGTCGTTTCTAGATCGCGAAGAAATTGCAGCGTCAGCTCAGCAGCAAATAGAATTAGCCAAGATAGAAGATATAAAAAGTTCACCATCACATAGAGCTAGCCAAAATCCAGCTGATTTAGAGTCGATTATCGGTACTGTGCCGACATGGATGTAGAGAAGTCGCGAGTAGAGGCAACGGCCAGATACTCTGGGGCTGGTAACCGTGTTCATGAGCAACTCTCTCTCGCACTTATTGAAACTGGTTTCCGGTGTTTTCTCTCGATAGTGGTGTTACAGAATTTTTCACACGCTTTTCGAGAATAAGTGCCGTATCCACCAGTTTGCCTAGGGAGAAGTGGGCACCCCCTTGTTTTCCTCTAGACCTTGTGGGCACAGGACTCGGGCTTATGATCATGCCTATAGCTAGAGTCGTGTATTATCTAATGAGGAACTCAAGGAGGCTGTCCTGAGAGCATGACGACCATACAACCAGAGACGTACAGGTTGAAGTTTCCGGGGTTTTACCAAGGGTCGGGAGAGCACCTTTTTGGGCGCATGACCGGGAGCTTCCCGATGCTTTGGGAATTAGCTGAGGTACGGATAAAGCTACTACGTTTGACGACATTAAACAGTTGGTGCTTTTAGAGCAGTGTTTTTCAAATGCCCGGGCGGCGACCTGACTTTAAACCTTAAAGAAAAGCAACCAAAAACTCTACAGGAGGCAGCTGAGATGGCTGACCTCCGGCTTATCACTAATTCGTGGGTGCGGGTCTGCCCAGCGCTAAGTGAGGCGGGTAACAAGGGGCGTGACGCCCCCCTCCCCCCGAGATTTCTTTTTTTTGGTTTTTTTTTTCTTTTTTTTTTTTGTTTTTTTTTTTTTTTTTTTGTTTTTTTTTTTTAAAAAAAAAAAAAGAATTTTTTAGTGACTATACCTTATGCCAACACGTACAAGAGCCATGATACCAAGACTGACCACAAGACTCGCACCGTCCCGTTTAAGAAGGGGCCGGCCCCTTCCCAGGACCAAGGTAAGCCCAAAGGGGAGGGGGAGTGTTTTATTTTTTTCAAATTTTTTTTTTTTTTTTTGTCATCAAAAGGGGCACTTTGCAAGAGTCTCGTCCTAGCAAACCACCTACAGCATCTGTGTCTTGGGGGCTGCAACATTGGTGGTGTCCTCCGAAGTCATCTGAGTTTTGGCCCGGGGGCGAGTTCGTCAGAGGCTGAGGCACAGCCAATGCAGAAGCACCTGGGAGGCTCGAACCCTGCTCAGCATGTTTTTTTTCGACCATAGAGGGCCGGGGTATGCGTGATGTGGGCGGGGTGCAAGCATCCGTGAGTAGAGGTCTTGCGTGATACAGGTGCTTTCCGCAGACTCTGCTGACAAACTTGCCTGGCTTTACCCTATAAACGCGGCTCGGGTGGTGGTGGTGCCAGGGTAATTATGCAACTCGTTCACACCCGCTGGTGCGGTTTTGAGTTGGAGGTGGATGTTGTGGCACGTGAATTGGGATGTCGGGATTGTTGGAGAGACTGCAAGTGGAGGGCGTCCGACCTTCTTCTCGGCAACGACTTTGCAATGCCCGCCTTCTGAGGTTCTACCCTTATACGTTGCCGAGAGGTCCGGCCGACGTGAGTAGGGAAGAGCAAGAGTGGGTCTGCGGTGCCAGACACAACCCATGGCGTGTGTTGTCACCCGAGCTCGGGCAGCTAAAGTGTCA